>JARHVA010004473.1:725000-1225000 GCA_037957365.1 Torreya grandis
ATTTACAAATTAGATGAGTTTTGTGCACTAGACACTTTGTAGGAAAAGTCGGAACTTGTGTCAACATAGATGTTTTTTTGGAACACAAGTATCTAGGAAGCTATCAAAAAGTACAGGTCCAAAACTGGTAGTGAAGCATAATAACCAAGTTTAGATATTTTAACATAATATAGAAGGCATGGTCATCATAATAATAGTGGTTAGACCAAGAGATAATTATTTTAATCATAAAGAGATAGTGAATGCAAGCCTTTCAATAACAGACATGCCTATAACTAAAAGGTATAACCATGATGGATATTTTCAAAGTATACAAGACTATATTTCTCTAGAAATCAGATTTAAGTATCTAAATTCCTCCAGCCCCCTCCCCTTAATCTAGTAATTAAATTGATAGTTTAAAGGAAAAAATGCATACCTAGGTGTGTATAAAATGCATTGTCTTTGCATGATCCAAACTTGAATTCTTTGTTGGTGACTGAATTACAACCAAGATGATGTTATAATGTATAATCAGTGTATGAAATTTGATATTGATTTTTTTTTTAAATTCTTGAAATTATAAAGAGCAAGGGTATGAGTATACCTATGTGTTTCTACAACCATCTTTCCTTTTGGAGATTTGATTTGAAAGGATACCTCATTATGAAGCATTTTATCTATGATTAAGAAAAATTTAAACCTAAAAATGCATATATAGAGAGAGATTGGAGGACACATTGAAGGGAAAGAACTTATTTAAATCCACACTAACCATAAAATGACATATTCATATGTCCACATATAATAAATAGTGACATATTCAAATGCCAAAATAGGAAATCATAGGCATAGAGGTCTCAATCAATGGAGCATATTAAAATTATCCAATAGGTAATAAAATTGAATATAATAACAAGCAAGGAAAATTAGGCAACCAACATGAGCATAACATACTAGTTATTTAACATATGTGTTTTCAATCAATGTTAAGTACATAACATATCAACTACATGTGAAAGGTATAATCATGGATAGAGGTATATGTAAGTATACAAGATCAAATATGATAATGGAATGTGATCATATAATAATGTAATTGAGGTATATCATGATCAAATAAGAAGATGCCCCTAATGTACTTCAGGATATGAGTAGAGGGAAATCCGAACATTTGTATGTGCATATACCATGACCTGGTTATGCTTATATCACACTCAGATGAAACATGAAACAATTGTATATTAAAAAGTAATGATATTTTATATACTAACATGAAGGAAACAACATATGCATGAGAAATAGTACAACTAGGAACATGTTGGATTTTTTTGGTATTTTTAGAATTTGTTATTAATAAAATGCTAACCATTGATCCCATTAAGGGATGTTCATATGGAAGAGATATGAAAACTAAATATGGTATATCAAATAGGTGATGCTATTGAGTATCATGTATATGTGTAATATCTAGATATAAAGGCTTTGTGATGCTTTGTATATTTATTATAGGACTCTATGGTCTCAAAGAGGTAATATAAAGAGTCAGGGTTTGTAGAACTACCTTTTTACTACTTAGTGGTTTATTTTGAGTAGATATCATTGGAACATGTTTAGTTTCTATAAGTAACTAAGTATTATGTGTAATTTTTGATTTAGATTCAATAGAATCCATTATGTGTCTCTAGTGTAATGATCCAATCACTATACACCATGAAATCTAGTTGTAAATAATAAATATTGACTATAATGACAAATTAGTAATGGAAATTTGTGTTTTATTTATGGCATTAGAGTTAATTTATCTATATACATATCACATGTATCAATAGAAATATCACATGTACATGCTTGATCTATATCTATGTATGTCAGTTTTAGTACCCAAATTTGATGCATGATTTTTTTATAAATATTTATTAAATGTGTGTCCTTTCCTTCCCCAAATTTATCTCTATTGAGATATTAATCAACCAATGATTCCTTTTAAGGATCAATATGGGAGATATCAATCTTGGTAGAGGGTACACTAGGAGGACTTTGACTAGTGGTCGATTCGTGTCAAGGTCAATGGATGAAATATTCATTTAAATGAGAAACATGGGATTACTTAACCCTCTTAGAATAACCTATAGAAGAATTATAGAAATATACATTGATGTGTCTTTCCAAAAGGTAATGATCCCATGATCAACAAGCTATGTAATATTTTCCTTGAATGAAAAAAATCATTATCTTGATGGCAGTGAAAAAGGAGTGTCCTTTTAACTTTCCTAATCTATGTGGTGGATGGTACTATTTAGTAAGAAGGTTTATCATCTATTTATCCAATATTTAATGCAATATACCATGTATTCTATCTTGTAACCAATCAAATTAAAGTGATTTCCTTTTGATAGAGGCTACTTTAACCTTTTAGGACTTAACACATGTAAATCCTATGTTTGATGAAAGGGAAAAGTAGAATAAATTAGGGAAATAATATGCAATAAATACAACCATTGATTTTTTATAGAGTTGACTATATTTGACTTTTCTAAAAATAGTAATATATAGTTCAAATAAAGACTTGCCTTAAAAACACTTGATACAGATCATCTGAGTGCTAAAAACTGAGATGGATGCTTTTATGAGTGTCATAAATTAGATCCCTATGTCATAACCCTATATATAGATAATATTTTTAACTTTTATTGATTACTAACAGTTTATATCTTGCATGAACCCATCGAATCTCAATCTCTCTAAGTACATGCCTTAAGGCGCACACTAGGAAAGGGGTGGGCAAACCATTGGTGCTTCATAATATTGTTGCCCCTTTTACCACTTTCCATCTACACATTTGTCTCCTAAAACAATTTAACCTAAGCTTATTATTATTTTTGGTACCCATTTCAAACATTTATCATATCATTATCCTCTTTTTTTTTACCTTGACCCCCTTTTATCGGTTGACTATACTAGGTCTACTAGGTTAACCCTACATAATTTTCAATCTCTAATTATTGTATAGGGTCGACAAGGTCAACCCTTTATTATTTATGGGTATTTTTCACTTAGAGTTTTTTTAGCCCTTCGGTTGACTTAGCTTGAGACCTAGTGAATTATCTCTCAAAAACATACAGAGTTGACTGGGTTGACCCCATACAACCAACATATTTGGAAGGATTTAGGGTAAGATCCACCTATATATACAAGTTAATTTCCAACCATTTGAGGATAGAGAAGTAAAGAATAATAAGTGAAAATGAACATCTGCTTATTGAAAATTATACTTGAGGAATAAAACTTAGGGTTACATACTTTCTTTGGAAATATAAATATTGTCTTGTGGATAAGTATTTTGTATGCATAGATAGGTTATGTAGCCTAGAGCTGATTTGTCTTTGTTATCATTACATGTCACAAAAATCTCTTGTGAAACATCTTGTCCAAGGGAGAGATTGAGGCTCAGTGGGTTTGTATTCAAAGGTAAGTATTCTTAACTTTATTTCTCCTTTGTAAGAGTAGATAAATAATGTAGTTGTGCTTCTTTCCCATGCATTAGGATTCTATATACATTGATGTGAGTATATGTCTTATATGCATGTTTAGTTTAGTTTGCTTTGTTTATAACCCCCACTTTGTGCCACAAGATTTGGTGTGCACAAGATTAGATTTACTTTCTTTTTTATTAGAATAGAGTGAATATCAAAACCTAGGAATCTTTTAGGGTTGTTGCATGATTATGTTAAAATGTAGGCTTTGGAACTCTTCCTAACATGGTATATTATGACAAGTGATCCCATATTGGTCATGCTACCACTTACAACATATATTCCCAATCAAAAGTGTAGGTATGCTCTATCTTTTCTAAGACAGGACTGATTTATAGACATGATGCATTTCTGATTGCATACATTTTGGTGAACTTGACATGAATCCTATCTCACCACTAGTTGGATTGTCTTCACATTTCCAATTTCTTCATAGTTTTTTATTCACTTTGGATCCACCTTCATATAAATTTTGGTGAACCTAACATGACCTAACCCTTTCAAGATTTTTTCACTTTATATAATTCTTTCTCATTATTATTTTTATCATAAATTTTCCATACTAGATCAACTGCATCGACCTAGCTCTAATTTTTGTGTGTAAGTTTTTTAAGTACAAGCTACTGGATTGACTCAGATAACCCAATATAAGTTTTCAACTTTTTAGATGTCTATTTTAGACTACTAGGTTAACCTAGTCAACCCTATAAATTTTAAGGCATCATGTTCAACATACTAAGCTAACCCAGTTGACCCTGTACATTATAAGCACTCAATAATAGGTTTTTACAAGTCTTGATCAACCCAGTAAACCTATTTAGTAAAATTTTTAATCATATATCAATGTTATTAAACAAAAATATTCATTATCTACATCTCTTATCCACTAGGGTTCTTTTCTATCTCTCTATCTCTTTCTTTACAGTCTTTCCTTTTACATTTCATAATCTTTAAAACTTCCCCTACACAGTCAACTGGATCATCCCTGTCAACCCAATTTTATGTTTTATGTGTTGTCTAGATAACTAGGTTGACTCTACTGATCATGTTCATTTTTAAACCTTGATTTTGTATTATAGGATTGACTCTATCAACCTTATTTTGTATTTTTTTCATACACTATTAACTATATCAACATTGTACCTTATTTCAAAGTTGTAATTAACCTTATATGTTAGTAATTAGTTCACACTTTTTTTGTTACTTTCATGATTAGAATAGATCACATATTTTAAATTAGGTAGTTATAAATTAATTATTTAGCTTCACTATTTTATATTTTATGCACACATGACCAAATCAAAAAATCCAAACAAGCATTTTAACATTTGTCTACCCAAGGCCAACCTACTTAGATTTCATCACCATGGGGGAAGCCAACTTGAGGTTTTGGTCAAGTATAAAGCACGGTTAATGGTATATTTTGGCTAAGTACCTGACACCCTTATTACTTCAATGTGTGAAGTGAGGGGGTAGGTCCCAATACCAAGCCTATATCATTACCACTACAGATCCCTTTCAGCCAAAATTACTTGAAACCATCCTTAGATTATTTTCTAGTTCCTTGTTTATAGCCAAATTCCCATCACATTTAAAATCATATTCTAAGAATCCAATAAACATTAAAGTTAACCAAGTAGTTGTCTATTTACTTTCCAATTTGATTACTTGGTCTTTGCTAAATTATATTTTGTATTGTAAAAACTTACATTAGCTAGCATTGGTGCAAGTTTTGTATTGTGTGCCTCAATTAGGTTAGCTAGCATTAATCCAATTGACTTTTTGTTTCCCTTATATTATTTATTTAAAAATTACTTTAAAAATTATCTTTTTTCAGTTCATAATCTGTTATAAGTTTCATAATTTTCCTTATTTGTTGTATTGGGTTGACCTAGTCAACCTTATACCTTTTTATAGCCTCTATTCACTATACTGGATCAGCCTTGTACTATTTACAAACCCTATTTTCTCTTTTTCTATCCTCTTTTTACTGTGCCAAATCAACCCAATTGAACTTTTACTATTTATAGACCATATTTCTATGCTAGGTTGACCCAGTTGACCCTGTACTATTTCTATCATTTCCTATTTCCTTACTTTTTCATATATCTTTCTTTCCTTTCATCATGGACTTTCTTCTTGATGACAATATTGAGTTATAGTTAATAGACATGATGAATTTTACCAACCCTCATAGTGTCTCCCATAGATAGAGTAGGGATCCTCTCTTAGATTCTAGTAATGTTCATAGTGCCACTCACACAATGAACTATGGGACCCCTCTTAATACCTCTTCATAGTTTACTCCTCTCTTCTCATTAGAAGACCAACCCAAATTAGAGTATACCTCCAAAGTGCTCTTCTTTATCTTTGAATTTACTCAACATCAAGGAAAAGATCCTTTTACCATTTACAATCTTATGATTAGTGGTCAATTTGAAGATTCTCATTCACCTACTCCTACATTCTCAACTAGATTTAGGGGTACCAGTTTATTTTATTCTCAACCTCTTCCTTTTATTATGACCCCTCTCATACCTTGACCTCTTCTTCTCTAACTTCTTCCACCTACATACCTAGTATATCCACTAACATGGTAGGTTCTACATCTAGTAGGCCTCTCATAAGATCTACTAACCTTAATCCTTCCACTAGTGCATCATTTACTACCCAAGGTAATCATGCTACTAGTGTTTATTCTTCTCAACCATTTACATTCCATCTTTTACTACACAAGCAAAAAAAATTACTCGTGCTTCAAATTCTCATAATTCCTCTCAATATTCTATCAAAACCAATAGTGGTACCCAATGTTAGGATGTGGAGCTAAAAGCTTCAACCGGTGCAAATAGGGAGGAGGTTGCTAAGTTCCAGGGAGACTGACATCGACAGAGTGCAGTGCACAAGGCAACCAATGACAGCATGATGGATAGGATGGAAACTTACATCGGCAAGAGGTCGGCCGACATCGGTCACCTCCAGGCAGACAGGGACTGACGTTGGTCACTTGTGGTAGTTCCAGAACTGCTTGTTCCACGGACAGTTAGTTCATTGAACCGAGTGTTTGCATGCAAAGGCTATTTTTGGTCTTGAGTTACGTGTCTAATTATTGTAATTAGGATAGTCTAATTATTTTATGCATGAGATCTATATAATAAACTCATAGGCTATAGTGTAAAATTATAACTAGGGAGTAAGAGAGCAATAAGCTCCTTCTGAGAGAAGAGAGCAATGGTGTGTTCCTCCTAGTGCCACAATACCAAGGTGGGTACTGGATTGGAGAATCAACAAGGTTCTTCATATTCATATGATCTTAATCAGTAGATGAGCATGGCTTCTTTTGGAGATCTACAATGGTGAGTAAGGTCTAGTGATTTGTAGGTAGCAGTAGAGAGCAGGAGATCTACTTGGAGTACGGTTGTGTACTTGACATACTGGCATTGTGTTACTAACTGGTTGGAGAGGTGAACATTAATTCTATATTGGAGTTGATTGTTGGGACCAAGAGAGAGAGGGAAGAAGGTCTTGAGGTGTGGAAAACCTTTGAGGTGGAGGAAGAAGTGGCATCTTCCTTATTGTATTTTCTTCTGAGTGATTATTAATATAGTTGTGTATTGTCTCTCAATTCTTGTGTTGTTTCACATTTCTAGTTACTTATTGATTCTGGTTAAATTCTATGTTTAGTTGCTAATACAAGAAGTAATCACATATGTGCTCTATTGTTAAAGCAAGAACCTGACACGTGGTATCAGAGCATGTTTATTATTCTAGGTTCCTGACACCCAAACCATAAATACCACCTTTAATTATTCTAATAATGATAATAAAACACATCAACTATTTTTACAAACACTCAATTAAATGAATACCTTTGAAGCTCATAACACAAATCAAATGATGCAAATGCAAAACCACCTTCTCCATCTTCAATTTTATCCTCAACCAGTGTATTGAGACACACATAACTAGAATGTTCCCCTTCCTCCTCTTTGAGATTCTCAAGTCAACCTCATTCCTCAACCTCCTTTGGTCAACAAAAACCATTAAGCATCTCCAAAATGAACCTCTCACTACTCAAATTGATAACATTGATATAAGAAGTATCAAACCTATAATTTCTTATAATGGATCAACTAATCACACCCTTCATCTTAAAATGTTTGGAAAATTTTATAAGGATTGGTTCAAATTGAACAAGTGATGCCTTGGATTGGTACAACCAAATTAGAACTCATTCCATTACTAGTTTGGAGGATTTAGTGAATGCTTTAGTTCAAGAATTCTAAATTACTAATCATCTTGAAAACACTTTGCCCCACGTCATAAATTACAAAAAACTTGAAAATTAAATTGCTCAATCCTTTGTTAAAAGGTGGATAATTTTGTCAAACAAATGTGAACATAACATGACTGATGATAATCTTTTCCATCTCTTTACCAATACATTTTTTCCTATACTTAAATATTGGGTCCACACTATCTCTCCACGTACATTGGAGGAAGATATTGACCAAGATAAATGAAATTATTTGCTTATACATCAATTCAAGCCACCCCAACCTTCTGTAGGTCCTCATATCTTACTTAAAAACAAAAATCACAATGTTACCAATGATGGTGCTATAGATTCTTATGACACCATTCACAATGTTCAAACTATCACTCCTTCCCCTTCATTAGAATTAGCTCCCCCTTCTCAACAATATACCAATTCTTAATTATCTTCACCAAAATAAATTAACATTCACAAAACTCTATCCGAAGTTGAATTGCTTAAGCATCTACCTAGGCCTCTTCCATGAGAACTTGACCCTTCTTGTCCTATGAAATCTTGGTATGATCCTAACAAGTTTTGTTGGTTTCACACTAGTTGGGGTAATTCTCATGAGACCTATAGACATATTCATTATTTAACTATGGATTTTATTCTTGGTCCTAATTTTGATCATGATTCTATCATTTGAAAGCATCGAAAATCTTGTGAAATTACTTTTAAGGACTAAAAATCACATGATAAAACTCAAGCCTTGAACCAAGCCAATGTTCATTTATATATCTACAAAGACCCTCTTCCTAATCATCAACCTATCCAAGGCAGTCAAAAGAAAGCCACCCCTTCCAACAATAATGCATAAAGTCTTGTTGAACCAAATTTTGAAGATAATTTGGTTAATATGACTAATATGAAAAGCACAGTTTCTTTTATCGGTTCCCAACCTATCTACACTATTTCATCTCAAACATATTGTGTTATCCAAGATTCTTATCCAACTAATTTAAATGAATTGGGATAAGATGACTGTATTAATTTTGATGATCCAATTTCTGATTATTCCTTGGATAACACTACCTATTCTATTTCTACCACTCTTCCATCATATTCTAACACTAATGATAGTAAAATTTCTATTAACATTTCTTTTTCAAAATCAACTTGAACTAGCTACTTCATCACCACAATGTAATCTATAATGTTGTTCCAAACCTTCTTCTTCTTATCAACATAAATTCCAATGCACTTTGGCTCCTCCTTCTGAGGACCTTCTTAATCAGTATGCACTTATATCTAACAAGCTTCTTATCTGCTATGATGAGTGGGATCTAGCTTATGAAATTATTATTTGAAATGGATGTCCCTCATCCTCCCCTAGTAGGATGGGAAGTAACCTTATCTAGATCTAAGAATAATGTATTACAACAATATGAAGATATGTCTATCAATGTTGACAAAACAATTGACACTTCTCTCTCTTTAAAATTTCTTATAGCTTCTATGATTCTTGATGAGATTCTACTTTGTGTAGATGATCCTCCTTTATTTATTAGTGTCTAAATATGTGATATCCAAGTTAATCATGTATTGATTGATGAGGTTTTTGGAACTTGTATTTCCTCTCTTGACTTCATTAAGACCCTTGGATATGCAGAATGCAATCTCAAGTCCACACAGCACCTACCAAGGATATGATAGAATTAAAATTCCTCATATAGGTTATGTGTGGCTTCCCATTACTATCCCACATGTCAAAATTCATGTAAAGGTGATGATCTTTAAGTTTTCCATTTCTTATAATATCCTACTTGGTAGGTCATGGAATCACCATATGAGAGCCATTGCTTCTTTCACCTACCAATGTGTTAAATTCCCTCATAATGGATCCATTTATAGGATTCAAGGTAACACTAACCCTTAGAATTTTGAACATTTACAAGACCGTGGTGTCTTCAAAATCCCTACTCTTGAACCTTTACTTAGTATTCCACTCCATGAGTCTCAACATCTTAACTTTCCTAATAACTCAGCTAAAGGTTACAATGGACATCCAAAACTCATTGGGAACATTCCCCCTAACCTCTTATATTTTGATGATGATGAACCCAATGATATTAACGTAAAAATTAAAACTTCCAATCTTTGGCTTCACCTCATCTCGTAGCTTCTTACTTCCTTGTAGCCTCAATCTCATAAACCTCCTTAAGATAAAATTCTTGTAGTCTTAACCAATAATTAAAATTATATTCACCACACTTCCTCAAATAACAAGGTCATCCTTGCTTGTGTCATTGATCTTCACACCCTAGATTATAATAATGGTTATCCTTTAGATGATCCATTTTAGGTGGTCTTATCTAGGCCCATGATGTTGAGATTATCTATTATCATTCTTCTATACTTGAGTCTTTTTCCATATATTCATGTCTTCTTTTTTTACAGTTCCTAATTTTAGTATTTTTACTCTTTATCATAGGGTAGAGATGGCACCAACACCTCTAGTTTTTGAGGAACCTCATAGGAGTATGCTCATGTATCATGTTGCGACTAGTCCTTAACATTTTACTAGGTACCCTAATCATTGTAGTTGGTTTACTTTTGAGATTAGTGCAACCCTTATTATACATTCTATAGATCCTACTCCTCTCTTAGTATAACACTTCTTAGATCCCATTATTTCTCCTTCTATAGTTAAGCCTCTTTTTCTCCTACTCTTGCTAAACCTACCGATGCTTTTCATCCCATTACTCCTTCCATTGAGCCTAGTTTCATTCCTCCTCCATCACCACCTTCCCTTGGTGATGGTATACTTCCCTTGACTTAAATGAATCCATTACCCACCAAATGGGCCAATACACCTCCTTCTAAGTTCTTTCTTAAATTCTTCCACTCCTATTACACCTCATTTTGTGATTGCTTCTCTTTAGACCTCTCACAAGTGTATCTATTTCTTTCATGGGATAGATAATCATTCTTCTACCCATTGTCATAAGCTATAATAGTATATTGATACTTCGTATCCTTCCTCTCCTTCCTAATATAAAACCATGTCTTACTCAAAGGATCTACCTAATTATATACCTAAGTATGGTGAGTTGTATTGTCTATGACACTAATGAAACATCCATCACACTGATCATTATCGTATCCTTAAACAACACCTTAAATATCACCTTATAGCTATTATTGGACCTTATTCCATTCCTACCATAGGTTATCCCCATAATAAGGCTTATCATTTTTCTCCCATGGCTCCATGTCCAATGGTTCCATCCCCTCCTATGGTCCCTTTATCACCTTATGTGCATCCACTTATGATTCCTTCACCTGTAGATCTTCCCTCACCCATGGATCCTTCTCCATCAATGATTATTGCATCTCCCTTAGAGCCTACTCCTATGAATTATCTTGATCATCCCTTACCTAATTTCCCTCCTTAGTACGATCCATTGAATATTTTTAATTTTTTATCTAAGGAGATTAAAAGAGAAGTTTTTTTTTCTAGTTTTCATTAAATATTGAAAAGACATTAACAATAGTTTGTATCTAATTTCATGAAGATTTATCTGATGTCTTGGATAATGTGTATGGGTAAATTTAATATTACTTATAAGCACATGCATAGTGATTTTACATTTACATCTTGATTGGATGTGTGCTCTAATTTTATTTTTATCTATCTGTTATATAATTTGATGTTATGTCAAATTCATATTTTTATTATATAATGATTTTACCTTTCATACTATATCTTACTTATATTTTCATTTATATTTGCATATGATTGTCTTTCTTTATCATTGTCTTCTCTTTATTTATTGAGTTTTTATCAAAACTCCCTTCTTACCTTTATGATTGTTTGATTTCTTATCTCTATTTTTCACAATTATTTGTCATTATGACTTGGTTATAACAATCTTATTACTTTTGGCCATTGTTTTCTATTACCATGTGATCAGTTAGCAAATAATGAATCTCATTATACTCTCCTTTCAACAATCCACCTTTGGACCTCCTTTTTCCCTTATTCATTTTTTGTAAACTAAGCATATACATGGTTGATACTTGAGATCGCATGTTGGTTCATTATTAAGCCTAAGTGTCATAGCCTATATTTTTATTTAGTTATTTAACTTCCTTTAGACTTAGCCTAAAGCTCATTTATGTGTATCACTACATCTATCATGATTGGTTATTCCATTTCCATATGGAGGAATAATCTTAAAAATACATAAAAAATTAAAATCCAAATCATTTTAAACAAAAAAGCAATGATATAAAAGGCAAAAATATTCTTAAAAGTAAAATCACACTAAAAGATGTGATTTAAATCATGTCGAAGCTCAAACTCCATAGTTGGCTTCATGATAGAGCTAAGGTCCTTTGGGATGTGGTAAGTCAGTAGATTAGAAAAGGAGGAAAAAAAATCTTTTAGTGCTACCTACTTTCTCACATAAGTACCCAATCTTCACAATAGACCAATGGCTCTATAAGGGGTCCTGAAGAATAAGGAACACGTCATGGGAAGGTAGGTCCATTTTACCATTTTTTGTACTAATATACCTTCATGATTTGATATTAGTAGCATGTTTATATTCCTATAAAGCTTTATGTCTATAGTGAACATGTTTCTTTTGCACATTGATGATCACTAGTCACTTAGTGTCTTCTCATGTCCTTAGTATGCCTCTTGTCTCTTAAGGTCTTCTCATAAGATGCCTACATTATGATTTTTACACTCTCTTTTTCATTCCCTATATTCCTAAAATTTCCTCTTGAGTAATATTGTTTTGTCTATTGATCACTTCCCTTGGGATTTCATTTGTGAGTTATTCTATAAGACCATGGATAGGACCTAACATTCCTAATAAATTAAAACCTTTTCCCTTCCTATTACCCACATCCTTTATAACCTGAATTTTCATGTTTATTCCAACCTAGTGGTGTTCTCTTTTTGATTTGTAGTGTAAGACCATGGATAGGACTTGACATTCCTCATAAAATTTTCCAATAATATAAATCATAATCAAAATTACATGTGTCAAATATGAGATAAGATGTGATTGATTATGAAGTTACACATCATTAACATACTTCCCATCTTGATTTAGTTTTTTTTATACTTCATTTCTCTTTCACTTATTTTATCTTCTTATTTTTTGAATGCATGTAAGAATACAACCATTTCTTAAATTTTTCATATTTCCCAACTTGATTAGTGTGATAAATTTAAGACCAATCTTTTTCCAATTTTGTTTTTCTCTTAGACTTCCTAACGTGATTTAGTATAATTTATTGAATTAATTAATTTTGTTATACCATTTGTGTCCTTTTACATACCTTCCATTTTTTCACATTATTTTCATACTTACCAACATGATTTATTATGATTTTACTTGTTTTAATTTGGTGCAAAAATCTTTCACTTTGGTTTAAAAACAAATTACTTTTTTCTACTATCTTTTGGCATCCCCTCATTCTTTATAATTAGTCATTTTCTTGTTATTACACATTTTTGAACTTAGAATAGCATGCAGTACATTTTTTATTGATTATATTTTACCAAATCCATTTCGCCTATTTATTTTTACCCATGCATGTATTCTACATAATGCTAGAAAAAAATATATCCAAAGCATCCACAACCACAACCATGATAACAATAACATACACAATCAATAACAATATGCTAAAATGATACGCTATATATATATATATATATATATGTATGTATATATATATATATATATATATATATATATATATAATGAGTTTTTGATACAACCAATTTAACCATATACAATGCTTCAAATCTATAGCTAGGCTCCATCTTATCTATCTCATGACCTAGCCATGTTACCTATTGAGGCCTTGATCCAACTCCTCTAAATAGTATGTTAAGAGGTAGTCTAAGATTTTAGTCCCTCTACCTATCCCTATAGGTGCACTACCTATGCCCATGCCTACACCAATTGGGTTAGGGTCATTGTATATGCCTATGTCATCTACATCACTATATCTAGATGTGCAACTCTCTCCTCTTTTAAGTCCTTTTATGCCTATATCTCTCTTATACCCATATCTATTAGTGGCTACATCCTATCTCTCTATGCTTGTATTTACCTCATTATCTCCCCATGATAATATTATCTAGCTCACATGAGCTGGGGTAGGTAGTACACTAGGGTCCTCTAATGTAGTAGGGTCATATGGATGTAGAGTCTCATCCAAGACATCATGGAGTGCTCCCCTTATAAGGGACCCCTATCTCTCCTCCTCATCCTTAACTATGCCTAAAAAATCAATATGTTGAGCCCACTACTCAGGCATCAATAATAGTGTTGCTAGATGAGGTAAGCCCATCTATCATGGTACCTATACCACCAAATTTGGCTCTCTTCACCAGGTGTAGTTTCCAACCACTTCTATCCTCATTTTAGGTATTACGATTATGTCTTAGATTGGCCATGTAATAGTTATATGCCCATATCGATGTCATAGTATGTCTATGTATCTCACTATCTATAGTGTTGGCATGTGGGGCATGGTCCATGCTACTTGGTCCTCTCTCCATCTCTACACTTTAGGTGACGTATCATCAATAGTATGTGGAAACCTAAATAGTTGATACATAAGAAACCTATTATATATATAAGCCATCAATAATATGGTACATCCTATCAAATCACTCCCTCTGACCTGTACCTCATACATATCATGTATGAGCTAAACCTTGATGATAGAACGAAGATCATATAATACTCCCTCTTTTATGATTATCCTACTCAAGGCTACTATGAATAGTAGTACCTTGTTGTCTAACTTGTGACAACAATCATTATGTCACATGCCCTATCACATCCTTCTAGATATTTAAAATTTGTAATATCTATGCATTAAACAAGCAAACTATTATTCCCACCAATATCATCTCTAACCTTGTAGCCCTCATGGCTAAGGCTCTCCTCTTATCCATGTTGTCTAGTATACTTATAGTCATTGGTAATATTGATATTAGTATCCATAGGATGGCATGTATATCCTCTAGAGTGATAGATACCTCTACCATGTCCCCATCCACCTGCCATTTGAGGGTGTTGTTAGCCATTCTTAGATCTAAATAACATGACTAATAGATCAACACTCAGGGAAATCCTACACATATTGGCTATCCCTCCTAGGCTTATAGATGCTAATCTATGTCTATCCCCAAGTGTCAGATTTTCTGATAGATCTATTAACCATGATGTGTCTACCAATCTCTAAAATCTACATCATCCCTACAATAAAAAAACAACAAAAAATGTAATAGATCTTCCATGTCATGTATAATCAAAATACATTATTTTTAAAAAATAAATAAAAAATAAGCCTAAATTGTTTTAATTTATTCATTTTCACCTATTTTTAGCCTTCTTGGTCCTTTTTTCCCTTGCTTAGTCATTTCGATCCATTCTAGCCTTCTTTTAGCCTTTTGCATGCATTTCTCTACCATTTTAGTTCTTTGGTCAACCTAGTTTGACCAAAAAATTCCCTATTTTTGACCTGGTTGACTTAAAAATATAAGTCAAACCTCTTATTTTCCCCTCCCTAGTACTATGTTGTCATTCTAGACTTTTTAGATGAATTGGCAAAAGTGTGTTAGGTTGATAGTTTGCAAAACATATAGGGTCAAAATATACCTACTAGGTTGGCAGTGTGGATTTTGCTCATTTTTAGCCTAATGGGTCAACTAGGTTGACCCAATTGTTTTTCCCTATAGACCTCTTGCATTTACCTATAAGAGTGCCTTCTTATAGTTTTATCCCTAATTATTTCAAACCCATTTTCTGTCTTGGTTTTTCTTACCTATAAAATCTAATTTTGTTTCATTCTAACATCTAGAAATGCTAAAAATAAATTTAATACACACAAACACACACACACACACACACACACACACACACTTAGTTAATTAAAATACTCCAAAACTGGCTTAAGATTCATAGTTGCATACATGTATTGAACCCACTACTACAACTGGAAGCCCCCCTTGTCTAGCTTGTCATCTCCTTGCCATCCTAGCTCGTTTGGTCTCTAGAGCTCTTTTTGTGCCCTTCACCAGTAAAAATAACCAAATGACTTATCTTTCCCTTATTTAAAAACACTTTCTGAAATTCAAAATTTTTTAATTATTTTTTTGATAGATTCCTAATTTTTATTAAATATTTATTTATACTCATCCATTTTTAAAACCATAAAATATCTTAGAATCATGATGGCATAGAGAATATTTTCCACTATCATATGCCTATATTCTTAAAAAAACAAATTTTGGCTATTTTTACATTAACTTCTATAGGTTCACCTAGTGTTATTCACATTAGACACCTTCACATCTCTTGCAGTATACTTATTTATCTACAACACTAAGGTAAGTAAAGGTATGTGTTTTTCAATTCTATCCTTTCATTTATCTTATTTTCTACTTACTGCACTTTACTTAGCATCCACGTTGTGTGTTATCGTGTTCTATCTTGAAGTACCTTCCCATGTTGCACTCATGTGACACATGATGAGCTTCAAGTGGGGAATATGTGTACACATTATATTTTTAACTTTAATTAATTATTGACAATTTTTATCTTATAGGAACACATCAATTCTCAATCTCTCTAAGTGCACGACTTAAGGGGTACACTAGGAAAAGGGTGGATAGACCATTGGTGCTTCATAAGATTATTGTCCCTTTTTCCACTTATAATCTACACACTTGTCTCCTAAAACCATTTAACCTAATATTATTCTTCCCTATTGTAACCATTCCAAACATTTGTCATATCATTATCTTCTTTTTTCTTACCTTAACCGCCTTTCATTGGTTGATTGTACTAGGTCGATTGGGTAGACCTTGTACAATTATCAGTCTTTGATTACTATATAGGGTCGAATGGGTTGACCCTGTATAGTTTTTAGTCTTTTATTACTCTAAAATTTCAAATAGGTTGACCTTATACTATTTAGGGGTATTTTTTACTTAGAGTTTTATTATCCCTTCAATAGACCTAGCTCGGGACCTAGTGAATTATCTCTTGAAAACATATAGGGTCAACTATTTCAACCCCATACAACCAACATATTTAAAAGAATTTAGGATAATATTTGCCTATATATAAAAGTTAATTTCCATCCATTTTAAGATAGAGAAGCAAAGAAGAATAAATTCAAATGAACATCTTCTTATTGACCATTCTACTTGAGAAATAAAGCTTAGGGTTCCATAATTTCTTTGGAGATATGGATCTTGTCTTGTGGAGAAGTATTTTGGATGCATAGATAGGTTGTGTATCTTAGAGATGTTTTATCTTTGTTATCCTTATATACCACAATAATCTCTTGCAAATCACCTTGACCAATAGAGAGATTAAGGCTCGATAGGTTCATCTTCAAAGGTAAGTATTCCTAACTTTAGTTCTCCTTTATAAGAGTAGATAGATAATGTAGTTGTTCTTCTCTCCCATGCAGTACGATTATGTATACATTGATGTGAGTATATGTATTTTATGAATGTTTAGTTTAGTTTTATTTGTTTCTAACCCCTACTTTGTGCCACAAGCTTTGTGTGCACTAGATTAGATTTACTTTCTTGTTTATTAGAATAGAGTGAATATCAAAACATAAGACTCTTTTCAGGTTGTTTCATGATTGTGTTAGATTATAGGCTTTGGAACACTTCCTAGCATGGTGTATTATAACAAGTTATCCCCTAATTGGGTCTAACAGATCCCCATATTGGTCATGCTTCCCCTTAACAAATTTATTCCCAATCAGAAGTGTACATATGTTCTATCTTCTCAGAGCTAGAATTGAATTATAAACATGATGCATTTTTTATTGCATACAAACCTCTCTTGGATAGTAGTGACATAATTGGAGAGTGAAACCATTACTGGTAAAGTGATAGTAGTGTCCTAATATTGGTGGCAATTTCTTTTATGTAGGACTATCTTGAGGTTTTGGGTGTAACTATACCTAGATCTATGGGTTATAGTCCTACAAATATGAGTTCTAGAACCCTATATTATACCTATAACAATTGATTTACTATACAAACCCTAATCCTCCATACAACTAGGGCATGAGTTTAAAAGTGTGTTTATTAGTATGGTAGGCTAGACATCCTCAACACCCCATTGTGAAGAGAGTTTCTTACATAAAAATAATCTAAGGAGGAATGAAGTTTGATGTAGTTCTCCCCACCTAAGTCCTAGTGAAAGTTTAAGTGATGCTAGTATGATAGTGTCTTTGAGTGTGCTTAAGACTATAAATCTAGAAAATCTGAGCTTAGGGCTATTGTAGATTGTAGTATGCATAAGTAAGGTGGAATATGGATTGATATCTATAATTATGCTCAACATTTTTTATGTTTGAATGTGTATTTTTCATATGATTTCCATCTAGTGGATAGAGGGCTAAAATTCATGTATATATATTGTTCTATTGCTTGTGTGGATGATAAAATATGTCTAGGCTGACCTTAATAGGCTTTGGTTTTTATAAATATATTTGTTTAAGAAGGTTATGTAAATAGACATTAAAACCATTTTAAGTCCACTAGTACCATGTGGTGTTATTGTGCTTATTATGGCACTAGTGTCCAACTAGAAGATCACTAGGCACAAAGTGCCATGGTCAGGAAATGAGGGTCTAAGATTGATTTTAAACTGACTAAGGATGTTTTTGACTAACACAAAGGTTGGATAAGTTTGATAATATCCTTTAGGATTGATAGGGTTAAATTAGGGATAAGTAGTCTCAAGTAAAACTATTAGCACTACAATACTATTTTTGGTGATTATATTTACCTCCCCTTTGTTCTATTAATACAATAAAGCAAAGCGACAAGGATAAAGGAAAAAGAAGTATACCTGGATTTACCTAAGAAGTAAATCTTGTGAAGCTAAATTTGAGTTTATATATGTGAATTAATATCCAATACATGTCCTATAAATGAAACATGCATAACCTAGTCTTTAATTAATAGATATCAAAATCAAAAGACTACATTTATTAAAGAAGTAAAAATGATTAAAGAAGAAAGGAATGAATACACCTCACTAGGTATTTGAACCAATGTATGAACCTAATGTGTATGTATATAGTGATCTATCTATGAATATCATGGACTGAGTTGATACCTTGATCAATCCTCATGTGTGGGTCACTCAAGAACTCAATTTAATTTTGACTCCATTTCCCACCCCTGTTTGGTGGATCATACCCTGTGAATAGCTTGGATTAGATTGATAGTGTGTCTAACCCTCTCATGTGGGTGGCTTAATAACTAAAGTAGGCTATGAATCCATTATTTCCCTCTCATGTCTATTAGATGCATATAATATTGAATTGAACAAAGTCTTGTAAATTTATAACTAAGTATATCTATGTGTGTATGTCATCTCTGTGGCCACTCAAGTATATTAGATAGCTCTAGGCCACTTAGGAATTCCAACCACTACAGATGGAGTAAGGCATGAAACTAGTGACAACCTAAAATTTGATTTTGGGTGTATACAACATATATAATGACATGGAATTTGTATTTTCATTTGATCAACCAGTGTATAACTAAGCATATGGAAATAATATGCCACACACATGCCCCCAAATCTAATATCTGAGTATATGGATTTTCAACTAAGTTATAATAAATTGTATTTGAGTATCTAAACTAAATATGGGAATGGTCATGTTGTGCATGATGCCCCTAATCTTAGTAAACTGATATGAATCTAAGATGAACTAGTATGAATTTGAGTAAAAAATGAGTATAACTAGTAAATCTATGACTAAATTTATACCAACCTACACTGTACCTACTATAATTTTCTATCCAATCTAATTTTTTTTGAAACTAAGGCTACTAAACAATAGTGCCATATATTGGACAATAGTGCCATGTGGTGATAATTTCCCCATTTATCTACTATTGTCCATCTTTTTTAAATTTTATGCCACTGTATTTGTTTTTGGGTCACTATTTTCCCACTACGTTTATCTGCATCATATTATTTATGATTGAGCCTGTGTGATAAAAAATTAAATTTGGGTGCCATATAGGAGCTTGATATTTTTAATAAACCTATATCAACTCCTCCTATTTTGAGGTTAGTTGTTGACCTTATGCAAGAGTTATCTTAAAAATAAAAATCTTTGTAAAATGTATGTTAGCCAGAGCATATATGATAACTACATGATAATACAATATAATGTGCATACATAGCATCAAAATGTAATAGAATCTAAGCATAAGTATGTAATTTAATGTATTATATGTCTACCATTCCATAAGGGTGTCAAGATAGATGTAATAAATGTATGTAACAATAAATATGAGTAAAAATGAGTATCTAACTAGGGGTATGGGGCACGATGTCCATCACAACACCCATGTAGGAAGGTTAGATGCTTGAGGTCTCTTGTGGCATCAAAAATTTGTTCGTATAACAATAAAATATAGGTGTCATGGCCATGACACATACAAGAAAGAATACTTACAAAAAACTTGAGGCACACAAAGTAAGCTAAAGGGCCAAAATACAAGGGACATGGTTACATGCCACTAAATTTGAGAGAAAAAGACATACAAGGACATGCTAAAATTTACACCACAAGCAACAAGCAATTTGACTTATATCCACATAAATGGTCATGTTCAATTGTCTACATACACAATCATGAAGGCACACACAAGGATGTGTGCACATGTCCAAAGCATACATAATGTGAATAGAAATGGTGTAGAGACAAAAAGAATGGCATATTCAAATGCCCTCAAATAGAAGAGGCATGGAAATATAATCAAGTATAAAGTAGGAAATCTATAGATGAAATCATGCTTGAATATGTAATAAAAATTTGTGTAAGATCTAGGATGTACATATGTTGAGTTTAAAGTAGTAACAACTGATAAAAAATATAAGTATTAGTAATGATCAATATCAAGATATAAAAATGCTAAAGTTATAATGTAGACTATATAAGGATATAACTTGGTGATCAAAATTGTGCATAATATTCCCCCAAGTGGGTTAATGTGTCAAGTGAAGAACCATGAAATAGTGTATCTACCACCAATGGGTAGATAATAGTAGGTCTAGATCAGTGTAATATACCTAAGTCCTATAAGAAATATGTAAACACTCAATAAGAATAAGTGAAACATGTATGCATGATAAAACTAAATACATTAAAATATCTAGAATATATAGTGTTTGGAAAATATAAGAAATGCAAACATAACAATGCATAAAATCTATAAATTTTATGTTTTTTGAGTAATATTTGAATATTTTTCTATTTTTGACATGTTATATTGTTTTTGTATTTTTTGGATATAAGATGTGTACAAGAAACATGAAAATAAACTATGTATAAGGAGTAATAAATAATGAAAGTATGTAAAAGGAATGAGGAACCATAATAACTAATGAGTCTCATGGGAGACTCACTATCACTATGACCCTTGTCAAATAAGGGAACTATGATCATATGTGTTATGTGAAAGGGAAAGTGTGGTCCCATAATCTAATATACAAAGTGATCTATATCTGTATTCATATTTTCTTGTGTAGTGGTGCTAGGAATTTTTGGCACTAACTATGGTGTCCTATGAACTATACGGGTCTTAGGAACCCATTTGGTAGAAGAATATATAGGTGGCATATGTTCCCAATAATGATAACCTTGATAACCTAATAATATTGATCTCAGATAAAAGTGAGTGGAGGAAGGTCCTCTAGAATCTTTAACATATCTCTAATGAAGGGGTCTCTCTAATAATGGCCTCTATGGGAGAGTATACATACATATTTATACTATAGGAGTAGAACTCACCTACATTGGTGGCTCTACTAAACTCTTTGATGTATTGATAAGAACTATGATATGAGTTGTAACTAATAATTGTGCTATATCTAGTAACTATATTTGGTAATTGTGTTGGTAACCATGATGTAACTGACTATGGAATAGGTAAAGGATAATCATATTGAAGACCCTCAAATTTGACCACTTGATTTACATGTATGTATTTTAAACATTTGTGCAATATGGATGGGATGGCTCACAACTATTATATCCATGGCCTACTTAATAAAATATCAAAAATACATATAGTAGGTACTATTAGGAACTAAGTGGCCACATGTATTGGTCTAACATACAATAGAAGAATAATATCCTTGATGGATTTCTAAACATGACCACTAAAACTATTGATAATTGTGCCTATTAGGAATATATCCTACTTTAAATACCCCAAATGCTATAAAATTTCATAGTGTACATGTTAATTATTGACTCATTGTCAACCATAAAAATATAGATAGGATGATGATCTATGTAAGCCTATACAAAGAGTGCTTGTAAATATGTATCATCATCAATAATATCCTAGTCTAAGAAGCTGATGAATGGTATAGCTAGAACTCTAAAACTAATAAAATATTTAAATTTTGTGTTTTTGAGTAATATTTGAATGTTTTTGATATGTTATATTATTTTTGTATTTTGTGGATATAAGCTATGTATAAGCAACATGAAAATGAACTATGTACAAGGAGCAAGAAATAATGAAATTATGTACAAGAAAAGAGGAACCATACTAACTGATAAGTCTCATGGGAGACTCACTATCACTATGACCTATGTCAAATAAGGGAACTATGATCATGTGTGTTATGTGAAAGGGAAAGAGTGGTCCCATAATCTAATATACCAAGTGATCTGTATCTATATTTATATTTGCTTTTATAGTGGTGCTAGGAATTTGTGGCACTGACTATGGTGTCCTATAAACTATAGGGGTCTTATAAACCCATTTGGTAGAAGAAGATATAGGTTGCATAGGTGCCCTATACATATAACCTTGATAACCTAATAATATTGATCTTAGATAAAAGCGAGTGGAGGAAGGCCCTCTAAAATATTTAACATATCTCTAGTGAAGGGGTCTTTTTAATAATGGTCTTTATGGGAGAGTATAGATACATGTTGATACCATAGGAGTAGACCTCACCTACATTGGTGGCTCTACTAAACTCTTTGATGTATCAATATGAACTATGATATGAGTTGTAACTAATAACTATGATATATCTAGTAACTATAGTTGGTAGTTGTGTTGGTAACTATGATGTAAGTGACTATAGAATAGGTAGATGATACTCATATGGAAGAACCTCAACTTTGACTACCTAATTTACATGTATGTATTTTAGGCATTTATGTATTATGGATGGGATGGCTCACAACTATTAGATCCATGGCCTATTTAATAAAATATCAAACATGCATGCACTATGTACTACTAAGAACCAAGTGGCTACATGTGTTGGTCCAACTTTTAATGGAAGAATAATATCCTTAATGGATTTTTAAACATGACCACTAAAACCATTGATAAATTCATTGTTGGGAATGTATCCTACTCTAAATACACCAAATGCTATAAAAGTGTCATAGTGCACATGCCAATTTTTGACCCATTATCAACCATAACACTCTAGATAGGATGATGATCTATGTAAGCTTGTAAAAAGAGTGCTTCTAAATATGTATCATCATCAACAATATCCTAGTCTGAGAACCTAATGAATGGTATAGCTAAAAATCTAGTATGGTAAATACCAATGATATTGTGCAATGGGTGTGCCTCATTTGTAATATTATTATATGAAATTGGTGGTGGATGTGCTTGATATGTGTTTTGAACAATTGAGGTGTTCCATACTTCATTTTTTATGTACTTTGGAAACTAATCTAAGAATACCTTTAATGCCTTAGCTTCCATTTTTTGTACTTTGGTGCCTTTATGGATGTTCCCACATCATTAATGTTAGCCTCAAATAAATATTATATATTATGTTTTAGTCTTATGCATCTATTGGCCATTTTTTCCCACATGTCAAGCTTTGCTTGTAGTTGGAGGAAGAAGCTTAGCAGGGTCCTAGTAAAGAAAAAGATTCAACATATTAGAAATGGGTCTAGTAATGTAAATGGAGGGATCTAAACAAGAGCTCATAGTGTTCATAAGCTCATAGGGACATGGAATAGATTGACAAAATCTTGGAAAATCATCAAGACCTTGAAAGATTGAATCAAAATGACCTAGGCAAGTCTGACAAACTAGACCATCACCAAGATGCCATGCAAAAAAGAAATGGACTAGTTCACTTGTGAATTTAATAAACATACCTTAGAAAGCCTCAAAATATACAATATTGTAATGACATAGAGTTATTCATGGTAGGAACATGCTATGAAAATTTAATGTCCATGTGAGCTTTCTATCTCAAGTTATGAGTGTTCAAAGATGGACCTATAACATAAGACATTTGAACTAATGTCAAGTTTGAGATTTGTGTTAAAATATAGAGCCATGCATAGGGTGAACTCTTGATTCTTGTTAAGATATAATTGGTCATTTTGGACCTAATATAATCTAGAAAGGGGGATATATAATCTATAGGTTTGCATCAACATAATGACTATATAAAAATCAATAGTTTGAGATTGGTCTTCCATCTATAGTGGACCTATGAACATGGGGATGAGTTTGAGCATGATACAATTTGAACAAGATCTAGCATTTCAAATAATTCCATGAAGGCATAAATTTAGACCCAAATGGTTCATCTTCAAGACTAGCTGCATAAAATTGACCCTTCTTTCCACTCTTGCATGCCTCGATGAACCAGTGAAGAGTAGTTAGCACCAAGATAAAAATCTAATAGATTGATCAGATGGTTGTAACTAATTTGATGCTAGAACCTAGCTTAGATCAGCTTGATCTCATCATTGTATCCATAAAGAAGCATTAATTAAGTAATAATGTAACCATGTAATGGACTAAAGTGACCTAGATCTAATAAGAAGCTTAAATAAGCATAAATGAAGAGGTAGTTATAAATTTAGTTCAAATTGAGTTGAGCTCATTGATTCCTCTTTTAGTGCCAAAATCTCTCTCTTTCTCTCTCTCTAGTGGCCCTTTTCTTATATACATATGTCCTTGGAGCTATTGTCAAATATCCCTCAGGATGGTATGACTAAAAGCTACCATAAATTATATTCTACACCTATTAGAGTAATGAATAGAGCATTTTGTAGTTGTTTATTAATCTGTGCCTAGTGTTTTTGCATTTATTCAATATTTAAAAGTGGTTTTCATCTTCCCTTTATAGGTCCAAGTTTAACATAAGTGATAATAAACTTTTCTTGCAGGTCATCTTGAATGTCTTAAGTTTAATGTCTCAAGTATAGAGTGAATTATTGACTATAATTACTTCCAATCAAGCCTTACCCTCATTGCCCTTCATCTTGAGTTCATCAAACTAACCTCTAGGTGAATAATTATTGCTTGAAAACCATTGTAGACACTACATTAGTTCTTTTTATAGTCTATTAGTATGCTAATGAGTTCAATATTAAGAGTGGATCTTTGAACATTTGGTACATCACCACATGTTAGAATAGGTTTCATTTTATGCAATATCTTGACTCTTTTCACCCTAACTTGTTTAGGTCTTATAAAGAGATGTCCAAACTATCATATATGAGGATCTATCCTCATTAAAAACCCTAAAGATCTGATCTAGATATAGGAATTCCACAACCTTAGATCATTATCATGTTAGTCTAGGTATGGTTTAGACTTAAACAAATATGACCCCTATTTGTTGCTATCTAGATAGCCAATAGTTCTAACATGCCTGATGGGACCACCTATTTACATAATTTTGCATATTTGAGTATAGTATCAAATATCAAAGTTTCATTTCTACATTTGTATATTTTTCATTCCCTTAAGAGTTGTCACAAGATTCTCTACAAAAGATAAAGAGGCATATTTATCTGAGCTATCTTTCTAATTAACAAAGGAGAAGAAAGCCTCTTAGTCAAATCCTACACCTACACCTCTTGTTCCCCCTTTTGTTTACAAAATCCTCCTATTAAATCCAATATTATTTAGTCAAACATTGTTATAAATCCCATACCTTAGATGGCTATTCCTAGAAGGCAAGCCTTTGTGCCATTTAATGGTAGTAGTCCTCTAAATCTTACTCAATGGGATGATATTCTAGTCTCTGCTCTAAAATCTCTTCCTTATTTTATAAGAGAAAATATAATGACTCCTTTAAAACATATTTTAGATATTACTAACCTTTATTCAATGCATCATGTGACTTAGGAAAATGTAGAAATGAGTTTTTTAGCAACTTCTTTCAAATGGAAAGCACTTCAATGGTATAAAGGATTGGCTCCTACATCAGTCAAAAACTGGGATGAATTTGGAGAGGCCCTCTACAAGCACTTTGAGGACAAAAGTGACCACCTCTCACTTGTGGAGTAGCCTACAAAAATCAATAGATTCAATCATGAATTCATGGTGGATTTAAATTATAGGTTCTAGTAGACTTGGGGATAAAATTCATGCAATGATCAAGCCTACACCCAACTATGTTTTTGTATAATATTTGAAGGCCCTCAATTCAGATGTAGCTATGATGATTTAATCCATGTGAGGGAACACTCTATTTAAGGCTTTTGAAATAATAATCAAGACTGAAAATTGCCTTATACAAGTAGGAAAGTTGTCTCCAAGGCCACCAATTCCTCTCTTTCTATAAATCCACCCTCTTTCTTGAACTATTACTCCACTTTCACATTCAAAAAAGTTTTATAAAAAAAAAGGTGATCAAGCTAATAGAATAGGGAAGATAGAGAGTCTTCTCAAGACTCATAAAAACATGTTCTTTCCAATGGAAAGGTAAAAAGCTTCACCATACAAGACATATCGAAACACTAACATAATTATCAATATAATAGGCCATCCTATCAATCTAATCATCAAGGATAAGGGCATAATTCTCAGTCAAGGAAATACAATCCTAATGCTCCAAGCAATTCTAGAGATGTTATGCCAACTCAGAATAACTATGTTTAGGAAGGGTACTAGAATAATTAATGGGATCAATCAAATGAAATGGGGATCACACCAACTAGTGAGAGCTCACATTATTATTATATGCGACAGAGTTTAGCTTCTCCTCCACATGAAAATTAGTCAATAAGGAAGTCTCTCTACTACATGGACACATTAGTTCATTCACTCAAGCTGAAGTGCTAACTCAACAAGGAGGAGAGGATGGTAAAGCACTTATTGAAATCACATTTGTGAAATTTCAAGAAGGTGAGGATTCTTTTGATCAAATAGCTACAAATCAAAGCCAAAATATGCCTAATGTTGACAATTTAATTGCATCCCATATTAAATCTAAGAAAAGGGCAATTGGTGATGGTTTAGGTCCTAGTAAGGCAACCTCGTTTCCTTCTTATCTAACACAAGGGAACACCACTCATGAGATTCCTCAAAAGACATCATATAAATATGTTCAAGGTCCAAAGGGATCAAATGTGAAGGGGCCTTACATCCCCTAGTTTACACAACATTTAGGAGTACCGCTTACTCCTAAATTTCAATCAAGGATAATTACTTCTCCACTCAATATTATGGATCATATTAAGAAAAGTTTGGAATCAATTTCAATGTGGGATACACTGCTAATTCTAGTACAAAAGGAGTATCTACAAGAGGAGCTTTCAAATCTCAATATCTTTGATGGACCACCTAAAAAGGAAAGAGAGTGTTGTTATAACCAACTCTAATCCAATTGTTGATCCTCAATCTCCTAATGTGACTAAGCCTCCTGCATTCTATCTTTCAGTTATCATAAGAGATTTTCTTCTCCATAATTATATGATTGATAATGGAGCTAGTACTTTTGTCATGCATAAATCCATTGCTGACAAACTAGGGCTTAAGTATGAACCTCATGAAAAGGGATAATTGTAGTTAGATTTTTCTCTTACTAATACTATGGTCATCCTCAAAAATCTTAATATTTTACTTGCTCCTTGTCTAAATTTAACCATTTCATAGGATATAGTTATTGATTTACCTCCATACTTTGCATTATGCCTATATATGGATTTCACTACTAAAATAGAAGGTTATCTTTATTTATATTGGTCATACATGGTTTTCAAAACTAGATATGGAACCAAAGTCACTATAATACTTGAGCCTATTTCTATATTTCACCTTGATCCATAAATTCTAAATATGTCTAATATAAATTGCAGTATTTTAGAGGAAGATGAAGATACTATTGATCAAAAACATTTTAAGCCAATTGAATTCATATTATATCTACTATTAGATGAGTTGGCTGATGATAACCATGGGTATGATGCATAGAAAGGTATTCAAGAAGTTGGTTTTGGTGTCTATTGCATTCATGAAGAAGGTGACTCATTACCTAGTCTCACCAACCTAAAGCAAGATCAAGAAGGAGTGTAGAATCTATACTTTGATAGATCTAGATAAAACAATGGGAATGGGTCTAGTGCAATGTTGGTTTCACCTCATAATCAATGGTATTATTATTTATTTAGATTTTAACTCAATTGTACATCAAATACTATAGAATATGAAGCTCTTATTCATGGCCTTTAGTGGGCAAAAAATAGAGGAATTAATCTTTTGCAGGTGAAAGGTGATAGTGAGTTGGTAGTGTAATAAGTCATAAGGTTAAGTGAATCAAATAAATCCATCCTAAATCCCTATAAATATAAATTTTGGGACCTCATGGAATATTTCCTATTATTTGATATCCACTCCATTCGTAGAAGAACCAATCAACATGCAAATAGACTTATTACCATAGGAGCACAATATGATGTATTAAACTAGATTAAGGACAATAAAGAGCATACCCAAATCAAGGTTGTGTGTAGGCATTGAGTCCCAAACAATGAGTTGATTCAATAAGTATTTGATAGTGATAAATAGATAACCTATTTCCTATAGAATTAGGTAGAATTTTAGTCAAAGAATAAAAATAAATTGCAACACCAATATGAAGATAAAATTGTGTAATTGAGATAAAAAAAGATGCCTAAATGTTTAGTAAATTTGGAGATAATTTTTAAAGAAGATGATCAACTTCAAAAAGACAATGTAAGCATCTCTTCCAAGCAAAAACATTAATTGCAAGTTCACATAATTGAAGTTAATCAACTCAAGTGGGGTAAAGTGAACACTGATTATGAGAGAGTATCTTTCATTTCATTATGTAATGATTTCATGGATGAGTTTTCTTGGGAATAACATGATTTGAAGGGGTTTGACCCTAGATTAGCACATCATACTATTGAGCTTGAATAAGATGTAAAAATAGTAAGACAAAAACAAAGGCCCATCAACCCCAAGGTTGAAATTCTCATGAGAAAGGAGCTTACTAAGTTGATTGAGTCAAGTATAATATTTCCTATCAATCACTCAACATGGGTAGCAAACCTTGTACTAGTGAGAAAGATAAAAAGAGAGATAAGACTATGTGGATTTCAAAGATTTGAATGAAGTGCCATTGAAATACCACTATCCTCTTCCTTCCATGGATCAAATCTTGTAAAGGGTATTAGGTTCATAAAGGTTCTCCTTACTATATGGGTACTCAGGTTACAACCAGATACTAGTGAAGGAGCAAGATCGGTATAAAATAGCTTTCACAACCAAATGGGGTATGTATGCCTACTAAAAGTTGCATTTTGCACTCTCTAATGCTAGATCCACTTTCTAAAAGGTAATGGATGTTTCCTTTCAAGGTATTTTGAGTGAAATGATCTTAGTTTATCTTGATGACATTACTATATTTTCAAAGTATCTTAATGATCATCTAACACATTCGAGAGTTGTTTTTGATAGATACAAACAATTTGGAGTTTCATTAAATCTAAATAAGTGTATCTTTACAATACATGAGAGGAGACTTCTTAGGAATGTAATGTCCAATGATGGTATTTATATTTATCTATAACAAATAGAATCAATCCTTTATCTATCATTTCCAAAACATCAGAAATAATTGAAAAGATTATTAAGAAAGATCAATTTCATCAAAATATTTATTCTTGGATTTGTAAAATTGGTAAGGCCACTCACTCAAATGCTAAAGAAACATCAAGAATTTCCATGGAGTAAGGAGGGTAAGATAAGCTTTGAATCCATCAAATAAGAAATCAACCAAGCTCCTAGTTTTCTTAATCTATATTTCAATTAGGATTTCTTTATGTATGCTTTTTCTACATTTAGTACAATTTTAACCATGTTTATGCAATATAATAGTGAAGGTATAGAGCATCCCATTAATTTTTTTTAGTCAAGCTTTAGAATACTATGAGGAGAGGTATTATTTTGTTGAAAATCATGTTCTTTCTATTATAATAGGTATAAAAACAATTAGACATTTGCTTTCAAATAACAAGATTATACTAATGATAGCTCATCTTAGTTTGAAGGATTTCATCCTCAACAAAGACTTAAGTGAAAAGAGAGTTGGATGGGTCACTAAGTGCATGGAATATGATATTTAAGTGAAGGTCACAAATCTGGTCTGAGATAAAGGACTGTTTGAATATATTGTAGAAGATATTAAAAAAGAAAAGGAGATGGTTTTGACACTTCAAGACACCCAACGTAAAGCTGAAACTACTCCTGTATCCAGCTAGACACAAGACATTGAAATAATATTTCAAATAGGAAAATGTCCAATGGGATTAGAAGCAAAAGGGATAATAAATTTAATATTGAAATCATTACCATGGATTTTGATTTATGGATTTCTATTTAAAAAGGACATTGGAGGTATGTTTTTAATATTTTTTGAAACTAATCAATTTGACAGTATTTTTGAACAATTTCATGATAATCCTTCTGGAGGCCATTTTTTATCTAATAACATAGCTTAAAAAATCATTATAATTGGTTACTTTTGGCCTAATTTATTTAAGGATGCACATGCCATTGTTATGAAATGTGCAAAGTGTGTCATGTTACAAGTAAAGAAAGACTAGTTGATATGCCATTAAAGCATATTTAGGCTGAACAACTTTTCATGTAATGGGGTTTAGACTTGATTAGCATGATACATCTTCCATCTAGTACTAGTCATACATGGGTATTGATAGCTATAGAATATTTTACTAGGTGGGTATAAGTAGTACCTTTGAAGGAGGTAAATGAGAACTCTATGCTTGAGTTCTATGAGTGTCTAGTCACTCATTTTAGAATACCTTCTACTCTAATATAAGTTAATGCTTTATCATGAAATAATGCAAAGTTATTTGAATTGGTATTGAGCAAGATATTTATCTAACATCTTCATCAAATTACTACCAATAGGGTAATGGACTAGTTGAGTCCACCAATAAGAACTTGATTCAGATCATCAAAAGAACATTGGAAGATAATCAGAGATCTTGACATATAAAGTTTAAGAATGGCTTATGAGCTGATAGGATCACCCTAAAAAATTTCATTGATCATTTACCTTATCTTGTAGTTTATGGAAGAGAATCAAGGCTTCTTATATCATTAGATCTCCCAAATTTATAACTTGCACACTAGTTATAGATTCTATAAAATAATTCAATGGAGGTTAGGATGAATGAACTAAGAGAATTGGAGGAGATAAGACATGATGACAAGCATACCATGTGGTCTAACTAGTAGTAAGTCAAGAAAATTTTTGATAAAAAAAATTCATCAAGGACATTCAAACAAGTTGACATAGTCCTCAAATGAGATGAGGAATGTGCAAAGCCAAGAAAACACTCCAAGTTTGATAGCCTTTGGATTAGACCTTATCTCATCATAAGTTGCAAATAATTCAATGCCTTTGAGCTTGATCAATTAAAAGGAGAGAGTCTTCCCATCCCTATCAATGGGAGGTATCTTAAGTTTTAATATTAGTTTGATCTCTTGCTCTTTGAACATAAGTAGTTAGGTCTATCTTTTCCTCTAAATGCTTTTTCACATTATTATTTTTAGTTATTTAGCTATTTTTGGTCCATTTTGCTACTTTATTATTGTTTTTGGGTTCCCAATTTATCTAAAAGTGTTTCCAAAAATAAAGTGGAGTCTTTTTGTAAGTAGCATTTCATTTGTTTAGTCATCTTGAATAAGCCTAATCAAATTCTAGGTCACATGACCAACAAGTTGGTCAAGCTAGCTGAGTCACTAGAAGTGTTGGCCATTTTGGCCCAAATATCAATATTTGACTATAATTGGAGGAAGAAGCCTAGCATGGTCCTAATAAAGTAAAAGATTTAATGGCTTATAAATGGGTCCAGTAATTCAAATGGAGGGATCCAAGTAGGATCTTATAGTGTTCATAAGCTCAAAGGGACATGGATCAGATTAAAAAAATCTTAGAAACTTATCAGGACCTTGAAATATTGAATCAAAATGACTTGGGAAAGTTTTATGAACTATACCATCACCAATACATCATGTAGAAAATAAATTGATCAATTCATTTGTGTATTTAATAAACACACTATTAGATTCAACAAAGATATTAAGAAATGTAATTAACTAGCATACTAAACAATACATGAGTGGCCTATTAAATAGGCAAAAGAGCCACCCAATAAAATAGGGGGTGGGGACAACCAAAACGATCAGGTAACGTAAAATAACTAAGCCTATAAAAATAAACTAACCTATTAACCCAAGTGGTTAAAATAACTAAACAAGGTGCATAGATAATATACCTTAGTTAATAACTTTAGGTATTTACAATAATATGTTAATACCCTCCCTTAAGGACTAAACTAGAAACAAGACCAAGTTTATCTCTAAATTTTATGAACTTATTTACACCAAGTGATTTGGTCATTATATCAACTGGTTACTTTGTAGTGGGGTAGTATAAGAGATTAATGCCTTAATTTGTAACCAACTATCAGATGTAATGATGGAAAACCTCAATTTTTTTGGTCCTAGTATATAATACTATATTATTTACCATCTTTATAAGACTTTGGTTATCACAAAAAGTTAGAGTAGGCTTTCATGACTCAAACTGAAGATCATCCAAGATTTTCTTTATCCACATAGTTTCACAACCTTCACTAAACACAACTTTATACTTTGCTTCTATTTAAGATAATGCAACTATAGTTTTTATCTTTCTCTACCATGAGAAAACTGGTAAACCAAGAGTGAATACATAGCCTATTATATATTTTCTTGAATCCACTGAACCTACCCAATCAGAGTCAAAATATCCTAAAAGTTCAAAATCTATAGACTTCTTATACAATATGCCAAATTCAAGAGACATTTTGACATATCTTAATACCCATTTTGTAGCTAACCAATGTAGTTCCTATGGTTTATACATGAATAAAGATAAAAAAATCACTACAAAACAAATATTTGGTTTAGTGGTAGTGAGGTAAATGAGACTAGCCACTAGCTACTTATACTCTATTTCATTGATTGGAAGTGAATCAGTGTCAGTTATAATTTTAGCTCCAACTTTAATAGGTGTGTGATTTGGATTAAAATCCATCATTCTATACCTTTCTAGTAATGATTTGACATACATATTATATGACATGAATATAACACAATTACATTTCTAAAACTCTTCACCTAAACAATATTTTAGTAGTCTTAAGTCTATCATGTCAAAAGTACAACAAATATCAGCTTCCATCTACTGAATAAGACTATAACTACTCCCAATTTTGGTTATATCATCAACATAGACAATGAGAATCATGATATCATCACCTAACACCTTTATATAGAGAGCTGGTTCAGAGTTACACCTTTTGAAACTAGACTCCCTAAGGTATGTATCTATTTTTATATACCATACTTGAGGAGCCTGCTTAAGCCCATACAAGGACTTTTCAGCCTAAAAACAAGATGTCCCTTGTCAATAACCTGAAACCATTTAGACTTCCTCCAAATCTCCATTCAATAAAGCACTCTTGACATCCATTTGGTGCACTTGCCATCCAAATTGAGCAAAAATAACAACAATCAAATGAAAAGTTACCATATTTGTAGTAGAATCAAAATTATCCTCATAGTCAATCCCTTCCTCTTGTGCTTAAGCTTTTTCCACAATTATAGCCTCATATTTATCTAGGGAACCATTTTCCTTACACTTTAATTTATAAATCCATTTACAACCAATGGATTTCTTTCCTGGTGAAAGCTTTGCTAGCTCCTAAGTCTTATTTTTCATCAAGGAATCATATTCCTCTTACATGTTTAACTCCCACTCATGCTTCCATTTTTCCTATAAAAAATAATTAGGCTAAAATATATGTGCAATAGTAGTTGTTAGAGCAAAATTATCATTCTCACCTCTATTACCAAACTACTTTCCTGATCTCAATCTTCTTCCTTCCATACCTTATGACAAGTCTCCCTCCTTTACTGCTTCCATTGTGGTAGAATACCACTTTGGCTTCTTTGGTTGTTTTTTTGGAATATCCCAATGACATACATTAATTCCCTCCCTGAAATGTGTTTCCTTTAATGAACTATAATCCTACTCAAATTTCACACCACAATTTATAATAAAATCATTAGAAGAAAACAATGACTCAATATTTTAAATTGTACTAGTTATTGTGAAGTATGTTATCTATTCATTTAATATGACATCTCTATTTACCATAACTTTGTCAATACAAACATCAAGTAATTTGTAGGATTTTGAATATTCATCATACCTAACAAACTTGCATGCTTTTATTTTTGCATCCAAGTTACTTCTCTTTTGAATAGGAATAATTGCAAAAACTACACAACCAAAAATTTAGAAAGCACTTACATCTAGAGTTCAACTTGACCAAGCCTCCTCTAGAGTCATATTATCTAATAGTTTTTTAGGAATTATATTAAGGATGTACACCACTGTATTCACTACTTCTACCCAATACTTATATGGGACATTTTTTCTTTGGACCATACAATAAGCCATATCCATCACTATCATATTCCTTCTTTCCACAATTCCATTTTGTTGTGGAGTGTAAGGGGTACATTACTACATATGTATTCCTTCAATGTCATAAAACTCCTTTAATTTATTTGAGGTGAACTCACCCCCATTATCCATTCTAAGATATTTCACTGGTCGTCTCACCTATTTCTCAACCATAGATTTCAAAGATATGAATTTAGAGAAGCAATCACATTTCTTCACTAGAAAGTATACCCACTTTTCCTAGAGAAATCATCAACCAACAATAAAAAATATTGAGCTCTAACTGAGGTAGGTGTCCATATTGGACCATTCAAATCTACATGAATAAGTTCCAACACTTCCTTAGCCTCCAAGATTCACCAACATCAAATGAATGTCTAACTTGCTTCCCTAATTGACATCTAATACATACATGATGACTATCCTAAATAGAAGGAATCCCATTAACCATCTTAGTCTTGCTCAATGTAGTCAAATACTAGAAATTCAAATTCCCATACCTCTCATGCCATAGTGAACTTATGCTATCAACCATTGCAATTTTACTTTCCTTTGCCCTCTATGGATCTATAATCTTATACAAGCCTTTTTCACCAATCCCAACATCAATAATCTTGTTATCTCTGGTATTGATTAAACATTTTTGTCATTCAAAATTTATAACAAAATCATATTTTGAAGTGATCTCAGTAATTAAAAACAACTATTTGTTCATATTAGGCACATACCTAACATTATTAAATGTATAATGAATTGCATCATTAACATTGATTTGAACATTACCATATCCTTTCACAAAATGAGTCCTACCATCTTTAAAAGATAAAGATTCATTATTACTATCATTTTCAACAAAATCCACATACTAGTCCTTATCGCATGTATAATAGTGATATGCCCCTAAATTGAAGTACCAATCTCGATCTACCACAAAATTACCATTGGAAGCCATTAAAGCAAAATTAGGAAATGATTCCTTGCCTTCACCTTTAGCTACATTACATGATGATCTTTCTTTCTAGGGTTAGCCATATCCTGTTGTCTTTTTCTAAAATATATTTTAAGATGACCAATTTACTTAAAGTAAAAATATTTCCACTTAAATCTCTTGTTAGAACCACTCATGAAATTTCTATCAGAGAACTAGTAGTTTTACCAAACTACTTACCCTTTCCATTGATGAAAAATGCACTCTTTGTAGAAGTACATAACATTATATGCTCATACCATCTCTCATTTTGTAATAGCAATGTGGACAAATTTTCAAATTCCAAAGTCTACGTCTCAACAATCATGTACAAAGACTCCACAAATGAATCAAATAACGGTGGAAGATTATGCATAACTAAAGTAATTAAATCTTGCTCATCAATAAACTTTTGTATAACCTTCAATTGATCATTGATATCCTTGATCTACAAAAAAAACTTAGAAATGGATCCAACTTCATGCATCTTATTATAAAAAACAAATTCTTCAAATACAATAGCCTATCAACTTCAGACACATAGTATTTAAAAGTAAGACTAGTCCATAAAACTGATGTAATGGCTGCATTTTCTAACATCTGAGATTAGATTATCTACTATTAATAGTTTTAACAACATAAGAGACTCATGATGATGTTTATCATAGTCATCATTACCAGTGGTAGGCCTTTGCTCTTTACTGAGCACTATTTGATCAAGATTCTAATATTCATATATCATCAAAACCTTGTGACTCCACAAACTAAAAATTTTGCCTATCAATTTTTGTGAATCTAGCAATAAGAGGTGTTGTAAACTAGCTATTTTGACCTAGTTTTTACAAAAATGAATATACTATAAAAATTATAAAAAATTCACATAAAATTCCTCCTAACCATAGACTCAAATCATAAACTAGTCAATACCTCTACTTTTTAGCAAAAAACACCACATTGTTTAGAAAATTTTAATCGTTTCATCTTTAATAACACCAAAAAATAGACAAAAATAATTTTATCTAGAGATAGACAATTAAAATTTGAAAAATTACCTTTCCACTGACATTCAGATTAAAAACCTAAAAATGGTGAAATTTTCACCTTCCAGAACTTTTTCAAGATAATTAGTCACCAATATGTCCCCAATAACCCTTATAAGATAAAGTTTTGAATTATTTAAATTAAAAAATTAGAATTAATTATAATAATAAAACTTTAGATTAAAATTTTCATAAAAATAATTAGCGAAACAAATAATTGGCCTACCTACAAAACTTCAGATGCAGATTTTGGGAGAAATACTTAACCAAATTGAATTCTATCAATTCTTATCATCTCCTCTCAAAAAATAAAATTTTTAGACCCCTCACTCACCAAAAATAGTGCCCAAATGAAAATATAGTCATGTTTCAAAATGAAAAGAAATGGCCACCCAAAAAACATAAGAAAAATTAAAATAGACCTATGAGCCTCTTCTATTTCTTCCTACCACTTTTCCTTTGTTAAGACAGGTCTCTTGATGCTTCTCTCTTGATTAATAGATTTCTCGCTAGTCTTAGGGAAAAAAAATATATTCATAGATATCTACTAGTCACTTCATGATCTTCCTTTACAATATTGCTCCTCTCTTGCTTCACAAGTTTCCTCCCAAGCTTCCTAAACTGTAACCTCTGATACCATATTAGATTCAACAAAGAGATTGAGAAATGTAATTAACCAGTGTACTAAACAATACATGAGAGGCCTATTAAATATGCAAAATATCCACCCATAAATATAGTGGGGTGGTAGAAACCACAAGCATTAGGTAGTGTAAAATATCTAAGCCCATAAAAACAAACTAACCTATTAACCCAAGTGGTTAAAACAAATAACCAAGGTGCATAGATAATATACCTTAGTCGATAACCCAAGGTATTTACAATAATATGATAACATACACCTAAAAAATCCTCATGATCTAAAGGATTATATCACCATGGAGTTCTTCATGGAAGGAACATGATTTGATACTTTCATGTTTATGTAAGCTTTCTAGCTTGAGTTATGAGCACTCAAAGATGGATTTGTAGCATAAGACAGTCACACTAATTTCAAGTTTGAGCTCTATAAAGTAACTATTTGGGTTCAACAAGGTCCTTAAAAGTTCTAAATTTGATTAGGATCTAATAGCATACATGATCTCACATACTTTCACATGTGATATAATGGTTCATACTAGAGTCAAACATATCAAAAGGTCCCTAGGTTAAAAGCTTTTAAAGAGCTACAAGTTGGATAAAATCTAACACTATGGATCAATTGATCTGAGATCTAATGGTGCATGTTTAACAAGAAGAAGGTGGGTCTAATATAGATCATCAATTATCATTATGTCATACCAATGATCCAATGGTGCATAGGAATTGATAGGAAAGTGGGCCATAGTAATCAAAGGCTCACATTACTTCATATATTATGGTCCTATGGTGTGCACTCAAGTCAACATGTCAAAAAATATTTGTGGTAGGTGATCAAAGGATTTCATTACATCATAAATCATGATATAATAATGTGAAAGATGTCAAAATGGTCAAGATATGACGTTATGGATCTACAATGCTAATGGGAATAAAGACAGGTTGGAACATTTTAATTGGCCCAAGCAATTTTCAATGATCAAAGTCAAACCAAAGGGTAGTTTTTTGACCAAATAAAATAGGTATTTTAGGGTCATCCTATCACCATTTTAGCCTATCTAAATTCCATTAAATGGACTCATTGATTTATTCAAGTTAAAGGACATAAAGGGACCACCATTAAAGCTTAATATGGACCTCTGTCTTGAGTTTTTGTGCCATACAGGGTTCATTTTGTGACTATGTTTGCCATTTTTAAAATAAAAATTCGTGTATATGGTGAAATATAAATTCCCATAAAGATAAAATTGGTATTTTTGGAACTAATATAATCAATAAATGAGGATATACTTTTTATAGGTTTGCATTGACATAATGACTATAGGAAAACTAATAGTCTGAGATTGGTTTTCCGTATATAGTGGACCTATGAACATGGGGATGATTTTGAGCATGGTCCCATTTAAACAAGAGATATAATTTTAAAGGATGACATGAAGTCATACATGTATATCCCAATGGTTTCATCTCTAGGACTAGTTGCATGAAAGTGGCCCTTCTCTTCACTCTTGCATGCCTCGATGAAATAGTAAAGAGAAGTTAGTACTAAGACAAAACTCTAACAGATTGATCTAATGGTTGTAACTACATTGATGTTGGAAAATATCTTAAAACAAAATTATCCCATGATTAAAACATAAAAAAACATCATCAATGTAATAATGTAACCATGCAATGGACTGAAGTGACCTGGATCAATCAAGAAGCTTGAATGAACATAGATGCAGAGATAGTTGTAACTATGGTTTAAATGGAGTTGAGATCATAATTTTTCCTATTTTAGTTCCAAAATCTCTCTCTAGAGACACTTTTATTATATAAATATAGCCTTAGAGACATTGTTAAATATCCATCAAATTGGCACGACTAGACTCTGCCATAAATTATATTTTATACCTCTTGGAATAATGAATAGAGCATTTTGTAGTTGTTTACTAATTTGAGATTATTATTTTTTTATTTTTTTAATATGAAAAAGTGGTTTTCATCTTCTCTTTCTAGGTCTAAGTTTAATCCAAGTATTAAATAACTTTTCTTATAGTTTATCTAGCATATCGTAAGTTTGATGTCTCAGTATAGAGTGGATAGTTGAATATAAGTACTTTCAATCAATCCTTACCCTCATTTCCCTCTATACTAAGTCCATAATACTAATATCTAGGTGAAGAATTATTTATTATAAACCACTATTGATATTGCATTAGTTCTATTCATAGTCTATTAGTGTACTAATGAGTTCAATCTTGAGATTGGATATTTGAACATTAATTGCATCACCACATGCTAGAATAGGTTTCATTTTATGCAATATCTTGACTCTTTTTAATCCAATTTGTTTAGGTATTATAAAGAGAGGTCTAAAGTATCATATATGAAGAAATAGCCTCATTAAAATTCCTAGAGGTATAGTCTAGATATAGGAATCCCAAAACCTTAGATCATTCCCATATTAGTCTAGGTATGGATCAAACTTGAACAAATCTAACCTCTATTGGGTGATATTTGGATAGCTAACAACATCTATTTTTTTGTATGTCCCAGTTCCCTATGATACTAGTAGAATGTGTTGAAATAATAGATCTTTGGAAGAGGTCATGTTATACCAACCTCTTTGATGGGAGGTAAATATATGACATTGAATTTCAAGATCTTTTGTAAAACTCGTGCTAGTGATTATTTAAGTTGGAAAATATTTGGCATTGAGGATTTGATAAAACCAAGCAAGGAGATGGATCTGAAGCTATGTTAACTATGGTATTTTGATCACTCTTGTTCTCAATGGCTCTTACCCTGTATAGAGGATTACTTGAACTCTTAGTAGTTATTTATAATCCATTAGTATATTTTAGTTTTCCCATTGATATAATATTGACATCTCTTTATTTAATGTGTGGCACAAATATGTGAATGTTGGAAACTTATTGAAAAGGTTATCTTTATCTACCATGGGGCTAGTGAGTCTAGCTAATATATTATTGTATCATAATATGCATCGTGCAATTAGAGAATATGAAATATTTTCACTGATGTTTATATAGAAATGTGATAAAAACATGTTTTCCAAAGGATTTAATGTTGTGATATTGATTTGTTATATCATAAAACCATTGTAAGGCACAATCTTATAAACTATGTGGAGACAACTTTGTGAGAATCCACTCACTGGACACACAATCCAAATATGATGTGTGAAAATCTCAGAGATGGTGTTCTGGATCACCCTTACCATCATATTATGTAAGTTTAGGTTCCATAAATATGGGTACCAATGTATTTTCCACTATGTGGTGTGACAAAGGTGTATGTAAGAAAACATTGGAATCCAAGGCATGTGATGGCCTGAGGGCTCCCTTTTCAATATGTAACACCTTATCCTATATATTATGAACCTCATGCATAAGGGATTTTACATATGGAGTGGAGGAAATAGCCATAAGAGGTGTGGCTATCACTAAAGGTTGTTGAATTACAATTATTGGTTGTGCTAGTTGAGTTGGCCCCATTATAGGTGTAAAAATGTTATTAATTAGGAGAGTTAAAGATTGACCATTATTTCATTTTAGGAGTTCCTCTTGAATAATATTGATGAGGTCATCTTGCATATTTGAATTTTTTGACATAAAATCTTGAAATTATTTCTTATCAGTCTCATCAAATTGGTTGTTGAATTATGCCATTGTAATTTGGGAAGTGGGAAAAAAAGTTATATATTTTGAACCTTTAAAGAGTTTTAATCTAATAAATACTATAAAAAATAAATATTAAGACAAATCTAAAATTATAAAATTAAAATTTGAGCATAGAAACAAAAAGGATACAAACCTTAAGAGTATCTAGGGTTAGGGTTTGAGAAATGTTTGAAGTAAGTTAGCTTCACTAGATATTTTAACCTTCTAAGACTTAACACATGAAAATCTTATGTTATATTAAATGGATGAGTAGAAAAAATTAGGAAAATAATATTCTATAAATATGCCTTTAATTTTTTACAAAATTGATTAGTTTTGACTTTTCTAAAAATAATAACAGATAGTGCAAATAAAGACTTAGCTAGAAAACACTTCATATAAATGATTTGAGTGATATAAACTAACATGAAAGCATGTATGAATGTTGTAAACTAGATCCATATGTTGTAAACCCTCCTAGATATTATCACTATAATTTTATAGTATCACCATTATTGGTAAAGTGGTGGTAGTGTCATGATATTGGTGGTAATGTCTTATGTGCAGGACTGTCTTGAGATTATGGGTGTACCTATGTTTGGATCTATGGGTTGTGTTATTTCACACACAATTTTTTGAACCTTGTATTGTGCATTTAATGAATAATTTATCATGTAAACCATAATACTCCATACAACTAGGGCATGAGTTTTAAAAGTGTGTTCGTTAGTAGGATAAGCTAGACATCCTCAACACCCCATTATGAAGAGAGTTATCTACATACCAATACTCCAAGGAAGGTTAAAGTCTAATATATTTATCCCCACATAAGTTTTGGTACAAGTTCAAGTTATTATAGTATGATAGTGGCCTTATGAGCCTTGAGTGTTCTTGAGACTGGAAATCTTATAAATTTGAGCTTAGGGCCATGGTAGATGGGAGTATGCAAAATTAGGGAATAATTGGGATATAAAACCTTAATTATGCTCAAATTGTTTCATGTTTGAATGTTTATTTTTAATTTGATTTAAACCTAGTTGATAGAGGGATTAAAATCATGTATATATACTATGTTGTTGCTCGTGCAGATGATAAAAGATGTCTATGTAAAACTTAGGAGGCTTTTGTTTTTCAAAAGATTATCATTCAAGAAAGTTCACACAAATGACATTAGCACCATTTTGGGGACACTTACACCATGTGGCACTAGTGTCCTTATTATGGGGCTAGTGTCCATCTATAACAACACTAGGCACGAAGGACCAAGATCGAGAAATGAGGGTCTAGGACTACTTTTGGATTGACTATGGGTGCCTATGGCCCATAAAAAGGATATATAAGTGTGATAATATGTTATAAGACATATATAAGACTAAGATAGGCATAGGTAGTTTCAAGTAGCACTCCTAGCACCCAAATACCTCTTTTGGGTGATTACAAAGGCACAATGTTTGTCATTAGGAGGTACTCAATATGTGTAATATTTTCCTCTTTATAAAAAAATTTATTGTTTGGTATTGGTAGGTAATACTAGTTTTATAGAAGGCTTTATAAGTGGTTCCTAGTCCTTCTTGGTTTGTTGCTTTGCTTTGGTAAAATTATTTGTAACATGTATTCCTTTTAGTGCTAAAATAAGTAATTTTATTTTGGTATTAGTAAAATCACATATACAATACCTCAATACATGTATTCCTTTTATAATATCAAATCTTGAGAGATAAACAATCTAGCTTCCCTCCCATAAACAATCACAAAAGGATAAATCCCTATTGACCTCTTGGGATTTATCCTATCAACCCATAAATCTGTCTTTAATTTGGTGTTCCAATGTCTTTGGTTATGCTCCAAGGTCCTCTTGATGATTTTGATCAGATTCTTATTAGTATATTCATCCAACCCATTATATTGAGGGTAATAGTTGAATAAGGTAATCAATAATATGACATTACCATTTTCCCAATCAATTGTCTTAGTACCCATAAAATCAAGATCATTATCTAAAATAATAGTATAAGGAGTACCAAACCTTGTTATGATGCTCTTATATAAATCCAAGATAGCATTATCATTACCTTCCTAAAATACTGCTACCTCAACCCATCTTGTAAAATAGTCACTTACTATGAGATCCATTTATGACCAGTACTTGATGGGGGATTTATCATGCAAATAAATCAAGACCCCATTACACAAAAGGTTTGTCCACTTAGATAGGCTTCAAATGAAGAGTTTCAAGCTTATTTTTTCCTACAAATAAAGCACATTGTCCACACCTTCTAACCCAATCATTGAAATCTTTAAAGAGGCTAGGCCAATAATAACCTACCCTCATGATCTTGTCAAGGTGGTTCTTGGAGAGAAATGACCTCCTACTATCCCATCATGGAACTTCTCAAGCAACACTCCAAACTAATCATTATCAATAGATCTCAATAGCATACCATTAATATCTCTTCTAAATATCACACCATCCACAAGATGAAAGGGAATAGATTTCAATCTAAAATATCTCCTTTGTGATCTAATAATATTATTAAGATACCATTTTGAATAAATCTAATCACATCATGTGTCCAATGTTGTGGAGATAATGAACTAGCTAATTGGGAATAATCATGATTGATTAAAGCCTCTTCTTTTGAATCATGAAGATCTAAATCTAGATGTTCACAAACCTTTACCCCTTATCAATTTTATCACCTTGATATCAACATCATATTCCATTACTTTAGTGATCCACCCTGCCCTCTTTTCACTAAGATCTTTACTCAAGAAAAACTCTTTGATACTAGGATGAGAGAACATAACATTAATATTATTATTTGAAACCATATGTCTAAACTTATTTAGTCCCCTTAAAATAACAAGGACCTATTTATCCACAAAGGTGTACTTGATTTCATAATCTTCTAAACCTTGACTAAAGAATGTGACTGGCTACTCCACACCCTCATCATTATTTTTCATTAACTTGGCTGAGATAGTATCAAGGTTGGAAAATGAATACAACATGAAGTCTCTAGTGAAATCAGGATTTACAAGAGTAGGATATTCTACAAATATTTTCTTTATGGATTTACAATTGATCTTACCCTCTTTGGTTAAGGAAAAGACTTGGTTATTCAGAAGCATAGATATGATAGGTTTCACCAAAGATGCAAAACCAGGTATGAACCTTCTTACAAAATTTATCTTTCCTAATAAACTTTGAATACCTTTCTTATGTAAGGGAAATGATAATCCTATAATATCCTCTATTCTTTAGGGTCAATAGTTAAACCATCCTTGAAAATAATATGTCCTAAGAGATTACCTTCATGAGAAAAAAAGATGCACTTTTTTGGATTAAGAGATACTCCATACTGCCTAGATCTTTAAAACACTTTCCTCAAGTGTTACATGTGTTTATTAGCATCTTTAAAAAACATTATTATATCATCTAGATAAACTAATAACATCTCATTAATTAAACCTTTGAAAGACATGTCCATTGCTCTTTGAAATGTGGTATTGATATTGGATAGACCAAAGGGCATATTCATATAAGAAAATGCTCCCCATTTAGTAGTGAAGGATGTCTTAAACTGATCATCCTCAATGACTAAAATCTGATTATAGATTGAATATCCATTTAGAAGAGAAAAATGTTAACTTGAAACCATTTGCAAAGTTTTCTCCATTGAGGGTAGAGGATAGTGATCTTTGAGTGACACTCTATTAAGATCTCTAAAGTCTACACAAAGTCTTATCTCCCCATTCTTATTTCTAATATGCACAAGGTTAGCTACCCATTTTGAATGCTTGATGGGAAAGATCATCTCAGATTCAAGGAGTTTGGTAAGCTCTAACCTAATGAGTTGCTCAACCTTAGGGTTGATGGGTCTTTGCTTCCATCTATCCGATTTAACTCTATGTTCCAACTCAATGGTATGGTATGTTAGGCTATGATAAAATATTTTTAGGTCCTTATATTCCAAATAAAATATATCATGAAGCTCTTTACATAGCTCAATGAATGTTTTCTTCTTTAATTTAGAACATACCTTGCCTTTTTTGAGGAGTTTGTCTTTGAAGATCAAGACTCTTTCATAATTCTCATCTTTTGTAGACATGCTCACTTTCTCCTTCTTATTTTGATCATTCTCATTAAAGATAATTTCTAGGGTAACCAAACCCTTAGGTATCTTATTGGTTCTTAGTTACACAATATGATCACCCAATTATTCTTGGATCCTCATTTGATTCTTTGAATAAAACTTAGCCTCATTTTGTGAGAAGCATGAAATGTGTTTATCACTATAAAACACATGCCAAAACACTACATTATCAGGTATATAAGGTTTGATAATGATCTTAATATGAGACTATTTTATCTCCTCTTTTATGACAGTTGGAGTATCAACTTTAACTCCTATAGCAGCTAGTCTATCAACATGACTATTCTACTCCCTTGGGATTGATTATATATTAAATACATTGAAGTTATCAAGAAAATATCATTCCCTATGCTTATATGAATTAAGCAAAGTTTTCTTGGTAGAAACCACATTCCTCACCTAATGCACAACCAATTCACTATCTCCATATGTTTGTAAGTTATTGATTTCTTTTCTCCTTGCCCATTGAAGACCATAAATTCAATCTTCATAATTATCAACATTACAAGTAAAACTGAAATGAAATATATATAAATCATAATATTATTGTTTATATGGTAAAACCAACATAACACCAACTCCTGCACCAACTTTACTTCTTGAACCATCAAGAAACATCTTCCACAACTCATCATCTTTACCCTATTCCTTGGCAAGTAGAGGTGTTGGTATTATTTCTTCATGTATACAATACACTCCTAAATTAGTTTCCTCTACAAAAGTATGGGGATCATTCTAATAAGTATTAATTCCATATTCATCAATAAATAAATTTGAAATACCCTCAAGCTTGGAATAAGTGCCATCATATACAATAGAGTCTTTTTATTCATGGGCCACATAATTTAGATTGGAACTTGTCTCAATATAAGGCTCAATATGAAACCTTGAAAGGGGATGTGTCATAATTCTCACCTATTCCCCATACCTTTTTATAGAGGCCAAAAAATAATATTCAAATAAGAGGTAGCTACATATCTTAGCTATAAAGTTCCTTGATAGACAGATTGTAAAGTGGGATAGGAGATCAACCACAACTATGTATTACACGATAGGAAAACTATGATAACCATGCAATAAAACCTTCAATAATTTTATTAAACTTGATATCTTTGGAGGTGTACCATCTCATTAAATGACCCCTTTTCTATGTGGCTCATATTTTATGCCTAACTTGTCAGCTACAACTTTGGGCATGATAGACACAGAAGCTCCACTATCGATTATGCAATTATGTACCAACTTATCACCTACTAAGGGTGAGGTAAAATGGTTGAGGTTTCTCAGTGCTAGTGTATGGAAGAATAATGCTACTAGGATAATTTTCAATATCCACATGGCCATAACTTTAATTTAAGGGTGAGACACTAGCAGGGATAATAGATAACTACTTTTGTAGGAGTTCCTTTTTCCCAGGTGTATAAAGAACATTCCAAAGAGAAATGGATGTTTTAGTGTTCCTAAAATAATATATAATGTTTAAAGAGGCAATACCTACTATTAGAGACTTATATTTCACCCTAGCTAGGTAAAGGATTGTTTAGGTTCTCTACTTAAATCTGGTCCAACATGGGGACAACCCTAGGTTGTGGGTCACCTATGATGGGGTTGAACCTATAGGGTTTTTAATGAGGATCGCTCCTCAAATTTCTTGTTATAGTGCTCACCTATGATATAAATGGATTTGGGATGAAAATGGAAAAGGAGTTACATAAATGAAAACCTAATCTAAGTATGGTGATGCACCATGAATTCAACCATCTACTCTTTTAGACTCAAATGACACTAATGGATGAAGTATAGGACTAATGAACTACCTATAATGGTTTCCAAGAAATAATGTTTCATTTATAGGTCATATTGAATAATTATATTATAATGGAAATGAGAATATGGCCTAGCTAGAGGGAACTTATAGTCAAATAACCACTTTCATATTAAACCACCAATCACCAAGATACATTAGATGGCCTGCAAGGAAAATTGTTAGAACTTAGGTAAGACATGGCCCTGTATAAGGGAGGATTCACCCACTTAAAAATATTAAAAAACAATAAGTGTAAATCATGAAAATATATATAAATGTTCTATTCATTCACCCAGGAGGTGTACCAGTACAAAGCTTGGCAGAGTCTAGTCATACCATCCTAAGGGATGAAAATCAAGGATTAGAAGCCTAAATATATAGAGGAATGGAATGAGGAGAGGAATACCTTTTTGGCACTAAAAGGGGTCATAATTGATCATAACTCTACTCTCTAAAATGGTTATAACCACCTTGCTCAATTTATCATGGCTACCTTGATAAATGGTTGTAATAGTCATTTTTTATCCCACTTATTTTTATAATGATGCTCTTTTTAGTTACAATGGTGGGATCAAGTCATTTATAGTGAGTGCTAACTCTGATGCAATTAGAACTATTATATCCATCTATTATGCCCCCATTCTAGCACTGATTTCTCCTTACTATCTCATTTGATAGTGAAAGAGTGGAAGAAAGGGTCATAATCATGTCCTTGGTAATGAAACTTGATGTGTCAGCTTGTGTAACCTTATTTTAAAACCTAGAACTAGGTTTACCATAGACAAAACCAACATATATTACCTTTTAATATAATCTCAACACTTCTTCTTCATTGACCTTTGTCCTTGTGGATCTTTAATAATGATGCTAGATCCTACAATGTCCATTTAGTTCAGCTCAAATCAAGCTCAAGCTATGTTCATTTATTTTTCCACCATCTCCGATCAAAAACTAGCTCATTAACCTTTATTAGAAGCTGCCTAGGCTTACCTTTACTTTATTTTCCATCAAAAGATGACTCAACTTATTGACCCATTAACCATCTCACATTGTTGATCCTGCTTGGTATGAACTCCCACTGATCATTGATCCTCTACTAGTCAGATACATTATTGACACTTATTATGTACATATTTAATCTTGAAATTCAATGACCTCTTTGACCTCCACTCTCCATTATATTTGAATGCTCGATTGAATGCCAACTATTGATCTACTAGGACCCATTATTTGAAATCCAACAACTAGTTCATGATATTAAAATTAATATCTTCACTCCCATCAAATTTGATTTGCTAGGACCCATTATTTGAAAGCCAACAACTAGTTCATGATATTAAAATTGATATCTTCACTCCTATCAAATGATGATCATGTGAACATAATTGATGGCTATACAACCATCATATTTAATCTAAATAGGATTTCCTTTACTGTATCTAAAAAATGATGTCTATACAAACATATTATGCTTTTTAACCAACTTTTTAGATTTATATCTTGAAGCATGAGAATCATGGAGGCACCAAACTTTTAAGAGGTGTTTTTCTTACCAAAAGAGATGAACCTATTTGATCCACTAGTCTTGGGATCCTTCTAAGTGAAGATATTAATTGTACAAGTTGGTTGGTCCATTTGTTCTTGCATGACATCCTGGCTAAAAAATGGATAAGTATGAAAACTTATTAAATTTTGTTTAAGGAGATAACTTTGAACATGCATAACTTCTTTTACACTCTTAACAGATGACCTAAAACTTAGTGCATAGCAACTAGGGAATAAGATAAACAAACCCATGTGATCATTTCCTCCTAAAAATATCACATGTCTGAGATATGGCCTTGTAAATATGCTCACTCAAATTTATTTGAGTTTTTTCAAAAAATGGTTAAGTATGGAAACTTGGCAGATTTTGCTTGAGAGGCCAATTTTGGATCTTCATATCTTCTACTACACTTTGGTAGATGACCTAAAAATTATCACATATGTTCTTGGGAAAAAACTAAACAAACCTATATTATTAATTCTCCCTAACTCATTCTCACATGGAAATGACAATGTCAACAAAGTGCCTAATCAAAATTTCTACCACTAGACCTAAATGTCTCAATGAGCACAATGAAGAACTAAATAGATACCATGCATTTCCATATTCATTCCAAGAAACTTTTGGCACCCCATGGGGTCTCTACACATCTATTACTATCTTCAAAAATTGACAAATTACACTTTAAGTGAACTTGAAGTGTTTGGAAAGTTTTGCAAGCTACATGATCCCCTAGGTCCACTCATTCCATCCAGAACTTGCTCAACTCCTTTTCCATTTTTTGATCTTTAGGACACTAAATTACATCCATCTAGAATCTTGGTATGTGGGCCAAAAATTACCAACAACTAATTTATCTTGGGCTGTTATAGGTAGATAATTACTTAGATTTTGAGGAATAGGATCAGATCTTACCATATTTTGACTTGATGGAGGTGTAGAAGCTTTTGGAACTATCACACTTGTAGCTATGTCTTGTTGCTTTATAGGAGGATTGGGTGAGCCTATAGTCATTATAATACCACCTCTTAGATCATTCCTCTTGGCCCTTATATTTTTTATGATAGAGGCTACTTGATTTATCACAAAAGTGTTAACAACCAGAAAATTGGTGAAGATCTCTCCTTAAGGTAGCCAATCTTCATTAACTTACATCATCACCTCATCCTCATTTGATAGGAGGGGAGTAACTAGTCCTTGATCCATGAAATATTTTTATCCATTCTCATTAGCATCCACAAATTGGTCTATATTCCAGTCTTCTCCCTACACCAAAATTATTATGAACTGGTACCATCTCCCTTGCATTGGTTATAGAGTTAGGATTGTATACATTAGCAAGCCTATTGGGATTAGGTTATCATTGGTCTCTTCCTCTTTCATATTGTCAACCATAATGTTGTTTATAGGGGTAAGGATTATTATAGTCACCTTTTTATATATTACTTCTTCCAAGATAAGCTTCCAACCATTGAATACATGCATCTTTATCCATCACATTATTTACCTTCTTAGGAGCATATTTAGGCTTGATATTCACATTAGGCGTTTGAGCCACATTTGGAACATTAGCAGAAGCATGAGATAATGTATTAATAAACACTTTAGGTGGAAATATTCTAGATTATAAGATATTTTTTTATATTTGATAGAAAGATCATATGCTTTAGGGAGGGTGGAACCTCCCATAGTTTGAAGCATAATAAAAAATTTAGTCCCAATGGCTTTCAAGTAGGTAGGGAATAGAAAACTAGTAGGTGGTCTAATGGGAGGAGGAAATCTTTTCCAAGTCTTCTAAAACCTTTTATTGAAGTCATGCATTATTTATTTGTGTCCCCTTTTTATCACATTGAATTGATTTATGAGAGAGTTATCATCACTTTAAAATCCAAATATTGAGGTCAACAAAACTCCAAACTCCTCCAATATTGTGATGCATCTACCTTCTAGAGTCCTATACCAACCAAGAACCTTCCTTTTAAGGTACATGGAAAGGATTATGATGTTAATTTTCTCTCAAACAATGTTTTAGAAACAAAAAAATTTAGAAACATTTCGAATGTGCTCACTAGGTGTGACATGACTCACCATTGAATATAGGCACACCTTTCATGGTGTTAAGAGGAATGACATCATATAATTTAAGTTTAATTGGATTTTTAGTATTGAAGGTAGGGAAAACATGAGGTCTAGCCATGTCTTCTTTTTCAAGGTATTCAAATTCTTCAACCTCTTCACTCTCTTCCTCTTTAGTAAAATCCACTTGTTCTTCAAATGGTAGATTAGGATATGGATACAAAAATTCAAGAGAAATTTCAAGATAAATGGTTGGGTCAATGGGATTGAATGTTCTAGTAGAGGATGATCTAGTGAAGATAATGAATTATGAAGGAAATTATATAAAAAAAACAATGGCCTTGAACTAGATTTACCTTGTAAGAGTTGCCAAATGTTGAGTAGAGAACTACTTTACAACTAATGTTTATCCAGATCAACATTCACCTTGACAAGTTGTCTTGAAGACAATGGATCCCATCGGGTGTGCCAAACTATTGTCACCAAATCTAGGACCCTAAAAGAAGTTGTTTAGGCTTCTTCTAGATTTGGGTAATATGGGAACATTTCTAGGTATGTGGATGTACCTATATTGGAAATGAGCCTCTAGATTTAAGAGCTAGCTCCCTAAATGTACCTTGAAATGATCTTATCTATGCCAACTGATTACTTATGGGGAAAAGAGTTAGAGAATTCATGAATTGAATCTACTCTAAAGGAGGTGATAAATTGGATGTTCAAAGATCCACTCTCAATATTGAACTCACTAGCACACTAACAAACTATGAATATAACTAATGCAAAGTCTAGAATGTTTTCCAAGCAATAATGTTTCACCTAGAGTTTAATTTGATGGAATTAGGATAGAGGGAAATGAGAATAAGCCTGGATTAGAAGTACTTATAGTCAAATATCCACTCGATACCTAATACATTAACCTTTAGACACACTAGATGACCTATAAGAAAGTTTATTATCACTTAGGTTGAACTTGGACCTATAAAGGAAGATGAAAACCACTTTTTCATATTAAAAATACAAAAACTAGGCATAGATTGGTGAACAAGTATAAAATTCTATATTCATTACTTCAAGAGGTGAAGAACACAATTTATAGTAGAGTCTAGTCATATCAGTCTGAGAGATACTTAACAAGAGATAAAAACCTATATTTATAGAAGAAAGGAAGTAAGAGAAAGGGAGATTTGGTGTTATAAAGAGAACCAATCAATTCAAATATTTAAACTATAGTTATAAATTCTTTTGTAAATTATGCTCATTCTAACCTTTTGATGATCTGAGTTACTTCAAGTGGTTACATAGTTACATTATTCCCTCCTTAATACTCCATAATAGTTACAATAATGAGATAAAATTATTTTAAGCTAGGTCCTGGGATCAATGTAGTTAAACCATCAGATCAATCTATTAGATCTTTGTCCTAGTGGTAACCTCTCTTCATTGGTTCATCATGGCATGCAAAAGTGGAGAGAAGGGTCATTTTAATGCATTTGGTCCTAGAGATGAAACTATTGGAGGCTACATGTATGCCTTCATGACATCCTTCAAAATTATATCTCTTATTTAAACTAGATCATGATCAAACTCATCCCCATGTTCATAGGTCCACCTTCTAATAATGGTGAACACAATCATAGAATGAACCTTTCATAACACAAACCCTCAAGTCAGAAGTCCATATTAAGCTTTGATGGTAGTCCCTTTATGTTCTTTATCCTAATTGAATCAATGTGTCCCTTTAATGGTGTTTAGCCAAAATCTAATGGTGACAAGATGATCCTATAAGACCTTGTTTACTTCTATTAAAAACTATTCCTTTGGTTTGACTTTGTTGGTCTAAAATTACTCTGCCCAATCAAAATGATCCAACCTATCTTTATTCCCATTGGCCTCATAGATCCTCATTGTTAGATATTCAATTTTTGACCTCTTATACACCATTTATCTCCTTGGTATGAATGAATTTAGTCCATTTATTTCCTACCATGAAGATCTTTTGACATGTTAGCTTTCATTCACACTATTGGATCAAGATCTATGTGTGAGTGCTAGCTGTAGATCTCATTGGGACCACTTTCCTATCAATGATCATGCACCATTAGATCATCAGTATGAATGAATTTTTATCATTGATCTAGTTTGGATCCACCTTATTATCAATTAATGAACACCATCATATCTCTATTTGATTGATCTGCACCATTAGAACTTGTCTAATTTGTATTTCTTTAAGGGATTTTAACCCAAGGACATTTTGACTCATTTGACCTTAGAACAAACATTTAGATATATGTTTTCAATGTGTGAGTACACATGGACCATTAGATATTGATCAAATTAAAACCTTTTAAGGACCTTTGAATCCAAATAATTACTTTATGAAGTTAAAACTTAATGTTAGCATGAATGTCTTATGTTGTAGATCCAACTTTGAAGCTCCATAACTTGAGCTAAATAGCTCACATGGACATGACACTTGTAGATCATGTTCCATACATAAAGAAAAACATGGCATTGAAATATTTTGGGTTTATAAGGCTTTTTGAGGTGTATTTATAAAATGCATAAACAAGCTGACTACTATGTTTCCATGTGACATGCATGGTGGTCTGGTGCCTTAGACTTGACAAAATAAACTTTAAAGGATTAGATATTAATATATAAGAATCATTTAGATAAACTTGTAGAGAATGATCTTGGAACTAAGGATAATGATCATGCATAGTCTAATGGTCATGTAAGGCTTTCTAAACATATTTATAAATTACATAAGTAAGTTACCCAGTTTGGTTATTCATGATGTCCTGAAGATGGTCTAGCTTCACAAATCTTGTTCCTAAAATTTTTCAGCTCTTAATGAAGTCTTTGAGGCTTTTGAGGACCCTTTCTATTATCTTGACTAGATCAACACCATGAAAACCTACCACTTGCATATATGACCCTTAAATGACCCCCTAAGACACCAAATGACACAAGGACTAAGATTAGACTATGAAAAAAGTTATAATTTCATATGAAATGACATCAAATGAACTAAAACATACCCTATGACCTTATAAAAATCCCTTATACAGACTATAGGGGTGACCCATTTTGGTTTGTGGTAAAAATGGTTAATAATAGTCATGAGAGATGATATATCACTAGGATTTATTGGTAAATAGGTTGAATAATTTATTATAGGTTGTAATTTTCCATCCATATGAAACATAGGAATAACATGCTCTTTAATACCTTAAATATATTTTACAATAGGATCATCATGTGGTTTGGAAGCATCAAGTAGAAGAACATTTGTTGATAAAAAATTATGTTATTTTGGATATCACAAAGGTTAGTGGCACTCTCTTGGGTATTTCTAATTTATTGTCATAAGATATGAGTAACATATGTGGTTTCACTTTCTTGATCAAAATTTAAAACATTTTTTGACCAAAAAATGTAGAGAGAGAGGAGGAAGAACATTATCTACTTGATTTGTAATAGAAGAATAAATACAATCTTGATTGTCATTTTTGAGATTAAACAAAGGATGGAGAAATAATTTAATGTTACATTCTAATGTTGGTATTTTTATCACTTGATATTTCACCCTAGAGAGGTTATTCAAGCCTTCTCTAGATTGAGTGAAACATTGGTTTACATCTAGGCCTATAGATTACCTATAGCCAAGGTAAACCTCTAGGTTTAAGGGCTATCTTTAGGGTTTATTTTAAGAGACCATATCAAAAAATCCCTTAGGTTTATTTAGGAAAGTCTGATTTTTATCATTGGTGAATATTAAAAATTCAAAAAAGAATTGCCTTCTTAAGTTTTCCATACAATTGTCCATCTACATAGTTACAACATACAGGTTATGGAATAAATTTAAAAAGAATATAAAATACTTTACCAAACTTTAATATTATTTCATATTTATATTCCTCTCTAATATATATGAATTTAAAATATTTTTTTTCAAACTAAGTCCATATGCTAAAGTTATGGCCTCTGAAAGTTGGTGCTTAGTTGTAGTGCATCATGTTGTCACACAAAAACACTATGTCATGAAAATGAATAAAAAAATATATATTCCTCTTTAAAATATATAAAATTTCAAAAAAAAATCATCTCAAATTGATTTTTTATGCAAAATTTATGGCTTCTACAATTGGTGCCAAGTTACAGTGCATTATCATGTCATGCGCATGTGATGGAACTATGTCCTGCGATGGCATGCAAAAATTTATATTCTTATTTAAAATATATAAAATTTTATAAATTTTTTTATCTCAAACTAGTTTTGTATACAAAATATATAGTCTATGGAAGTTGTTCAGTTGCATCACAATATGCCACCAGGTGACAACATATTGTTGGGTGATAGCATGCTACCAAGAAATAACATGCTAATAAGTGGTAGCATGTTGTTAATTGATAAAATTATACTGAGTGACAACATCATGATGTTATCAAGTAACAACACCATGATTTATTTAGATGACATTGAACACCAACTTTCTAAGGCTGTAACTTTTATATATGGACTCAGATTGAGATGATGTTTTTTTAAAATTATATATATCTTTGAGATGAATTAAAATATATATGTACTATATATATAAGTTAAATCATATGGATGTTTCCATAATTATTATAAATTATTAGCAAGCTTACCTTTAAAAAACTTACATCCCAAAAATTTAGGCAAATGGGTCCTATATACTACTAAAAAAATTGCTAAATGTAATTTACCAAAAAGTTAATATTCATGAATTAATGAATATTCACCATTAAAATTTACCTTGGCTATCTGCCTAGATTAGTCTTTGACAGGTTATCACCTACTCTAATTGATTTCTTAGATGAAAAGGGATATAATGAACACAAAATAAACCTATGATAATTAGGTGATACACTAGATTGATCTCCACTATACTACCATACACTTGCACTATAAAACATGACTCACAATACTAGTCTTAACGTCCTAGATTTCTATAACATAAGTATTTCAGACATGGAGGTGATATGCATTACACTTCTCAAGGTGAGTGAACAAGAGGTCATATTATAAACACTAATCTTACTTCGTACACTTATAGATAGGCAAATACACTAGCTACAATTCATGTGACTAGTTAGAGGGAGAACTACTTGCACCAAACATGAAAGAGTAAAGAGAACACAAGGATAGATAGTTATCACTTATAATTACACTATTCACTACTTCACACACTTATAGAAGAAGATATGAACTCAAAACTAGTTTGGAAATCTTTATTTCAAATGAAAATACAATATTCAAACTAGTAAGGCTTCACCATACCAGGTGTGGATCCATTACAAAGCCAAAAAGGCTCGCATATATAGAGCATATGAGAGGAGAAAGAATAAGATAAGTAGAAAGGTCATCAATCCAAGTGTCAAGACTTGTAAAATAGTTAAAATTATATAGAATGGAATGGGAAACATGTTATAAAGGTCCTATTAGACAAATGTCCATCTCAAACATGACATATCCTTTAGGTTGGTGTAGAAACACTCCATGATTCTTCTTTGAAACTTACCTTATGATGATGAGTATTCCATCTATCTTGAATTGAATTAGAAATACCATAGGATTATTTGACACATATGTAATATCATGGGAGTTTTCAAACAAGATTGGTAACATTTATTTGCACCCTTCAACTAATGACTTCCCTTTTATCACTTGTCATTCACTATCTACAATCATTTTCTAGCCTTCTTGGCTTCAATATTCACACTTGTCATCAATGTGACTTGTATCTATATAATAAAACTCATTTAAATGTGTTAGACACATTTTTATAACCTATTTTCCTTCCACTCCACTAGGTAGACCTCAAAATATATAATATCATACTTCTCATCTTGGCACTAGACAATCACTTCTCCTTCCTATTGTCTGTCTAAGACTGATTATAGTGATCAACTCAATAGAGAACCTTTAATTCATCAATAAGTTAATAAATTATACAAATCTCCCTCAAAGGATTTCATCCATCAATCCTCTCCTACACATGTAAAACACATCAAATCTTACAAGAAACATAGTATTAGGTCTATCTATACAAGTGACAGTATGGATCACTTGGGTGTTAATTATATTTATGGAGTTTTATACATGTATAAAACACATTCATGGCCATTTCACTCCTCCTGGATGCATATTATTTCATTTCTTCTCCATCAAGTTTTTGGGAGGGCATTAGGAGGGTTTTAGGTTTCTTAGATTTTTAACATTGATTCATAATACTTAGATGCTCAACCCATAAAAAAATACAATTGAGATAAAGTTTATGACCCTTTTAAAATATACCTATCTCATTGAGGCACCATCCACACTATTCATATAGATATGAGCAATTTAAGATGGCTCTCAAGCTCCTTCTAGGAATTATGAGTAGCCCTGGGACCAAAATAGGCCAACTTGACCAATTTGAGCTATTTATCTATAAAATGATGGTTCTTTTAGAATCTCCACTCTCCCTTGAATCTCATAAAATGTATTATAATGATAATCTGGTCATGTGAAATAAGCAAGGCACCTTGAGGGTTTAGGCCTAGTTCTAGGCCTAATGGACCTAGACTATATGCTTGTGTATATGACCACATGTAGGTGTTATAATTCAATGTGAGTGATTATATAACTTTTTTTTATCTTCATTAAAAAATTTTACATCTTCAAACCATCACTTATAGTTATACCCTTCATCCCTTCTTCATTCACACACTATGCCTACAGGGTGGTCTTGACTATGGAGTGCCCTCTGTCTGAGACAAAATAAAGGGAACTTACCATATTTTCCTAACCGAAATGAGGACATGGAGGGATAACCTGGGTAATTTTGAAAATTTTTAATTTTTTTCAAAACTTGATCACTTATGCAATACTCTCAACTCTCTAAAACCTAAAACTAGCTTCTTAAGCCTAGTGATTGTGCAGGGTTTTGGGATGACTATGGGTTGAGGTTTGAAACCTAGTCTTTGCTTTGTCTCTATGAATATTAGAATCACATGAAAATTTATTGTAAAATTATGAGAACTTTTTCAATGTTTTCACCCACATAATGCCTTTTCCAAATTTTCTAACTACCTCTCTCCACTAGCTAGAACTAATCTACTATATGTGCTGACTATGTCACTTATAGATGTGCATTAGGTAGAATTTAAAAATACCCTATAGGTAATCATTTATGTGTGAATGTTGTTTTCCATTAGTCCATTTAATTTTTTTCATATTCATCCCATTCCTTGGAACCATTTTTTCATCTCTAAATCGTCAATGCTCTAAGATTTTTTCATTTCTAGGTTCACTTTTGGTATTTTTGACACTATAGTTACTGAGTGTCTCTAATAGGATTTTGATTGAGATAAAACCAATTATAACATCTTATATTCCTATGTTGTAATCATCCCCTCATGTTTATAAATTAAATTTATGGATATGCTATGATAATGAAAACATTTGTCTCACATAGACCCCATGGTTTTCAAACATATGACACTATCTTGAGCACAAATATCTTTTGGAGAAGTTAAGGTAAGACTTCCCTTTAATACACTTTCTCCACTTTACACCTATAGGTTTTATTTAAGTGGTCATAACTATGTTTATGACTTGATAAATCCATTCAAGTCCTTTTTAACGACTCATTCTTATTTTTATCATCCTGAGAATCCTCTTAGAACCTTGAAACCTCTTCTCAATTTATTAATGCTTCAAATATTTGTGGTGTCTTCATTTGTATTGGTCTCCATATAATATTGATTGTAGAAAAAGGTTTCACCATTTGGAAACCTTTTTCTCTTATTGGATATGATGGAAACCTTGAAAATTTTAAAATCCTTAAACATGGTGAATACCTATTGTAGAGCTTAGAGCACAACATGAGTTTCTCTCAAATCATTGACTTTCAACTTTTGATGTATACACACTCAAAATGCATATTACCTACAAATGATAGTGATAGATTATGTCCATTAAAAACTCAAATTGGATGCCTACATGATCAATTTTTTTAGAATAAAAATTTTACTAAGGATTGTTCATTTCAAGTTGTTCTTAAAATTTCCACTTCATATCTTCACTTACAACTATCAAGACATGCTCTACAGACCATCACTGTGTTCACTTCCTAATACAAGGAGTTATTTTGATCATAATTCCATGACCACACATGCAAAATAATTTGAAAACCACATGAAAAATATGATCATACTTTATAAATACACATACAACACTTGGTTTGCTCAAATCAATGCAAACAAATAATTAAAACTGAGGTGTTGGGGATGTATAGGTGGTTTTAAGAAAATAAAAATATTAGAGATTGCTTGTATAGAATATATCACCAATATTATGAATATTTCCATGAAATTTTAGTAAAAAGGGATTAATTTCATCCACCAAGTTCACTCTCTTGAACTCTGCTCCTCCTATTCGTACCAAGTAGAAATGGGTTGACCTTTTTAGCTTGTCAAAGAGATCAATGAGAGATAAAGTTCATTTTCTTTCCATTTTTGGACCTATTAGGACCACCTGATCTTGGAAGTGAGTTTTGGTAATTTTAATAAACCCTTATAAATTATTCCCACATGCCAAGTGTGTCACTTAGGTCATATAACTACCTTAAACTACCTATTTTCATTTGATATTCTTGGATGGACATTGAACCTGTAATTTTTTAGTTTCAAAATAGATTATCTAACCATTATTGAAATTTTTAATTTTAAATTTCATCTTTAATCAATTGTATTTCATGTAAAATCAAAAAATTTCATTAAATGACTCAAAATGTGGATTTAGATGACAGAAGACTAACTTAGAAAAAAATGACAAAGATAAAACATATTGTTTGACTTCATTAATGACCATGAGATCACTTTACAACCTAGGAGACCCTATTAAAAATTTGAATATTCAAGGGGTTGACCTAATTTGACCTAGAGGTAAAATTAGGCAACATTTTGGCTTTTCTTAGGGGTAACAAGCCTGCTATGCTAAGGACCAATAGCCTTGTCCTATCCATTGGGATATGGAGTCACCTATACACTATACTTGACATTAAAATTCCTCTAAAAGGACACCAAATAATAGGAAATAAACACACAAGGAAAGACACCAAATAAAATACACTTGTGTTCTCAAGAACACTTAGGGAATGCACACACAACATAAGCAAAAACACACAGCTATCGTAGTATATAAAAGACCTCAAAAACTAGAGGTGAAGAATAAATTCATCATTACTTCAACTAGGGTCAAATACAATGCCTATTACATCATTTTTGTTCCAAGAAAACATAACTTCATTTGACATATATATAACAATGAACACTTATGCATATAGTCAAATGACTTACCATATTTAGATCTTCTACTGACTATAAGTGTGTCACTTTGATCTCTCATGAATATTCCATCTATCCCTCTAAGAGTATTGAGGTCATAGTTTTCTTGACCTTTGTCATTTTTATTTGATGTTCTTCATTTTGTTTCTTGTGAAGTATGAAAGTTGTCTCAACTTAACCTTATTATATAACTTGATTCACTTGATGTCTAGAAACATCAATATTGTCTTATTTCTTCTCCAACATGTCTAAAACTAGTTCAAATTCAAATTGAGGTTTGAACTATTCTTCAACAACACACATTTCTACCTTGGCTTCATTGGACTCTATCATGACTTTAATCTTCTTAACAGTAGTTTGAAACTCATTCTCATTCTCAATAGGATACTCTCCTTCATACTTATAAGATCCATAAACAACATTATTATCAAATTCCTACTTATTAAGAAGGGGAGTTGACTTACTTAGTTGTTCAAAATCTTAAACTATGTCACATAACTACTGCCATAGATCATCTTCTTCTTCATGGCTATCACGTTCATGGAATCCTCCATATTGGGTAGGCATAATGGAATTATCTTCTTAATTATCTTGATCTACAATACTTTAAAAACCATGATCACCATGTAGATGAATAAGGTATTTACCCTCATTAGCTTGTTGAAAAGAATTATCAATTCTTACCTCAGAATGCTCATTACCTTCCTCATGGATATGTATGTGCCAAGGTTAGTATATTTAATGAAATTATATGGATAATGTCCATAAGTGTTATCACCATACTCATAAAAATATCAGAGATACCTTCAAGTTTACAAGATGCTCCATCATTCATAGTATATTCTTCTTGATCATCGATAATACAATTCAGATTAGAGATTACTTCCACATATGGCTCAATATGAAACTTAGCCAATGGTTGTGTTCTAATAGTTGCCTTTTCTCCATACCTTATTTTTAAGTTCAATAAGTACCAATCATCTGAGAGATATCTTCCTATCTTGATAGTGAAGTCCATTGATAGGTAGATAGCAAAGTGAGCAGCTAGATCAACCACCACTATGTCTTGAAGGATTAAGAAATGTGGATAGTCATGAAAGAAAAATCTCAAACATTTGATGAGCCCCAATTATTTAGATGGTGTCTTATAAATTTTTAACACTCAATTTCTATATGTCTCATATATCAATCCCAACTTAGCTACCATAAGTTTGGGCATAACTGAGGTACTTGCCCCACTATCTACAATGCAATTGTGACCAAGCTTGTCTCCCATAATGAGAGTGAGGTAGAAGGGTACGGGATTTTCAGATTTTTTAGAGGGTTCAAAAATGTGATTAGGATAATTATTGATGGATACATCACCATGTCTTAATGGTTAAGGATTGATGTGGACTCGAGAAAAATATTTTTGAAGATGTTCCTTTTGACTGGGAATGTGTAGCACTTCCCATAGAGATATAGATGTTTTAGAATTATTCAAAGAATTAATAATATTAAAATAAGTAACACTCAAATGTTATTGAATTATTGAGGTCAAATAAGTTCTTTGAGATTGAGGTAATGGAGCACTTTGAGTCACCTTTCTAACATTTTGATTTTGAAGAGGTGTAAAATTTTTAGGGACCGTCACACTTGCATTCACACCTTGTTGCCTTGTAGAAGGGTTATTTGAACTTGTCTCAACACCATGAAAATATCCCAAAAATTTCCTATTTTATATTTTATTATCTATAATTGAGGTACCTTGGTTTAGGACAAATGTATCTTCCACTTGATAGTTTGTAAGGTTCACTCTTTGAGCCTACCATCCTTAATTTGTTTCTACTTAAATGAAGTTTCCATATTATAATGTCTATTTAGGGGTAGGTCCTCCTTAAGATACCAATTATTTCCCCTAACCTTCATTGACATCCATATAATATCCTTGAATATTCCATTTTTCTCCTTGCACCAAGTTACTATGGACTGAAACCATATCTCTTATGTTATAAGTATAGGTTGAATTGTATGCATCAGGTGGCCTATTAAAGTTATGTTGGACTTGTCCCTTCCCTTGACCATATTACTAAGGTGGTAACATACTTGAATATGGATGATAAGGTTTTTGGTGAACTCCATATTATATATTTAATAGCATAACTTGAGCTTCTAAGGCCTTACATCTTGTATCCAAATCAATGGAATCATCTAATTTTTTTGAAGCATCTTTGGACTTATAATTTGCACTTGGGATTGGGGTAAGACTAGGAGAAGAAGTAGACATGTTTGGTAGAATAGGCATAGATATTTTTGGATGGATTTTACCATATTATATTAAACCATTCTCATCTCTAATGGCTATGTCATAAGCTTCAGGCAAAGTATACCCACTAATATGCTGCAAGATGATGACTATGTCAATACCAATAGTTATTATGTATGTAGGGAAGATAAAACTTACATGGGGTATCATGGGGGGTGGTAGCCCATACCATAATCTTTTAAAAATCTCATTTAAGTCATCCATAGTTTATTTAGGACCTCTTTGAGTCACATTAAGTTTATGAATGAGTGATGTGTGATTACTTTTGTCTTCAAATATTTGGGTCAAAAACTCTCTAAACTCATTCTAAGTGGTGATACATCCTCCTGACAATATCCTATACCAATCAAGGTATTTTCCACTAAGAGACATGGAAATTATTCTAAATAAAATATTAACTTAAATGACATTATTAAAGTTTCATAAGTTAGAAATGTCCCTAATATGCTCACTTGGGGTGATAGAACCTTACCCATTGAAAGTGGGAACACTCTTGGTGGCATTGAGAGGGATATCATCATATGAATTAAGATGTATATAATTTTTATTGTTAAATTCTAGGAAAACATGTTGAATATCCATGTTGCCCTCAAATTCCTATTCACTCTCTTTCTCTTCTTAAATTGCAATTTCTTTTTTTCTTCAAATGTCAAGATAGGTTGAGGTTGTTGAACTTCAATAGGAAGTTCAAGTTGAAGGAGTGGGTTTATATGATTATTACCTCTAATAGTAGTAGACCTAGTAAGTACCATAAAGTATGAAAAAAATAAATGATAAAACTTGGTCTATAAATAGATATTACCTTTAGTGTAGTTTCCAAATGTTAATTAAAAAATACATATGAAGTCGTGATGTTGTCAAGACCAACATTCACCCTGACAAGATATGTTTGAGACAATAGTCCCACCCTACATTATCTAACTATTATCACCTAATCTTGCAACATTGAGAGATCATTGAACCCTTCTTTATATTGAGTGAAACATTGGATTACCTCTAGTCCTATGGGTTGCCTATAGTAGAGGTAAACCTCTAGTTTTAAGGGCCAACTCTCTAGATTAGTATTTGATATCTTATCACCTACCCTAATTTCTTAATTATATACAAATGGATAGAGGAAAAACAAAAGTTACATATGATAATGAGGTGATACAAAATACTGATCTCCACTAGACTACCATATAATTGCATTATGAAACATGACTCATAATATTAGTCTTAACATCCTAAATTGCTCTAACACAAGTATTTAAAACATGAAGGTGATATGAATTTTACTTAGGTTAGTGAAAAAGAGATTATATTTCAGATTATAATGTTATTCCTTACACTTAGACATAGTCAAATACACTAGCTACACTTCATGTGATTTTTTAGAGGGCAGACTACTTACACCAAACATGAAGAATAAATAGAACATAAGGATAAATAGTTACCACTTGTCATTCCACTATTAACTACTTCATAGAATTAAAAAATAATATATTAAATAAAACTAGATTTTAAATATTTATTTCAAATTCAAATATAGTATTCAAACTAGTAGGGATTTCACCATAATATGTGGGGATACATTACAAAATAAAAAGGCTTATATATATAGAGCATATGAGAGGAGAGAGAAGAAAAGAAGAAAGGTCACAAATCCAAGTGTCAAGACTTGTAAAAAAATTAAAATTAAATATAATGGAGTGGTAAATAGGTCATGGAGGTCCCCTTGGAAAAATTTCCATCATAAACATGACATATCCTTTAGGTTGGCATACAAACACTCCATGGTTCTTCTTTGAAATTGCCCTCATGATGATGAGTAGTCCATCTATCTTAAACTACCTTAAAATTTCCATAGGAGTCTTTGACACATATGTCCTAGAATGGGAGTTTGGAAACAAGATTGGTAAAATTCATCTACACCTTTGAATTGATTACTTCCATTTTATCACTTGTCATTTATTGTCTACAATCATTTACTAGCCTTCTTATCTTCAAATTTCACACTTTTCATCAAGGTAACTTGTAATTTTCTAAGGGAAATTTTTGAAGATGTGTTAGATACCTATTTATAACCTTTTTGACTTTCACTCCATTAGGTAATATTAAAAAAATGCAGTATCATACTTTTCATCGTGGCACTAGACATTCACTTCTCCTTCTCATTGTCTGTCCAAGAGTACTTGTAGTGATCAACTCAAAATAGATCCTTTCATGCATAAATGAGTTTATAAATAATTATATGTAATTATATCAAGTCCCTATAGACCTCCCTTAATGATTTCATCCATCAATCCCCTTTTGCAACTATAAAACACATCAAATTCTATAAGAAACATGATTTAAGTATGTTCATACAAGTGATACTACATATCACTTGGGTGGAAATGATATTTAGGGATTTTAAAACATGTAAAAAAAACTTTCATGGCCATTTTAACCCTCTTGGATGCATCTTCATTAATTTATTCTCTATTGGGTTCTTGAGAGGGTTTTAGGTCTCTTAGATTTTTAATGTTGATTCATAAAACTTAGATGCTCAATCCCCAAATAAATTCCACTAAGATAAAGTTTAAAACACCCTTCAACTATTATTATATCCTTGAGGAACCATACACATTGTCCATACATATATGATCAATTGAAGATGGCTGGAGCTCCTTTTGGGCATTCTGAGTAGGCTTGAGACCAAATTAGGCTAACTTGACCAATTTGAGTTGTTTATATGTAAAATTATGGTTATTTTACACTATATACTCTCCCATACAGGTCATAAAATTACATGGAAGTAGAATTTGGTCATGTGAAACAAGTAAGGCACCCCGAGGGTTTAGGCCTAGTTGTAGGTTGAATAGACCTAGATTATATGCTTGTGTGAATGACCACCTATAGGTTTTATCATTGATTATGAGTGATTATAGAAATTTTTTTTATCTTAATTAAAACTTTTTACATCTTATAACCATCACTTATAGCTCTGCCTTTCATCTTTTCTTCATTCACACACTATGCATGCATGGTGGTCTTAACTGTGGAGTGCCCTCTATTTAACACAAAATATAGGGAACTTAACCTATTTGACTGAAAAAAGTGATGAAAATTAGTGTTAAATTATTTAATTTTTACCACCTTTATAAATTTTCAAAAATTTATCACTTCTTCAAGGCTCTCAACACTCCAAAACCTAAAACTAGCTTCTCAAGCCTAATGATTGTGTAGGGTTTTGGGCTGACTATTGGTTGAGGTCTGAAACCCAGTATTTGCTCCACCTATTTTCATATTATAATAACATGATAATTTTTTTGAAATTTTTTATTATGGTTTCAATGTGTTCACCCACTTTATACCTTTTCCAAATTTTCAAACTGCCTCTCTCTACTAGCTAAAACTAGTCTGCTATATGTATTAACTATGTCACTTGTAGATGTGCATTAGGTAGAAGTTGAAAATATCATTTAAGTGATAATTTATGTGTGAATAATATGTTACATTAGGACATTTCACACTTGGACATATTTATCTCACTCTTTGTAACCATTTTCTCATTTCTAAACTGCTATTGCTATAGGAGTTTGCAAGTTCCAGGTTCACTTTTAGTATTTTTAACATTGTAGTTATTGAGTGTCTCTAATAAGATTTTGAATGATATAAAACCAATTATACCATAATATATTCCTAATGTGGAAACATCCCATTATGAATAGACATTACCTTTAGGGGTAATCTATAACAATGAAACCACTTGTCTCATATAAACCTCATGGTTTTCAGTCAATAGATGACACTATCTGGAATAAAAATGTCTTTTAGAGAAGTTAAGGTAAGAATTCCATTTAAGACATTTTTTACACTTTTTACATATAGGTTTGATTGAATTGTTCATAACTATGTTGATGACTTGATAACTCCATTCAATTTATTTTCAATGACTCAGTCCAATTGTTATCATCCTAAGAATCCTCTCAGAACCTTGAAACCTCTTCTCAGTTTCTCAATGCTTTAAATATCTGTGGTGTCTTAATTTCTATTGGTCTCCATATAATATTTAATATAGAAAAAGGTTTCACTATTTTTAAACCTGGTTCTCTTTTTAATGATGATGTAAACCTTGAAAATGTTATAGACCTTAAAGATGGTGAATACCTATTACAAATCTCAGAGTACACACTCAAAATTCATAATGCCTATAGATGATAGTAAGATACTAGGTCCATTATGACATAAAACTATATGAATACATGATAAAATAAGGTTTATAAGACACATTTTACTTATGATTATTCATTTCAATTTGTTGGTTAAATTTCCACTTCATAATTTCACTTGTCACTATCAAAACATGCTATACAGACCATCACTGTGTTCACTTCCTAGTATAAGGAGTGATTCTACTCATCCCTCCATGAACACACATGAAAAATAGGTTTAAAAACATATGAAATATATGATAATACTATTAAATTACATGTAAAACACTTGGTTTTCTTAGATAAATGTAAACAGAGAAGGAAAACTTAAGTGTTGGGGATGTGCAAGCAGTTTTGAAAAGCTAACAATCTTAGAGATTGTTCATAGATTAGACATCACAAATATTATTAATATTTACACAAAATTGGAGTGAAAATGGATTAATTTCATCCACCAAGTTAACTCTCTTGAACTCTTTTCATCCTATCCATACCAAGTAGAAACTAGTTGATATTTTTCACTTGTCAAAAAGAGTGATAAGAGAGAGAGGTAATTTTTTGCCATTTTTGGATTTTTTATAACCACTTGAGATTATAATTGAGTTTTGGGGTTATAAATATAAATTAATTAATTATTCCCACATGCCAAGTGTGTCACTAAGGCTATACAATGACCTTAAACTACCCATTTTCAATTGATCTTCTTAGAGGGATGTTGAACCTACAATTTTTCAATTTCAAAATAGTTTATCTAACCATTAATAGCATGTATAACATTAAATTTCATATTTACACCTTTTTATTTCATGTAAAATTGTACAATTTCACTAAATGGCTCAAAAGGTGGCTTTAGATGACATAGGACCAATTTAGACAAAAAAAGACAAAGATAAAACATATTGTTTGACTTCATTAATGATCATGAGATAACTTTCCAACTTAAGATACCCTAGGAAAAAATTTAACATTCAATGGGTTGACATAATTTGACCTAGGGGTAAAATTAATCAACAAGTACCTCATTATCATATGAAAAAGAAACATGTGATGCAACATTATCATTTTTGTCATGCAATGGTCTTTTGGATTTATTTTTTCATATATTTTTCAAGTTTGGAATGATATGTATAAAATGTATTTTGTAATTTAGACACTTAAAAAATGCATTTTTAATTAATGGTTTGGAATAATTTGCATTTTCACTTTCATCTTTCCAAATAGGTAAGATAGGGGAAGAAGCAATACATGCATATTGATCATTACAATCTATAGAAAAATAATTATTTTAACTAATTTCATTTGAGTGGTATAAATAAGGAAAAATATTTTAAACATTATCATTACTTTGGTAAGAGGCCACACACTCACTTTATTCACTATTTGCATCATTTGAAAGGGAAGAGAAACATTTAATTTTTGGTTCATCTTGAGAATTTTTGCATGAAATATTGGTAATTTCAACATCATAAGTGTTAATTTATTTCATGTCTAATCGATCATATTTATGTTTTTAAATAACAAAATTTATCATTTATATCTTTTATGGCCTTTCATTATTGGAAATATAATAACTAGGAGAACTAAGATCCTCATATTTACATTTAAGAGAGGTATAATCACACTCATAACCATATGAAAGTATACTCTGATTGTCAACATATTTATTTAGACTTATATTTTCATAATTATTTTTTTAATTATCATGGTTATAATCCCAAAGAATTAGGATAAATCACTTTTTTGAGATGCCATAATCCCATCATATGTAATGCATTGGTCATCAAGAATATTAAACCAATGATAAAAAAGGGGCTTCCTAGGGCTTGAAGTAGAAGTAAACATGGTGAGGAAGGCTAAAAATTTGGATGCAACTACACAAAGGAGAATAACAATGCCTAGGGCCAAAATAAAAGAAAACATTACTTAAGCTATGCCCATGTAACAAATTATATCTAAAAATAAAATAGTAAAAACTATTTTATTTAGGAGAAGACAAAACCCTATATTACAATCTAGGGTTTGGTTCAAACAATCTAGGTCAAGTTCACTAGAATGTTTAACCCTAAATTTTAGATAATAGGGGATATTTTATAGGTTTTACACAAGTATGGTGAAATATTCTAATAAGCAGGACAATTAATAGAAACCTAGATAAATAATATTTTGTAATTATACAACTAAGATTTCTAAAAAAAGTAAAGTAAAATTATTGATAGATATTTTAATAAAAGGGAATGATTGATACTTGGTTTACTATGGTCATAAAAGTTTGATCTAAATAGGTTGGAACTAGATTGGAAGTTAATCCTATAATAGTCATTAGACTATGGGAATATTATTTTTATGGCCTCAAAGACTTGCATTAGATCTAGATAGTTGCATCAACATGTGTCTGACTATAATGTAGGTGTCTGGTACATAATACTAACTAGATATATATGTGAAAAATTTGAGACTTCTAGGTTTTATATAGTATTTATTATGATGTATACAAATCACATGCATAGTCTATCACTCTTTCTCAAATGATCAAACCATAGATTCTTCACCCTTGGAGTGGTTGTGAGAAAAATGGAATAGTGGGATCATGGTGTTGAGATTCCCCAAAGAACCCTCTATTAATGAGTGATGCCTACATATACAATACTATTAATAGGGCCTTAGAATTATGTAGTTCTCCCCTCTATTTTGTCTTGTGTGTATGAAGATGCAATATGTGATAAGCAATGGCATGTAGTGACTTAGCTTGTAAGTTAGAAAATATGGCTCATAGATTAATATTTAAATGTTTTAGACCTATGTAAATAATAGTATTATGATTGATATATAATTAAGGATGAATATGGTAGTTTTACTCACTTGAGTGCTTGATTAAGAGCTTCTTGGTATGTAGCCATGTTAGTTTCAAGTGTTTTCTATGTGAGTAATGAATTAGAGTTGATATTATATATATACCAATCCCTTTTGATAGTATTTTGCACTAAAACACCTAAGCCAACATTTTGGATACATTTCATTGGTAAATTGTATGATTTTTGGTCACTAGGTAGTTTTTAACAAAATAGGACACTTGTATCAATGTAGGTGTCTATCTCAGATGCAAGTATATAGGAAGTTAAAAAATAGTTAGAGGTTCAAAACTAGATATGAAGGATGATTATCAAGTTTAGATATTTTTTCACATTATAGAATATTTGGTCATCAAAATAATAATGGTCAAACTAATAAGTAAGAAATTCAAACACAAAGAGATAGTGAACATGAGCCTCTCAACAATAGGTAGGTATATAACTAAAAGGTTCAACCATGATGGATATTTTTTAAGTATAAAATAATATATTAATACGTAAATCATATTTTAGTATCTACATCCCCCTCCCCCAATTATAGTAATGAAATTAATAGTTTAAATGAAATAAGTGCATACCTGGGTACGTATAACACACTTGTCTTTACATGAGCCCAACTTTAGTGATTTGTTGGTGACTAAATTGAAACTAATAAGATTTTATATTATATAATTAGTTTATGAAATATGATATTAAAATAATTTTAAATGCTTGGATGTATGAATATCAAGGTTAGGATTACACCTATGTGTTGATGAAACCATCTTACCTTTTGGAATTTTGAATTGAATAATGCCTCGTTATGAAGCATTTGACATATGATTAGAAAAAATATGAACCTACAAGTTCATATATATAGAGATATTAGATGAAACTTACCCATAATCTTGATGTAAGGATGAGTTTTATCATTTCCATTAAGTTTTGTTCATCTCAGTCATTCAACCCAAATAAGTGTATCATTTGCTGAGTGTGAGTGATTTAATAAAATCACAACATACATCTAGTGAGGGTGGATGATTTAATAAAATACACATATAAATCTGTTAAATTTGGATGACTTAGTTAAGTCTAACTTATAATATTGGTAATATTGAGTGATTTAATCAACTTAAGCTTTAAAAACTGAACCAACTATTGTATTAAATTGGCTCAAAAACTGTCCATATAATTAAAATATGGGTATAGTAACAATCCATAACAATATTTGAAATGTGGAAATTATTTTATTTTTTAATTTTAGGTGCCCTTTTCATGACATTTTTACCTCATATATGTCTCAAACTTACACCTATATATAGTAAAAATATTAATGTATAGAATTCTACCACAAATGTGTATCTGAATCATATAACTGTGAAATCTAGTGAGTCTAGAATCTATGTAACTATGGATAACATTTTTCCATAACATTCCCCCACTATAATTTGTAGAATATAAGAACTAGTGTAAATGTGAAAACATTTTTACATAGCATTCCCCCACTATAATCTAGATAATTTGAGAACTAGTGTAAATGTAAAGAATATGTTTCCATAACATGCTCTTACTATAATTTGGAGAATTTAAGAACTAGTGTAAACATAGAGAACAAGTTTACATAACATGCCCCCACTATAATATGAAACTATGAATGTGTGGAATCCATGCATTTATCAAGGTATTAGAGTGGGTTTTACACAAGTATGTTGAGCTAATATAATAAGCAAAATAATTAATAAAAACTTAGATAATTAATATTTGGAGTTATACAAATAAGATTTTTAAAAATAGTAAAGTAAAAATATTGATATATATTTCAATAAGATGTAAAAATTGATACATACTTGGTTTACTATGCTCATTTATGTCTGATCTAGAATAGGCTAGAAGAAAACTAGAAGTTGATCTTAGAACAATTGTCAAATTCTAAGAATATTATTTTGGTGGCCTTAGATGATTACAGTGGATCTAGATGGTTGTGTCAATGTAGGTATCTAACAATGATTAAGGTGTCTAGTACATAATAATGACTGGATCTAGATGTAACCAATTGTATCTTTTTGGGTTTTCTATCATATTTATTCTTATATATGTAGATTATACAACAGGCTATAATTCTTTGTTCAATGATCAAACCCTAGCTTCCTCACCCTTGAAATGACTATGGGAATGGGTTAGTGGAATCATGGTGTCAAGATACCCACAAGTACCTATAGACATCCAATTCCTAACACCATTTGTGTTGAAATTATCAATCTTACTCGAATTGTACTCAAATACACATTTTAGGTCAAAATCCATAAAACACCCTAAATGGTTCGAACTTATAACTTACAAGTGCTAGTTTAGATAAAATTATCCCTAAATAGGGTAATCATTTTATGGGCCAGCTAACTTTGATCAATTCATTTTGAGTCAAAATGATGATTTTGCCTTTTATGCTCTAGATCACTCATTTCACCTAAATTCATTGGTATATGCCATGTACCTTTGTTATTTTATGTTGGAAACATCCTAAATATAAATACGGTTTTGGCACATCTAATGTCACCTTCTAATTATTCTTGAGTAAAATTACAACTTAGTACTATGACTTTCTGATCATTTTGATTAATTGAGGGCCAATTTTCAAATAATTACACAAATGTTGATTAACCTTGTTTAAGGATAATTAATCCAAATCAAGAGCTTAAGTGGATTTTCTATGAGAGTTGTTGAATATTTATTTTTGGAAATTTATTTTTATTAGCTACATCATCAGGTGACATCATTTATTAGGAAGACATCCTTAGACCATAAATGCCACAAATATCAAGATTATGGGTCACCCATGCCTAGTTAATGCCTCCCATGCCTCTTTAATGCTTATTTATCTTGAAGATATTTATGATTTTAATTCTAAATATTAGGATTATCCATGGCCACACATCTCAATCTTGAGATGGATGGTCATGGTTGATCCCGATGAATCTCAAAAATCTATAAATAGAGAGGCCATGGACATGAATTTTAAGCTCAAATATTGTAAAGTTATAATATTAAATTATTTCCATAATCTTTTGCATTTGATCATTTATTTTGTTTGTAAGCTTCAATGATAGGATAGTTTAGTGATTTGGAATCATGATCCTATGTTTTATGGAGTGTTCTTGAGACATTGGAAGAGTTTTTCACCTTTATTAACAAAGACAAGGATGTTTGATCAATGGAGAACATGCTTTTGAGAACCATGGGTATGGTGAATCCATTTGGGAAGGTAATATGATGTTTTCTTTCTTTCATTTATTTCTTGATATCTTTTGTAATTCTCATAGGAATAGATAGGCTTAGTTAGTTAGTTCTTTATGCATTTTTCATGATTTATGGACTAATGTTTGACTAACTTGTTTTGTAATCCTCTCTACATCTTGGCATGCCCGATGGGATAGGATGCATCCCACACATGAAGAAGATAATTTTGTAGCTTTAAAATTTTCATTTGGATAATTAAAACTCTTTCAATTTGATTTTCTAACTTTGTTTGGTTATTTTTTTTTGTCACAAATTTACACAGTAACTGACATTGGTTAGTAAAACCATCATCAATCAGATAGTTGTCATCAGTCACTATTGGTATAACTGATGTTGATTAGATAACCATCATTGGTTAGTAAGTGTAATTGTCATCAGTTATATAACTGACGTTGGTCACTATGTTTTTCTTAAAACACAAACCCAAGAGCTTTTATCATTAGTTTTCAAAGTTACAACTAAGACCAAGGGGTCAAATGAACAACACCTCATTTTCCATTTGGGCTTAAAAAATGAACTCACCTTTTTATGTTTTTTGTATTTAATTAGTTGTTTAAGTTATATTTTGTTTTTAAAAAAGAGGGATGCCATGTGTATGCTCTTATATTTGTCCCTTTTAGGGAACCCTTGGAATCAAAAGCACCACTCCTATTGTAAGTAGCCTAGTCTAAGGCTTAAAAATAGTGTCATCTAAAGTGCTCCCTAAAAACTCATTAAATTTTGGGTGATCTTTGAAAATGACCCTAAAGTATTTTTATTTTATCATTTCTTTATTTTTATGAAAAATTGGGTTGCAAGGGGGACGTCATTACGTCCTGTGAGTTCTTTAGGGAAGCTTTGACCTAGGGTTTCACCTCCTAGTATTGAATTCATATAGCTCCTAATTTGAGTTACACATGGGATGTATCTACATTTGGACATCATACTACATTGAGAAAATACTAGGATGTAGTGGTTATAAAAAAGACTAGATCTTTTTACAACTAGCCAATGCCATGGTCACCCAATTTTTGTGCCTGTCTTTTGCATCATTTGACATAAAATTCATTGTGCAATTGACTCCTCTAAAATAATCAAAACCTTGCTAGTTTAGTAGATGCCACTTTACCATACCTTGTTAGTTTAGACTTAAGACATTTGATTTTTTGTCATTAGCTTACTTGGTCTTGATTTGTGTCTAAAACTACTTGTTAACTCAATGAACTTAACCAAAACACATTGTCCTCAATTTTATTGAGAAAGGGAGGCATTATGATGTCTAAATGGAAAATTCACCTTTTTCTTGTTTAAATTGTTATCAAAAGCTTTATGTCATGTCATCCACTTTGGTGAAGCCATGCTACCCAATTGAGTCTAGATCTTTTACCCAATTTTTTTAAATCCTTCATTTATAATCCACATTCGAAATTGAACCTTTTTGAGTTTTAAGGGTTGGTGTGTCAAAGTGGGTTCACCATTTACATACTAAGCTTGTTCTAACTTGGGTTAAATTTTCCATTTGGATTGAAGGTTGCTTATTAAGACTTAAAATATTAGTATCGTCTTGGTGGACTCAAGTCATCTTGTGTATTGCTCATGCTTTGAGTCTTATAACATATTTTATCCTACTAGAATCATGTGGTGATGTTGTGATACCTATTTGGTCCTAGCTTTATACTTAGTGATTTGTGTATGTTTTTACATCTTGAGTTTCTTAGTCCATTTTGTCTTATTCATAATCTAGAGAGCTTTCCTCTAAACTTCTAGGGTCAACTTGTCAAAGTTGAAACTATATTTTACAGTACGGGTGTATCACAAAGATCTAGGCTTTGGTGTACTAGTTTTAACCTTGGGTCTTTGAGTTACCCTACCCTCTTCCAATCTATACAATTTAAACTTTACCAAAGCTTGAGTAAACTCATGAACCAAATATTGTAAATTGTGTGTGTTTTCAAACCACCCTCCCTTATAGTCTCATTGGTACCTTAGTTATTTGTTTAAAATAGAGCCAAGGCATACCTTGTTTGGTTGCCAAGCATTGGTCCAAAGTTATTCAAACACACATAACAACTCTTTTAGACATGACTCAAACGTTCACTCATATTGGGGCCTCTTATGGCCTTAGTTATGAAGATGAGAAATTTTATGATGGTCAAGATAACCCTATTGTTTATTATGATATCCCCATAAAAATAAAATCTAAAGATGATTACAATGAATATCACCCCCAAGAAGATCAAGATGAAGCCCTTCTTAGATTGATAAAATTAGGTACTAGACTACCTTCTAAATTTCCTATAAAATAATTGCATACCTTAGTTAGATAAGGAGAACAATGATGACAAGAGAAAGATTTTGTATGAATAGACATACCTTATTCATCTAACAAAGTAAAAAAAATACAATTAGAGTCAAAACCCATAAATCTCGATCTTCTTGCTAAGATCAAGATAATAAATCAATAATATGTAGATCAACTTGTCTCAAACTTAACTGACTCCCTACTTTCCACTTTAATTCACAATGATGCTTCGAAAGAATAAGGAAATGTGGTTGAAAGTATACAACAAATATTAGATGAGGACATTACCATAGTGGATCAAGGTAATATAAATGAATAGTTAAAGTCATAAGAGACCTTACAGAGTGTTCCATTTGACATAGAACATACATTATTAAATCATCAAGAACCTCTTGTTACTTTAAAAAATCAAAAAACCAAACATTTAGTTCAAATTGAGTAAATCCCTCAAGATAATTTGGCTAGTTATTTTCAACCAACACAAAAATTGGTAAATAAATATAGAAATTTTTAAAATCAACAAAGTATAAAATAACCAAATTCAAGGAATGTTTTACAATCCAAGAATCAACAGCCTATGTTCTCAACTCAAGGATCAAATCAAAACCAAGTCATGGATCAAAAGGTATACACTCCCTATAGATCAACATAAAATTATGGGCACATTCTACCCCAATAGCAACAAAACCAAGGGCAAATTCCACCCGAACAACAACAAAACTAGGGGCACATTCCACCCCAACAACATTGAAACCAAGGGTACATTCCACCCCAAAAACATCTTATTTAATCCACAAATGCACTAAACATGCAAGAATGGAATTCTATGAAAGAAATTGCTCAAATATTAGAGATGAATAATAGAGTCAGAAAGTACAAATTCAATGAGATATGCCCATATCCTTTTGATTTATCTATTCTCCAAAACCCCTTTCCACCTCATTTTAAGGCACCCAAATTTGATAAGTACAAAGGAAAAGGAGATCCACATGAGCACATATAGGAATTCTTTGTCTTATATTAATAGGTTGCTTATAGTAAAGAGTACTTAATATGACTATTTCCATGAAGTTTAGTGGGACAAGTTCTTGATTGGCTACTTAAACTACCCAAGGGATTAGTTACAAATTGGAATGAATTTTTAGAAAAGTTTTTAAACCATTTATCATATAACATAGAACATGAATTAACTATTTTTGAATTATGCAAAGCCAAGCAACATGATGGTCAAAGTTTTGTTACATATTTGCAATGGTGGAGAGCATTGGTAGGCCACCTTCAACATAGCTTACTAGACAAAAAATTGGTTGATATATTTGTATAGAATTTACGTCTTGAAGTTGTACAAAATCTAAATTTAGCTTGTGTTAACTCATTTGAAAAAATTATTGACAAAGGAGTGTAGATTGAGAAGGCTCTTATTGATAAGGGCCTTGTTAATATTTTTGTGCAAGGTCGAGCATCTAATCAGACTCAATCATTGATTCAAATAGTTATACAAGATAAGCCTAAAGGTTTTAGCAAAAATAAGAACATGGTTGGAAATAGGGTGACTAAAATAAGACATGTATAAATAGTACAGGCTATGCCTCCTCTAAATGTATAATTAACTCCCCCAAATCCACTACCTACTTTTTAGAGACAACCTCTAGGAAGGACATTTCATAACAATTTTAGAGTCTTTATCAAGTTAGGAGAATCAGTTGAAATAGTGTTACAAAAGCTCATTGCTGCTAATTTAATTGTATGGCTAGTATCAAGGCCATTTCCTCAAGATCAACCAAAACTAGATTGGTACAAAGAGAATGAATGGTGTAAATTTCATCATGTTATGGGTCATGGTGCATATCATTGCATTTAATTACAACATATTATTGAGGACTTTATTGAAAGTGGTGAACTAGAAATTAAGTTGGCCCCTAATCAAGACACAAATCATGATATGGGAATCTATAAAGACCCCTTTCCTTGACATGATGCCCCACCACCAAGAAATAATCAAAATGGTCATAATCAAGGATAGAGGTAGAATAAAAACCAATAAGAAGGTTAGAATCATAATGAGCATAATTTAGATCATAATGCCCATACTAACAATGTGGCTTGTAAAAATGTGCCTTACGACTATAATAATATTTTGGGATGCAATATTATAGCCCACATTAACACTATTACTATAAAACTACATGACTAATCTTATGTTCTTCATAGCATGGGACCCATAATTATAGGGTCAAAACCCTCTCCCCCTAGTAATATCATGTCAGGTTTGCATCATCATGTTGTGAATCCACTTACACCAGCTACTAATCCTGAACAACACCTTTATTCTAATTATAAAGGCTCCTCATTGACCCAAAATTATAGCAATACATTTAGTCACCCACCAGTCACCATCCAAGGCCCTTTTACTTCCTCTTATAATTATAATAACTCCTTGCCACCTGTAGGTTATGCAGTTGTAACTAGATGCCCATGAGTTACCATCTAGGGCCCTTGCCCACTTTTTCCATAAAACCTAATGACAACATTGTGATAATGGCTTCAAAGCTGAATACTATCCCAATAAAGACTAAAATAGTTTAATCCAAAATTTAAGGCCTTATAGTCTAACAGATCAATTAGATAAAAATCCTACATGAATTTCCATATTAGAACTCTTGTGAACATCTACTATCCATCAAACCATCTTCAACAAACTTTTTCAAGAGTCTATTACACCTAGTGATATAAACCTCAATTATTTTCATAACCTAGTTAGACACTTGTCTTCATTTTGACAAATCACATTTGATCAAAAAGACATGTCCATCCTCAGCCTAAACCATAATAACCCACTATACATTGAAATAATCATTGCAGATCACAAGATCAAGCAGGTTATTATAGATAATGGTTTAGGGTTGAGCATCATATCTCTTAAATTGGTATGATGATTGGGATAGATGGATAAAGACATTCAGTTAGAAACTACTACAATCAAGGTTTACAACAACATTGAGATGGATTCATCTAGTATAACTTGGTTTCCAATCATGGTTGGGTTTATTTCTCATCACACATTATTTCATACTGTGTATATTGAGCTTACTTATAACATAATTCTTGGTCATCCTTAGATCCATGAAGTATAGGTAGTTTCATTTACTCTTCACCAATGCCTTATGTTTACCTATGATGGGATTGAGGTTACTATTCTCATTAATCAGCAACCATATCAATACTGCAAACATCTTGAAGCAGATTTTCATAATTATAATTATTGCCTAGGTTTTGAATTCATTACAAAGAAGAATAAAGACATCATTTCTCATCCATCTCCATCTAATTATATAGACCTTGGTGATCTAGCCTCCACTTCAGTTGATCCATTTCCTGTAGCTCTAGCCAAGCAAATTATTATTAAAGATGTGGGAATTTCCATGTATCATCTGAAGGACATCCTCCATATTGAAAAATTACCAAAATAGCTTAAAATATTTGGTAAGCCTAAAACTTCCCAAACTCATAATAGACCCAATTAGATTTGGTAACCAAAGAAGAAAAAAACAAAACCTCATGTGCTTTTTGTACCTAAAATCACACCAAAGAAAGATCAATAGGCTTTTACCAAGGGAGATTAGTTATGTTCTGAAGGCCTTACTAATTATTTTTAGAATCCAAAGTATCTTATCACTAACAAAATAATGGATCATCTTGACTATATAGGGAAAGGCCTTACACCATAGGTGTAAGGAATTTTAGATCCCTTATTAGCTGGAGTTGTCAATTGGAATCAGGGTCTCAAATTTAAACCACCAAAGGATGACCTCATGAAATTTGATAGTGATTCTTCTAAAGTGACTAGTAACATGACTCTTAGTAGTGACACAACATCCCATTATAACCCTTTTGATGAGCTTGTTGACTCAAATTTATTTGATTTAATTTCCATATTGACCATAATGCCTATTAGAGCTTCCCATCTTGAAGCAAAAACCCATCCTAGTGGTGCTTCCCTTCCTAAAGTAGGACATTATATCTTTACCATTGGCACTTCCTATTATGAATTAAACTCTCACTATAACCTATGCCTTTGCCATCCTGAACTCATAGATTGGGATTAAAAAAAATGGTCATATGCCTTGATCAGTTTCAAAATGAAGAATCGATTGTAGAATATATGGGCCTACGAGATGCATTCCCCATTGGTGATCATAAGCAGGGTTTTGATTTTCCATTAGATATTTTTACCTACTTTGGAGAGTAGGCAAACTTTCTTGGTCATAATAGATTAAAAACATTGATATATTTAGGTGAAAACCTCTTTAAGGCACTTGTCAATTAGGGAAAAAGTAAAGAAAAAGATAAGCCTTTGAATGAAAACCTATTTTAGGTGCTCCCATGTAGGAAACTTTTCTCATCTTTTTAGGACATAAAAATTCCATCTAGCCCAAGTTCCATATCTAGTACAAACATCTCTTCAAAACAAATATCAAATATTTGAGAATCTTGCTCTTGAGATTCTAGAGGTTTTTACCAATTGGCCTTTACTAGAGAAGGCAAATTCTGATTCTTCATATTATCCAAATATTTGGGAGGAATAAAAAGAAGATATAGTAGAGGAAAATGATCTCGACCATAAATTGCCTACAATTTTATAAGATGGATCCACACTCCTTGTGGAGAACATAATAAAAGCAAATTTTGGAACCCATGAGGATCCCAAAATTGTTTATCTTGGATATTCCATTACTGAAACAAAACATGAACATATTATATCCATTCTTAAGGATTATATAGATAACTTCACATTGACATACTCTAACATGCCAGGCTTGGACCTAGATTTAGTTGTGTATCATCTTATTTTTCACCTTGGTGCTAAACCAATCAAACAAAAATTAAGAAAGATGCATCCATGCATCACCCTTTTGGTTAATGCTAAGTTGAAAAGTTGTTAGGATCCAATTTTATCAGACCACTAAACTACTCTGAATGGGTTTCTAAAATATTACTAGTGAGTAAAAAGACACCAAGCATATGTATTTGTACTGATTTCCATGATATCAACAAAGTATACCCCAAAGATGATTTTCCTCTACCCAACATTGACATGATCATCAACTCAACTATTAGGTATAAGATGTTATCCTTAATCAATGGATTTTATAGTTATAATCAAATCAAGATAGGCCCTAAAGATCAACATACGACCATGTTAACCACTTTGTGGGGGACATTCTGCTACCAAGTCATGCCATTTGGTTTTAATAATGCTGGAGCCACATATCAATGTGTAATGACTATAATTTTCCATGACATGATGCATGAAATTATCGAGGACTATGTTGATGATATACTAGCAAAATCAAGAACAAGAGATAGACATCCTAACATTCTACAAATAATATTTAAGAGGCTTCATGAATATAAAGTCCACTTGAATCCTAGGAAATGTGTCTATTGAGTCACATTAGGAAAATTACTAAGGTTCATTGTATCATAAATAGTGATCAAAGTAGAACCTAAAAATGTCAACACTATTATGGAAATTCCTCCACCAAACAATCTTAAATAGTTGTGAGGTCTACAAGGAAAGATCTAGTCTATACTCAAATTTATTTCTCAATTGGCAGATAAGTGCCACCCATTTACCTATCTATTAAAGAAAGGGGTAACATTTTAGTGGGATGAATATTATTAGATAGCATTTGTGAAGCTTAAAACATACTTGGCCAATCCACCAGTCTTATGACCTCCAACATAAGGAAAGCCATTGCTTATTTATATATCAGCCACAGAACATACATCGGGGGCACTTTTGGCTCAACATGATGATCATGGTAAGGAAGATGTTGTTTATTATTTAAGTTACACATTCATATCCTATGAGCATAATTATATGCCTATTGAGAAGGCATGTTTAGCTATGGTGTTCACCACTCAAAAATTATAACATTATATGCTAAATAACAAAACTATTATTATCACATGGGTAGATCCTCTCAAGTTCCTCTTATCTAAAGTAGCTCTTCAAGGACACATAGCTAAATGGATTATGATCCTCAGTGAGTTTGTTATTGAGTACCAAAATCAAAAGGCAATCAAAGGACAAGTTCTTACTGACCAAATTGTAGAAGCTCCTATTAAGGCCACTCAACCTCTTAACTTTGACCTTCTAGATGATTTTATCATGATGATAAAACAAGCATCAGAAGAACCTGAATAGTGGATGATCTATTTTAATATATCCTTCACATCTCGAGGGTCTAGAGCTAGAATATTGTTGATCACACCATAGGGGGATTTGATTCCCAAATAATTCTATTTACAATTTCATTATACAAACTATATGGCCAAATATGAGGCATTAGTTTTAGGACTCCATCTTGCTATACAATGGGATATTTAATGCTAAAAAGTCTATGGAGATTTATCGGTAATCATAAATCAGAGAACTGACCAATATCAAATAAAGGATGATAAGCTTGTTCCTTACAAGAAAATTATCGATAACCTCAAAACACATTTTAAATCTCTATAGTTTGAGCATGTTTCATGAGTCAACAATAGATCTACCAATGCCATGGAAATAATTGGTTCCATGATTCAAATGCATGATAGTGATAAAAAGTATCAATTCTTGATTGAAAATCTTCTTGAATTGGCACATATTCTATCAGATTTAAAGAGGATATGCACCATTTTTGATCTGAATCCCTCACTTGACTACCATGGTACCAAGATTTTTATAACTATTTCCATAGTCATGTATTTCCCACTGACCTTTCCAACAACCAAAAAAAACTATTCCTTCATTTCTTAACACATTATATCCTCCTTGGAAGCATACTTTATCATAAAGGCTATTATGGAATGCTTCTTCATTATTTATCTTTAGGAGAATCCAAGCTGGCACTAAAGGAGGTTCATGAAGGAATGTGTGGGACCCATACCAATGGTGTAGTCATAGCAAAGAAACTCCTCAAAATAGGTTATTATTGGCCCAAAATGGAGATAGATGCTTGTATTTATGTAAAGAAGTGTGTTCCTTATTAGAAACATGGTAAATTGATACATTCCCCTTCCTTACCATTAAAACTGATTACAACATCATGGCCATTCTAAACATGGGGTCTTGATCTCATTTGGAAAATTAACCCAACATCTTCAAATGACCATAAGCACATTTTGACTAGTTTTGAGTACTTTACCAAGTGGATTGAGGCCTTTCCTCTTACTTATGTTACCAAGAAACAAATAACCAAATTCATTCATTACCATATCATCTATCAATATGACATCCTATCCTATAATATATCCAATAATGGTAGATCCTTTGTGAACCAAGATGTGAAATATCTTTTTGTAAAATTCAAGATCAAGCACAAGAAATACACTCCATATAACCTACAAGGCAATGGATAATCTGAGGTATCAAATAAAACCATTCTATCCATCTTAAATAAGATTGTCAATGATGCTAGCCATAATTAGTACTTACAACTCTTTTCTGCCCTTTGGGCTTATAGAACTAATCAGTGTACCCCAACTGGAGCTACTCCATACTCCCTTATTTTTGACACTGAATCTATCCTTTCGATCAAGATTGAGATCCCATCATTAAGAATATCATTAAAGCACATTGAAGATGATGAAGACTATAGATCCTCGTAGTCGACTGTAAGAACTAAATATTCTTAATGGTAAGCATTTGGTTGCCCTAGAAAAATTTTAGGCCTATCAGAACAAATTATGGAGAAGCTACAATAAACACATTTTCCCTTGAGAATTTGAGATTGGTGACTTAATTTTGAAAGAGAACCAAAATAACATGAATGTTGAACCCAAAAGTAAAGGCAAGTTTTAGCCTAATTGGTTAGGGCCATATATTGTCATAGTTAACTATGGATCAAGAGCATATTGACTGGCTAAACCTAATGGTGAATAGATTTCAAAGCCCATGAACATCATACACCTTAAGAGGATCTACAAATGAACAACTTTAAACCATTGTCTACAAGACACTTGACTTAGGGGTAACTTGTGCTAACGTAATTTTATCCCACCCTTTTATCTTACCTTGAACACATTTTATACTACCCTAGTCCACTTTTCATGATTCCCAATAGTAAAGTCTTTGAATCCTTGGCACTCTAAACACATTCTTCATGCCATTATAGATTGATCTCTTTGAGAAGCATATTCTTTATTATGTCTAGGACACGTTATAAGCTTGAACACTTTTTATCCCTTAACTAATTATGATCTTGATTATGTCTCATGAACATTATGAACATACTCAACAATAGTTTAGCCAGGACAATATTGTGTAACTTCAGACAAGTGAAAAAGAAACATCTTCTTAGTTCCAGACTATTATTACACTATTATAGATAGGTGAATGCATATTCTTCTTTTTTACTTTAGGTTACACATTATTCTATATCACATTTACTATTCTTTATTGTTTTATCAGGAACCTCACTCTCATTGATTTGTGAGCATGGGATATTATAGTTGGCTTAACTATCTTATTGGAACCTCTGCTCTCAAGATGTATATCTCCTCAACTAGATGGTCCCACCTTGTGCATATTTTATCCCAAAAACATTAGAAATACTTTCAAAATACCAAAAACATTAGAATATGATCCATAAAAGAACAAAAAACATTGTCTCATGATTCTATACATTTGTACATTCTTATTCCACCATGATACACTCTTGCCATTTCACAAGCACAAAAAGACCAATTCATTTCATCTTATCCCACACACTTGCCATTTTATAGGGTCATTCTTTCTCATCTCATTAGCTTCTTTTTTTCCAAACCATTCTCATTTGTTTGTCATATCTTCCATTTATTCTATAACATTAATCATGCTAGTTTGATCATCATTTTTCTTTTATCCCATTTCCTAGGAAAACTATATTTGGCCTAAATTTCATGTTGGAACATGTATCCATAGAACTATGTAGGCAATATCCACTTGTCTTATACATTTGGAGTCAGCTCAGCCAAACCCTTCCTTTTTTTCTCTTCCCCCATTTCTTATGTCCTTATTCCTCTTTAATTAGGGAATAGTTATCATGTCATTATTCTTTGTTATGATGTGGTGGTAATTAATGCCTCTACTTCACATGCATAAACATTTGTCTTTAAACCACACTAACTTAGTTTTTATTTGTGTGTGTTTATTTGATTTCTCTTGGTTTTTGTTTATGTGTTTTTATTTGAGTTCTCTTAGTGTTTTGTTGTGCTTTCACACCTCTCCTTTTACTTCTTCTCCTTTTTCTCTTTTTATTACTTCTTGTCTCATCTTGGTCTTTTGTTTTTTTGACTATTTTTTATTTTCTCTTTTGTGTTCTAGAACATCTTGATGATTCACATGGATCTCGATTATTTATATCTTGATCATATGTTATTACATTATTCTTGGACCATTTTTGTTTATTTTATTATTTTTGGTGTCTTATTTTTCTATTTGATTTTGCTTTTTCTCTTTTGTGTTAAAGAATGCCTTGATGGTCCACATGGATCTTGATTATCCATATCTTGGTCTCATGTCATTAAGATGTTCTTGAGTTTTGTTTTTAAATTTTTTATTCCTACTTAAGATCATATCTTAATTTCAATCTAGGTTCATTTATGTTTATCTTTTTCTTTGTCTTTGATTTTTTATTTAAATGTAAATCATTATAGCTCTGGTTTTGGTCATTATTTTACCATTATCCTTAGTTATAGATATTCACATTTGAACTAGCTCAATGCAATTAGAATCTTATGTCATTTTAAGTTATTCATACTTATGATGCCTCATTTCTTTTTCTATAACAAGCAATTTGTGCTTAGGTCTCAAAGACTTAACATCAACATCAACATCAGTTTCGATGAAAGATTCTCAAGATCACTTTACAAAACCTAGGCTCATGATATGGAATTAGGTTTCTAAGTAACATGCATTGTAGGCTTCTTTGTTTATGATTATATGTGCATCTCTTTTCATACATTATGAGTTTAATCATTTTTGGTCATTTTTCATCATTCCTCATTCCATTCTCTCCCAAACTTGGGTGAACTACGTTGGCCTGAAGTTCATGTTACAACATGAGTCCATGGAATTATGTAGGTAGCTCTCAATTTATATTGAGGTCAGCTCATATATCTCCATTCTTCTTTTCATATGCTTGGTTTTATATGGATTTCTAAGCCATTATACCATCACATATATGTTCGTGCCTACTCACTTTAACCTATCTTTTTTGTTATATCCTTGAGCTATTTTGCTTTCCAATTACCCATGCTAGGGCACAACATCTAAAAAACATTAAAATCAAATCATATCTATAGGGGCAAATCATTAATTATTATTTATCAATGATCAAGATTTACCCTACTGGGGAAAACTATGTTATCATGATCAAATCTACTCTACTAGAGTACTTCTTACTATATTCTCTTTGGAGACCCCATTCTAGTGGTGATTCCCTTCTTGAAGTAAAGAATTATCTCTTTTCCTCTATTTACATGCTCTCTACATTAAGGCCCATGATGGAAGTATTTTAGTGTGCAACTTGTCTCAGGATTGATCAATGTCATAAGTGTTCAACTTATACTCTCAAATTGGGTATGTTTAAAGTGTGTCCCTTAAATTTATGGATGGTATCTTTCCCATTTCCCCCATTTTTGAGGCCTGTTATACTCCTAATTATATTTTGATCATTTATAGTAATCACATGTGCAAGCATTAGCTCATCTAGATGTGATCTATTTCATGGGTTAATCTCTCACTTTTTCTCTTTTTGAGAGTACATACTTTTATTTCATTCTCATATGTCCTCTTGAAGGGGAATCATGGGTCTGTTCCAATTTCTTCTTGATAAATATTTTCTTTAAAAAGATGTTTCTTCACCTAAATGTCTCATTAAACCTTCTCAAATAGGGGGGAAATGTAGACATCCAATTCCTAACACCATTTGTGTTGAAATTGTCAATCTTACTCAAATACACATTTTAGGTCAAAATCCATAAAACACCTTAAATGGTTTGAACTTGTCACTTACAAGTGCCAATTTAGGTCAAAGTATCCCTAAATAGGGCAATGCATTTTATGGGCCAGCTAACTTTGATCAATTCATTTTGAGTTAAAATGAGAATTTCACCTTTTATGTTATGGATCACTCATTTCACATAAATTCATTGGTATACACCATGTAACTTTGTTATTTTATGTTGGAAACATATTAAATGTAAATATGGTTCTAACACATCTAACGTCACCTTCTAAGTCTTCTTGAGTCAAATCATAACTCAGTAATATGACTTTTTGACCATTTTGATTAATTGAGGGCCAGTTTTCAAATAATTACACAAATGTTGATTAACCTCTTTTAAGGATAATTAATCCAAATCAAGAGATTAAGTGGATTTTTCATGAGATTTGTTGAATATTTCTTTTTGGAAATTGATTTCTATTAACTACATCATCAGGTGACATCATTTCTTGCGAAGACATCCCTAGGCTATAAATGCCATAAATATCAAGATTATGGGTCACCCATGCCTAGTTAATGCCTCCCATGCCTCTTTAATGATTATTTATCTTGAGTATATTTATGATTTTAACTAAAAATACTAGGATTATCCATGGCCACACATCTCAATCTTGAGATGGATGGTCATGGTTGATCCTAACCAATTTCAAAAATCTATAAATAAAGAGGCCATGGACATGAATTTTAAGCTTGAATATTGAAAAGTTATAATGTTAAATTGTTTCCATAATCATTTTCATTTTATCATTAATTTTTTTTTCAATATTTATTGATATTCTAGTTTAGTGATTTTGAATCACGTCCTAGGTTTTATGGAGTGGTCTTGAGACCTTGGAAGAGTTTTCCACCTTTGTTGACAAAGACAAGGATGCTTGATCAAGGGAGAACATACTTTTGGGACACATGGGTATGGTGAATCTTTTTAGGAAGGTAATATGATGTTTTCTTTCTTTCATTTATTTCTTTCTATCCTTTTTAATTCTTAAAGGAATAGATAGGCTTAGTTAGTTAGTTCTTTATGCATTTTTCATGATTTCTGGACTAATGTTTGACTAACTTACTTTATCATCCTCTCTACAGTACCCATCTATAAATGGGCACTACCAATATAAAAAATACACCAAAGAGGGTTTAATATTTATTTATTTTTACCCTACGTGTTATATTATGTGTGTATCAATATGCAACATGTGATAAGCAATGACATGCAGTGACCTAGCTTGTAACTTAGAAAATATGGCTCATAGACTACTCTTTGAATTTTTCAAGCCTATGTAAGTATTGATACTATGATTGATATATAATTATGGATTAATATGGTAGGTTCTATCATTTAAATTTTTTATTGATTGCTTTTTGGTATATAACCTTATGATTTGTAGGTGTATTCTAGGTGAGGAATGAATGAGGGTTGATCTTATATATACCAATCCTTTTGAAAATATATTAACCTAAAGCACTTAGTCTAACCTTTAGGATATATTAAATTTATAAATTAGATGAATTTTGGGCCCTAAAAACTTTATAGGACAAGTGAAAACATGCATCGATGTAGGTGTTTCTCTAGGATGCAAGTGTTTAGGAAGCTAGAAAGTGGGTACATATCCAAAACTAGCAATGAATGATAATAAGGTTTAGATATTTTTATACAATATAAAATGCTTGGTCATCAAAATAATAATGGTTAGACTAGGAGATAAGTGATTCAAGCATAAAGAGATAGTGAACATGTGCCTTTCGATAGTGGGTAGGTATATAACTTAAATTTAAAACCATGATGGATATTTTTTAGTTGTAAAAGACTAGATTACTACATAAATTAGATTTTAATATCTATGATAATTGGTAATCATATTTCACATGTTTACTTGTATCTATGGGAGAATATTCAAGTAATTTACTCACTAATACCATGGTCCTATTTCCTACCTTTGTTTTTCCATCTCATATAGGTGTTGCATTTATAATCTCAACATCAACACTATCACCTACTATTGTTGTAGGTGGTTGTATCAATTTTATCCTATCTCTTATCCACCATGTCATATAAATCTTAGTGATTATAATATCATATAATCATAAATAAACAATAGGATCATATACCTCATCATTATTAGTCACTAATATCTCCTCCATTTGACGTTCTTGCACTTCACTATATCATATAATAAATATTATCGATTATCTCCATATGTCTTTCATGTGGACTATCTTATCTCACACCATGATAATGGATGACCCTATAATATTTAAACTTATTTATATATACTTATTTATATGTATACCAACATATAATTCTTATCATTATCATCTCCCTCTCATCATCATTCCACTCTAGGTGATCTTTGTATGGCCTCTATGTGATATTGGCACTATGCAAACAATCCAATATATACCTATAACTCATAGAATCTAATATTTTTAGCCTCCACCTACATGGTAATACCAACCATGCCACATATGGAATCTTATGTATATATCCCTCTATATATAACCATAGGACCTAAAAATAGTTGTGATAATAAACCAACACTTATAAAATAATTCTCACCATCATCCCATCACTCTAGGTCTCTTATGTGAGATTATATAAATATTTGTATAAGTGATCAATCATATATAGGATCCATTCATAGACTATTTTATAATCCTCTATGCCTTAAATAAATGGGTGAAATACACATTCAATCACCACACCACTAGTACTATAACTTGTTACAAATATTTATAGATAAATAATTAGATACTTCTATAGGCACATAGCACCACTTGCCACTATATCACCCTGACATTAAAAATAATATGCATAGGCTCAATTTAGTCTACCTCTTGTGTATTAATTGATATTAAAGTCTCCCATTATCTATGTAATATATTTTAATATTATCTATATACCTCTGATAGGAGTAAATATTATACATAACACATCTAATAAATTAATAGTCATCTCTTGAATGTGAAATTAGAAAGTGCATTTTTCACAATCCCACCACTCAAAAAATGTAGAAACTAATAAAATATCATATAAAACAAATCTTAGGTGGATCATATTACCAAATTTTAAATATTATATATAGGATTAATAATCATCACTAAGTATAGACTCAGCCAAGGCATCCATCATCCTACCTTGACAACACTCACAAATCTAGATCACACCTTACCATCATAAAGACACCAAAAAAACATTATATATGAATTAAACTATGACAAAAAATTAAAAAAAATAATTAATATACATAAAATAATAAAAATAAACATGAATGAATTCATTTTATAAGAACTTCCACCATTACGATGACATTCACGGTAATAATTCCATAAATGTGGTCAATTTTGGGTCACTAATTGCATTTGGACACATTTGACCATTATCAATTATTGACAACTATTTCAGTGAAACTCTCAACTATTTATAAATTTTATTATTAAAATATGAACCTTTTATATAAAAAATAAAAAATAATATATAATTGACAGAATTTATTAATTTTATGTCAACATATATATGCCCTTCCCAAAGTGACACATGCATAGGCATTCCCCAATTGTGTAGTAATTGTAGGTTATGTGGTAGCCATAGATTCTCTCAAATATTAAAACAATAAAATAAATAATTTAAAATAAACAAATAAATATATATTATTAGGTTGAGTTGTATTATATACTTATGTACCTTATCAAAAGTTTCTTTAATAATTAGTTCTTTGATATTTTCATAGGTAGATACTATAGGTAATGTATTTGGAAAAAAGTTATGTTACATTCCTATTAACTATATCTATTAGTTGTTTTTGAAATTTAGTGATATAATTTCACATTCAAAGAGATACATGGGTAATTTCCTACCTTTATACACATTATTTGGATATTATGGCTGACATTTGTTATTGTGTTTTTATCATTCATTATTAGTCCTTCCTTGATCTTTAATAATTATATATTATATTATCAAGGATAACATGATACTAAATTGATTTTATCTCTAACATATAATGGGAACATGTTTGTTCATCATAAGGGCATGATTTTATAACTTTTATCAAATGAGCTTCATTTATTACATCTTTCCTTTAATGGGGCATGATACATAGTGGGACTTTGGGACCTACATATTGCCTATATAGAGTCCACATTAGGGGAAAGATTGTTTATGCCTTAGATTGCTTCTCAATGTAGGGGTATATTATCCATGAGTATTATTTATACTTTTTTACCTATACAAATCTTGTTATACCTATGTGAATACTGATCATGCATTTCTTTATATAAAGATGAGATTTTCAACCAATGTCCTTCTTACACCCAGTTACATTATGCTTACTATATTGGATACATTTATTGCTATATATTTTACATATTAGGGAATATTATTATAGTGGGTATTATATCATATCCCTATTATAAAGGTACCCTTATCCATCCATTATCATTTTTTACCCTTACTTTCCATTCTTTTACATTAGCATCTGATGATTAAGTTACAAATTACATATTGACCTTATGTGATTGCATTTTGATATATTACTAAATTTTCCTATTTTTTATGTGTGACTTAATTATGGTTAAAATTTTATGATTTTAAAAATGTTAGACATGGTGTACATGACTATTTATTTTGATATGAGTGATATGTATGAATATCCCTCACCTCAAAATGGGGGTATCTATATAGACAAATTTATCTCCAAATAAACTAGTTGAATTAACCAAACCAAGTGAGACAACATATGGATAAGTAAGAACAAGAGTTACCATATATCTAATTTTATATTCAAAGAGTGGTTTTTTTTATATATTACAAGTGAACTATATCTTCAATCCTAGTTTCAATTTTGAGTTTTGATTTTTCAATTTTAGAGTTTGAAGAGTGACAACATGGTTTTCATACCACTAGGAGTATTGATTCCTTAAATTTTTGGTATTAATTATTTCATTTTATTGCATTGATTTATAATTTACAAATACATTGATATAATTTTATAAATTCATATTTTATTATAGTCACATTCAATTTTTTGGCATTAAAGTGTGGGTGCAACGATTCCATAAATTTAGAGTTCACTTTTAATCTATCTCATGTAGTATTCATGTATCTATTTTTCACTAATGTGTTTACTTTGATATACATACATGTGTTCACACATACACATACATCAAAGTGGAGGAAATATGTTTCAACTTAATTTTGGTATAATTCTTATGATTGTAATTTTTTTTGCATTATTTATAACATATGAATCACTGCCTAAAATTAGCTAGTGGTTGGAAATTTTCCTCATGTTTTCACTTCTCCTTTCCTTTCTTCGCTCTCTATGTGTCCATGTTCCTCTCTCTTTATTAATTTATATATATCATATGTATATACACATTATTTATGATCCACTTTCCTCTTCCTATATTTTTTCTCCTAACCCTCTTTTGGTGATGGCCAAAAGTGGTATAACGACTTTTGGCCACCACCTAAAATGGTAAATTTACTTGTTAATGGAAATTTTTGACACCATTGACCCCTAACATGTTTAAAATGATTTTATTAATTTTAAGTGGTCTTTTTGAGTCAAACTCCCTTCAAATAACATGTTTAGCAATATTTAAGGTTTCTTGTGAGAGTTAAGATTTATGCCAAATATAAGAAGCTTAATGCCATGTTATGAGTCTTTTAAGTTATAGGAGGGTGTTAATTAGATATAATGATGAAAATCAAGGTTATATCCTTTATTTTAGGTCAAATGTGGTATATATCTTATTTTGGATAAATTAAGGTGTTTTTTGAGAGTTTAAGGTTTATGTTCCTTTGTATTATATTGCTTATTGTAATATTGTAATATAACTCTCTGAAAGAATATCAAATGTGAGGGGATAATATCATGTATAATATTTAAAGGGATAATTTATGTCATTTAACACTTTTTTAATAATATATTAATGTACCTTATCCATAAATATGTCTAAGATGTTATAAAACTCCTTTTCTAACATTGGAGTACATTTGAAATTGCCTTAATCATCATTTCTAATGTTTAAACAAAGCATAATAAAGAATATATAGGTAAAATAAGGTGAATATTATTTTGATATATTACACCAACATTTTAAAAGCTAATATGTACTCCAATGTCACTTGGTTCAATAGTTACAGTAAGGATTTCTAACAAAATATACAAGTTTATTAAAGAAAGATGGTCTGCAGAGGTCTCAATTAAATGGTTTTATATTTTAATATGGTTGTATAAGCCTATAAAATTATTAACACATATTTAATAATCTTAAATAATGCTTAATAATAAGTTTTAGGTCTAGGAAATACAAAAAAACCTCTTAGCTCCTTCATCGATCCCTTAACAAGCTTGTGAGGGTTGAATTCAAATGTTTAGTATGTGGTGGAGAGAAAGAGAGAGAGTTGAAAATAGAATTTTTATGAAAAATATGGGAACCTAATTAAATTATAAATTATGAAATTATTTTAGTGATATAACTCTCCTTTATGAAAAATCACTAAGAGTGTTCACAACTCCTTAAACCCCTCCAAAACCCCAACCTCATAGTTTTATCTTGTTTGAGTGCATTTATGAATCCATTGATGAAAATGGAAAGTTTTTTGAGATATTAATTGGATTAAATAATAATATTACACCTTATTCACTCAAATTTTTAGTGAAAATAATGGTGAAATGTGCAAGTACAAGTTGTAGGGTTTTAAGAATACAAGTACTATAGTAAAAACGGTATTTTTTAGAGTTTTATGTGTTTGATTGAATGATTATAATGGGTTTATTTATTATAATGGATAATAAAGGTATAAATTAAAAATTAATTATGTATTTATACCTCATGTAACTAAATAAAATTCCAAAATAAAGACCCATAGTCATGCATAAATGAGAAAATGCAAGGTGAGGCAACACTAAAAAGGCCATAACTTGCATTTTAGAGCTCCAAAACTCATAAAAGTTTGAATAAAGGTTTAGATAAACATTAAAAAAAATTAAAATTGGTTTCATATCTATAAATTTCATTTTGAGAGATAAAATAGTAAAACACAAGTCTGTACTATGAAGAAAATCAACGTTTTCTTGAGAGTTTGCTCATGGATGAAGTATGAGTTAGGTGTTTCAAACCTTTTAAAGGATAGAAAATATTATGATATGGTGTATAAATATTTTTATAAATTATTAAACTATCATATACCTCATAAATATATAAAATAAGCCCAAGTCACTTCAAAACACCTCTGTCACCTTTAGGGCAACAAACAGACACTTTTGAAATAATTTTTGTTTGAGAGTTTGTTTTGAGTTTTTACAAATCCAAAAGTTATAACCCATTTAATAAATATAAAATTAACCTAATAATATATATATGTGATCCTTAAAACTCATTTTGACTCCATAAGCCAATTCAGGGCTTCTTAAGGCCTATAAAGACCAAATTAGGCATTTTTGGGATTTATAGGTGGAGTAAAGAGATAAAAACTTTAATGGGTATATATTAAAACATGAAATTGATTTTAAAGTAATAATTAGATCTATTATATACCCAATTCATATGAATTCACAAAATTTTAGGTTTTCATTATGCATTTGGCAAGCTTAGCAAGATGACAAAGTGAGCATATGGTATGTCAGACCTATTGCATCAGTTTAATGAGTTTCATATAATATTATGAGGTTTAAATTATATATATATATATATATATATATATATATATATATATATATATATATATATATATTTGTGTGTGTGTGTGTGTGTTATATTTAGTTATTAAATATGTAACCCATAAATCAAATAATTAGGTTAGGTTCATGAGAAAGAGTGATGAGTTATCAAAGGCAATGATGATCTCCTATGCCACTTCTCAAATAATCTCTTCAAAAAAAGTGTGGAACTTATATATACAATTTAATTGAGCCAATTATTTTCCATTTTTATGATTTATAACTAATCATGTGATTCTATGGTAGTCGTGATTGGCATCTTTACCCCCCTTCTCTCTCTCTCTCTCTATATATATATATATATATATAATATATATATATGCATTGAAAGTTGATTGTAAAAGGATCCTCTCTTGGTTATGACAAAACCCTAGACATTTTTTAAATTGAATATATCTTGAATAAAAAAACAAGTTTATTTTCCTACCTATATGTTATTTAATGTGTGAACCTATGCAAATGTATTGATCTCGTTTAGTGAATGATTCATGTTTCTTAGCTTATTATCCATAATTTCTCATCATTGTGTAGAGAATATAATTATTGAAAGTCATTATTAGTGTTCTTTCCTCGATGTATGTAATATTAGAAGTAGAATTACATCAATTGTATCTCTAAACATATAATTTTTCCATGTGTTTCCATGCATTCTTGAACCATAAATATGAAATACTTATGCAAAAACCATATCAAGGTTGTAGTTTGTGTTAAGAGAATAGTTTTCTTTACCTCAAATAGTGTATGTTTAGTCAAGTAAAGGAATAATACTATTGGTTCATCACCCTATATAGGTTATAGAGTACTCTTTTCTCTCTTTTCCATGTAATTAGATAGGTAGAGTAGTAGTACAAGGTGAAACATCAAGGGATATATCCCTAATATAGAGATTCACCTCAATAATTAGGCCACCCATAGCCTAGATGTGTCTCCATGATATCATTTAACTTAAAAGGATTGAACAAGATTTTTAGGGGCAAAATTTAGATTGATAATAGTTTTGGCATGACTAATGGGATAAGTACAAAAATTACTTCATCTATTAGATAATTTTTGGTGTGTTCTTCAATATATCAGATTTTGGAGGCATTCCTATCAAACACCAATGGTGACTCTGAGTTTCAATCAGTTGGTTCTAGTAGCCTAAGTACATATTTTAAATAGTTGTTGATAGTTTTTCTTGTTTTTATTTTCCTTGTGAAGTTTGATGGATGAATATGGAGAAAAATTATGTTCTATACCTCCTTATTAGTAATATAATGATCCTTATCGGTAGTATAATGATCCTTATCATCAATAGAATGATCCTTATCAGCCCTATGTTGATCCATACCATCCCTATCTTGAGTCATATCAGTCTTATTATTAGCCTAGCTTCCCCCCATATGACCCAAGCTATTAAAATGATCAACCTTAATATCAAGATTGCTATCCTCCTTTCCCACACCAAGATCTTGGTCAAGTTATCCCTACCTCATCTAATGATTGACAAGATTTAATGCAATTAGTGTATTTGGAGAGGAAATAAACCAAATACAATCAGCCTTATGTACCCTATCCTACCTTGAGTTATCCTTATCTTGCCCCTAAACTAGCCTAAGTTGCAACACACTATTAAGAGGAACCTTCTAGGTTCAAAATTCCAAGTTTGAAGCAAATGGTAGAGTCATGGGAGAAGAAAGATGGAGAATGACTAGATTGGGGAATTAAATCTACAAAAGAACCTTTGCCTATAAAATATCCATCCATCCCTCCATAAGAACATTGAACCTTTCCGTCATGGATGTTAATCTAAGAATGCATCCAAAAGAAGGAAGAAGTGCTTTTTAAAGATGTTAAAGATCAAAACACATCATTATTTTAGAGATTGATTGGTGAGAGGAAGGAGAAGAATGAGGAAGCCTTTAAATTTTTTTATTTTACTCCATTATAAAAATCCATAGATAATCCCATTTCTCTCAAAATACCAATCTTAAAGAGTGCCTATCCAATCCCAAAGCTTATTCATGAGAATGAAAAACCCATATTTGAAGAAGAACCTATTTTATGGAGGGTATACGAAGATTTTATAGATTGAGAAAAGGACTCCTAAATAGAGTATGATGAAGAGATCACCATTGGTAACCCTCTTCACAAAGGAAAGGTAAATTAGTCTTTTGGGTACGTTCTTGGTGAGGAGGTTAAATAAGTTTCATTGATTGTAGCTAGTGAATTTTCATAGGTTGTTTCACAAGATGAAGTCATGATCCCTACCTTGTGGATCCTAAAAATGAACATGAAGAGGACAATCGCAAAGGTGGGAAAATTAAAGGCTTGAATGAAAGTGTAATGGTACCTATTGAACGAGAAATTTATGATCATTTGTGACATTATTACCTTAAATTTTTCAATGAGTTTGAGACTTTTTATAGGCCTATATGTCCTAGTGAAGACATTGATAGAGTGGCTATCAAAATTGGGAAAATACTCAAGACCTCTGAAGAAGATGTTAGTCAAATACTACCCCAAAAATCCTATGAATAATCTTGGAGAGAAAATTTAGAGGATCCTGGAATAATTTAATAGCTTAAATAAATTTTCAAGCAATATGAAATTCTTCAAAATGTCATGAAGGACCAAGAGAAATGCTTTAAGGAGCTAATATTTGGGGTGGTAGTTGTTATCAAAAATTAGAATGTGATTACTCTTGAAGGCATTATCAAGGTTGGAGAACAACATGAGGTGAGCATATAACCACAATAAAATTATGTATACATTAGATATATATTTGCTCTATATGATCTAATGGGTGTTTTGGGTATGATTTATAGTTAAGAAGGCCATGAACATGCAAATAGCTCAAGAGATAAGGCATATCTATCACCTCATAAACAAGTTTTAAATGGAATATATATATATATATATATCAAAGGACAATTTACTCATATGCGATCATGAATATTTTGAAAGTTTTCATTTTGATCTAGGAAGAGTAAGCCTTTGAGGTCTTCCACATAGTAGGTTAATGTTTTTTATTTCTCAAAGTGCCTCTTGCACATTGTTTGTATAGTTATATATTGTTTTGTATTCCCTAAGTTATTCTTAGCATAATGTGTTTCTTGTTTGGTACATTTATTTTTTGTGTGTGTTATCCTTTACTTTGTTGTGTGTGTTAAGGTATTATTAGATGTCATTTCATTTGTTTTAATGAATTTTCATCCCCCCCTTATTTTTTTTAATCTCATATCAGTTTTAAGTGATGATAGGTGACTCCATAGCCCAATGGACTAGTAAGGCTACTGGTCTAGAGTGATTAGCAAGAAATCACCCCTAGAGTTCCCATGAATGTTGGAATTTTTTCCACCATTGACCCCTATCAGGTTCAAACTAATGTTGAGTCATTTTAAGTTGTCTTTTTTGAGTCAAACTCCCTTCAAATGACATATTTAGCATTTTTTAAAGTTTCTTGTGTGAGTGAAGATTAATGCCAAATATAAGAATCCTAATGCCATGTCATGAGTATTTGAAGTTGAAGGAGAGTGTTAATAAGTTATCATGATGAAAATCAAGGTTAGATTCTATATTTGAGGTCAAATGTGGTATATAGCTTATTTTGGAGAAACTAAGGTATTTATAGAGAGTTTAAGGTTTCCTTTGCTTTGTCTTATATTGCTTAATGTAATATTGTAATAGAACTCTTTGAAAGAATATAAATTGTTATGGATTAATATCATGTATAAGGTTGAAATGGGTCTTTTATGTCATTTATCACTCACTAAATAACATATTATATGTACCCAAAACAAAAGAGGTTTCTTTATCCACCCCAGATGAGACCCCTGTTGACACACCTAGCTCCTTTGCGAGCAAGAAGGGTAAGAAGAGGAAGGTTGATGAGGAGGAAGAGAATGTTAGGGAGACCATGAAGGGGACCCACAAAAATATAGGTAGGGCCACGAGGGGCCAAGGTGGAAAATCTTATAAGTCTTCCAAAGTTAATAAGGAAGGCTTCTCCTTCGAAGTTCACAGGTCAGGGAGGATGGCTAGTAAACCAGCCCTGAAAGCCAGACTTACTGATTATTTAGAAAGCACTTAGGAGGAAGCAACTCAAGAGGAAGAGTCTAAGGAGATGGAAATATAAGAAATTTTTGAGGAAACAGGAGGGAAGTAGGAGACTAGGGATTTTGAGGTTACTGAGGAGCATGGTGCTGGCACTATGGAAACTGCTGACAATAAGGGGAAAATGTATGCCGAGGAAGCTGGTGAGGAAATAGAGAATGAGACTGACTGGAAATCTAAAATTGGGGCCCTGAAGGATCGTATTCAGAAGTTGGAGTAAAATTTCACCAAGGGACTCTAGAATATAATCCTCCTGAACATGTCTATGCTGAAAGAAGTGGGTAATACTGGGCCTATGGACAATGCAGAGAATACTGAGAAACTTAATGATCTTATCAAATCAATGATTATGTAAGGAGAGTCCCCTTTGACTCTGGTCTCTCTATTTTTGGTTTTTCTTATTTTTATGTCTATTAGTTCTTGGATAGTGCCAACATTTCTTTGAAGGCATTTTGTTTGTTTGCCTTCTTATCTTTTTTTTGCTCTTTGAAGGGTTTAACCCCTAATTTGCCACCTTACCTTATCAAAAACATATTATATGTACCTTATCCATACATATGTCTAAGATGTTATAAAACTCCTTTTACAAAATTAGAGTACATTTTAAATTGCCTTAATTATCATTTATAACATTTAAACAAAGCATAATGAAGAATTAGAAGGGAAAATAAGGTTAATATTCTCTTGTTACATTAAAAAACACTGTAAAAGCCAAGAGAGACTCCATTAGCACCTAGTTCAACATTTATAATAGGGTTTTTGGTAGAATATGTAAGTTTTATAAAGAAAGAGGGTCTATAGAGGTCTCATTTAAAGGGTTTTCAAGTTAAATATGGTCTTATGAGCCTATAAAATGATTCCTCAATCTTACACAAGCTCAAAACATTATTCTGAAGGTCATAGGTCCAAAAAAGACAATAAAACCTCTCAACTCCTTCATTGAGCCCTTGACAAGCTTGTGAGGGTCAATTTCAAACATTTAATATGTGGTGGAGAGAGAGAGAGAGAGAGAGAGAGAGAGAGAGAGAGAGAGAGAGAGAGAGAGAGAGAGAGAGAGAGAGAGAGAGAGAGAGGAGAGAGAGAGAGAGAGAGAGAGAGAGAGAGAGAGAGAGAGAGAGAGAACCATTTATTTTATTAAAATTATGGTAGCCTAATTTCCTTAAAAAAATTGTCTTTGTTTTAGATATTTAATACCTCTCCTTTATTAATAATTGCTAACAATGTTTGTATCTCCTTAAGCCCCTCCAAAACCCTAACCTCATGATTTTATCTTGTTTAATTGCACTTATGAATTCATTAATGAAAATGGAAAGTATTTTGAGTTATAAAGTGGAATAAATAACCCTAATACACCTTATTTAATCAAATTTTCAATGCAAATAATGGTGAAATGTGTAGGTACAAGTTATAGGGTTTTAAGAATGCAAGTGTTACAGTCAAAAAATGTGTTTCTAGAATTTTTATGTGTTTTATTGAAAGCATACAAAGGTTTTAATTGTTATAAGGAATAATCTAGGTAAAAATAAAAAAATAATTAGGTATTTAGATGATCCAAGCAACATTTTAGGTGACAATTCACGTGATGGTTCTACCCCAATTAGTGGCAAAACTTTTAGGAGACATAACTTTTGTACCGTAGCTCTGTTTGACTCCCTATTTGAACCATTGGAAAGATAAGATTGAGGAGAACATGGTGAGATGGAATGGATATCTTCTTGATATATTTTTATCCCATAAAACCCAATGGAAGTGCCATAAATTTCAATTTTAGTACTATAGTCTAAAAATAGTAAATTTCTATAAATAAGTAATTTCTTGAATTCTGTATTGTTTTAAATCATGGAAGTCAAACCACTCAATATCCATAGATATTGGTGACATTCCACATCCTCCTCCTAATTTAAAAACATGTATAAATTAATATGTAATCTTAAATGGAAATCAAACATCTCTTCTCATAGATAGGCATATATTTGGGTCTACAAATTTAATGAATAAAATGTCTCTTTTCAGAGATAGCATTATTTTTATTCTATTGTTCTCATTTCTTGAATTATCTGTCAACTAAATATTTTTTTAGGGGGTCAAAAAAGAGAGAAAAAAATATTTGGTTGAAAGATAATTCAAGAAACAAGAACAACACAATAACAATAATGTTATCTCTAAAAAGAGATGTTTTATTCATTAAATTTGTAGACCTAAACATATGCCTATGATGTTTGATTTATATTTCAGGTTACATCTTCATTTATACATTTTTTTAAATTAGGAGGATGATGTGGAAGCTCACCAATCTCGAGGGAGATTAAGTGGTTCGACTTCCATGATTCACAATAATACAAAATTTGAGGAATTACTTATTTTTAGACTACACTACTAAAATTGAAATTTTGGGAACTTCCATTGGATTTTTGGGGCTCAAAATATATCTAGTGGAGCTCCATGCCATCTCACCGCATTCTCCTCATTCTTAGATTTCCAACGGTTCAAACAAGGAGTCAAACAAAGCTACGGTGCAAAAGTTATGGCTCCCAAAAGTTCTGACACCAATTGGGGTAGAACCATCACTTGAATTGTTGCATGAAATGTTTCTCAGATCATTATACTTCATATAACTCAATAAAATGCTAAAACATAGACCTATAATCACATAAAAATGAGAAAATGCAAGGTGAGGCAACACTAAAAAGGCCATAAATTACATTTTAGAGATCTAAAAATCATGAAATTTTGATTGAATGCTAAGATAAACAATAATAAAAATTTAATTTGATTTGATTTCCATAAATTTCATGAGGAGAGATAAAAATATAGAACATAGGTCTCTACTATGAGGAAAATCAAGGTTTTCTTAAGAGTTTGCTCATGGATGAAGTATGAGTTAGGTGTTTCAGACCTTTTGAAGGCCAACCAATATTATTATATGGTGTATAAATATTTTTATACTATAATAAATAATTATCCCCCTCATAAATAGACAAAATGACCCCAATTCACTTCAAAAAACCTCTATGTCACCTATAAGGCAACAAATAAGCACTTTTGAAAGAATTTTTGTTTGAGAGTTTGATGAGATATTTTTGAGTTTTTCCAACTCCCATAGGTCTAACCCATTGAAAAATATCAAATTTACCCATTAATATATATAGGTGAGAATTACAACTCATTTTTTACCCCCTAAGCCAATTCAAGTCTTTTTTAGCCTTAGAAATACCAAATTATGCATATTTTGGAGTTTTATGTGGAGTAGAGAGATAAAAACTCACATGGAGGTTTTTGACAACATGAAAATGATTTTAAAATCCTCATTAGATATATTATATACCTATATAATGAGAAGCCACCAAGTTACATATTTTCACTATGCATTTAGAAAGCTTGAAAAGATGACAAAGTGAGCATATGACATGTTAGACCTATTTCATCATTTTGAGAAGTTTAATATCATCTCATGAGGTGTTCAAAAGAGATATCAATGTGGCAGAGGAATTTATGTAAGGTGTAAACCATCAATCAAAGAAGGAGGTTAGTTTCATGAGCAAGAGTCATCCAAGGTAATGAGGAGCTCCTATGCCACTTCTCAAAGATTATCATCAAAAAAAGTGTGGTACTTGTGTAGAAGAGTTATTTGAGATGATTCTTGTAAATTTTAAGGATTTTTACCTAATTATATGATTTTATGGCATCCATGATTGGTAACTCTATGCCTACCTCTCTCTCTTCACCAATTTTTCTTCTATATATGCATTAAAAGCTTATTATAAAAGGATCTTCTATTGGTTATGGTAAAACCCTAGAAATGTTTGTACTTGAATACCTATTGAATAAACAAAGAAAGTTAATTTAACTATCTACATGTTGTGTAATGTGTGAATTTATGCAATTTTGTTGATCTTGTCTAGTGAATGATTCATCTTTCCTAGCTTGTTGTCCATAATTACTGACCATTGTGCAGAGAAAATAGTTGTTTCAGGTCATTATTAGTGTTATTTTCTCAATGTATGCAATATTTGGAAGTGGAAATACATAAATTTTATCTATACAAGATCAATTTAGTCCCTCATGGTGTTTTCATGTATTCTTTAACCTCACAAATGAAATACTTATGCATGAATCATATCAAGGTTATAGGTTGTGTAAGGAGTATAAGTTGAAGCATCACAAAAACTAGCCCTAATCTAGATATTCACCTCAATAATTAGGCCACACACACCCTAAATGTGTCTCCATGTTATAATCTAGGTAAGAATTCTTGAGTAACCTTCTTAGGGGTGAATTTTAGATTGATAATACTTGTGTTGGCCCTTATTCCCTTTAATTTCATTGTGTGGAATTGTTTTTTCATTTTTATCTCTTTTCTTATGTTTGCTTTCATGATAATAGGTCATTAATTTGAATTTTATAAGGCTATGCATATAAATGATTCTAAGGAATTAAATAACAAATAACAAGTAATATTAATGAATTAATATAAGTATTAAACATAATATTAGTATTATATTTATATTTTTTAGAACTATCAATGGATATAAGGGTTTCTATTTCTACATTTGTTTCAACAAGAAAGGACCTAATTAAAATTTCATACTAGTTACATTTGATCATTTAAGAGAGAGAAGATTGACTCTTATCTTAGTTGGGTTGGGATACTCATGCATATTATTACTACATTGAGCCATAATCTTGAGCATGTATGATATGTATCTACAACCATCGAGGACGCTTAGTAAAATTTACTACACATTTTTTTGATATTTGGATGTGTTTCTTGGTGATTGAGGAAAAATTATGGTTATTTACTAATAAGAAAATAATGTGACATATGCTCATACTTATTCATAAATATTAGAAATACATATGTGTATATATTATTGATAAAGGGTTCTATGAAGTTTTTGATTATGAGGATAAATAGAGCCACATTTTTTTAAAGATTCTAAATTTATAATAAAATGCTACTTTCAGTAACATTCAAAGGTGGTTAGCCATTTTTAGCAAGCTACAAAAGTGTTTATTAACACAAATCCTTGTCTCCTTTGTGGAATTCACTCTAAATAGTTGCATATCCTTCTTATATGCATTTTTAGACACTGTTATATCCAAATGTGTCATTTCCTAGGTAAGCCTATTTTTTGTTTAATAATATATTTAGCTAGATTTACCTTGTGCCATAGTTTTACCTAATTATAAAGTTTTTTAGAACATGTATTCACCCTTTTTATAAGAATTGACCTCATATTTATATTTTTATTATTTAATAATAATAATAATCATATTTCCTTAAAAAAAATTATTCCATGATTTTTTCATATTTTATATTTCCATAAATTTATATCTTTCTAAATGTCCACATTTTTTAATCCCTATTTCCATAACTTTATATTTTACCATATTTTTATATATTTACTTAATTTTATAAATTTCCCTAATTTAAAAGTTTATATATTCCCCCAAATTAACTATTTTCCTTAAATTTTATATTTTTCCCTAAATTTAAATAGTTGAGATATGATATGCAAACAAAATAAAATGGTGAAGTAGAGTGGAAGAGATAAAAGCAAAGGATTTAAAGTAGATATGGGGTGAGAATGGAAGTAACAAGGTCATGATGATGACATTGATGCATATCCAATTGGTTATGGAGGAGAGGGGATATGATTAAGCCTATCTCAAGCCTATCTTTTTTTATCAAACCCTTTTAGCCTCTACTATCAATAGATTTAGACATAGATCAAAAGATTTACTGAATCTACATGGTTAATCCATGGGTTTTATACACTATTTGGTAATACTAAGAAATAATGGAATATATATGATATAATGGTGGCCTTCTTCCAGAGGTTCTGGGTGGCTTTTAGCAAAAAAACTAGAATGAAAGATTCATTAACTCTAAGCGGTCGATCCATATGTTTTTGATGCTTGACAAATCTAAAAATTAGTGGAATCTATATGATTTATATTTGGTATTATTCCATAGGTCTGGATACTTGGGTTATCCCAAATAAATTTTAATGGTACATTAGGAAAGAAATAAATAGAGTGGAAGTTTCATTGAATCCAAGCTTTGGATCTATTGATTCTAGGTGGCAACTAGTAGAAAACACTCAAGCAAAAAAAATTATGCTTCCAAGTGGAAAATATGTAGGGTTTATATTATGTTGGGTAAGACAATAGACTGACATAATTTTAGCATTCTTTGAGAGATAAATTTAATGATATCCTCTATTTCATCACACCTTGAGGGGAAACTACTCCATTCATAAGGTAGTTGTTATTGTCTACCCTTTATGATCTTGTTTTACTTTGGTATTATCCTATAAGAGATTGTTTCATATAGTCTGATGGTTGTTAAGTTATCCCCCTCTCATTTTGGGAAAGGTATGAAACTTGGTTGTATTTTTTTCATTGTCTATATTTCAAAAAACCTACTAGGTGAGAAAGTCTTAAGCTAATCACCAAAGTAGATTTAAAGGTGAGTCATGATGGGCTAAAGATTCCTACCCTATACCAAGCTATTAAGAGACTCTTGAAGGATCAAATATCAAACATTGAGATCCAAAATGATGATAGAGAAATACGCATCAAAATATATTTATTTATACGTGGATTTTATAAGAATCCACATCAACTCACCCATGTGGATGTTTGAGAAATACACATTAAACTTAGTTCCAACCTAGTCTTGGGATCTAATGATTTTTGGTAAATCCCTTAGGAATTTCAGACTAGATTGTGATTGAATTCTCTTTGTTGGGTGCCTAGTTGGCACCATGTTTTAATTAATATGGCTATCTCATTAATCTGATTTAACTAATACTTAGATGAGTGCATGCCAACTAGTTGTGCTACAATTGTGAATAAGTGGTGCAGAAGTTTCAAAAAGTCAAAATTTTACCATAAAAATGGCCATTTTTGGCTGGTTTTATTGTAGGTAGGGGTATCAATTTTTGGTAGGCTATGGTTTAGCTACCAAATGATTTTTTGGTTTCTCATGGGCCTTCCTTGTTCCTTCGATATTTTTTAATTGATGAGGATACTTTTGTGTGTTATCTCTATAATGGAATCTTCTAGAAAGGCTTATCATAGTCAGATAAATATTGACTTTATTGTTTTATATTGAGGAGATACTTTCCTATTTTTTGATCTGCTAAGGTTGTGGGATAATTTAAACTCTCTTTTTATAACTTGTTATGGTTGTGGGATCCTTTAAACCCTCTTTTTGTGATCTATTATGGTTGTGGGATCCTTCAAACCCTCTTTTGGTTATGGGACTAATAATCAAAACCCTCACTTGTCTAATTCATAACTTGAGTTTCAAAAGCAGTTACCCTATAAAATTAAATAAAAAATCCCCTAATTTTTATATATTAAAAAAATACTAATTTTATTTATTTTATATTTTATCCATTTTTATTTTTATCTTTTCTTTTGTTTTCTTATTTCTTAAATTTCCCTCACTTTCCTATTTTCTATTTTTTCTACAATTTTATAATTCCCCAATTTTTATTATATATAATTTTTATAAATTTCTTAATTTAAAAATGTCTTATATTTCCCTAATTTTTAATAATTTATCTATTTTCCTCTTTCCCAAATTTTCTATTTTTTTCAAAATTTTCCAATTTTCTATTTTCATCATCTATTTGTTGGGTGTTATTTTCTATGCTAATAGGGTGATAATATGAATATAATTTATCTATAAATAAAGAAACATTATAGCTCATTCGATAATAGGAATACACACAACATTTAGACACTACAAATGATATAATTTGATCATTGTTGTACACTCACCTACATTCTAGAGAGATCAATAAATCACTAAAGACTTTATCATTTTTTGAAGTTAGTATTTATTTTGAAACACCTTTGGAAAATATCTCAAGTTTTAATGTCATTGGAATTATTTTAAATTATGTCATTGGTTTTTTTCAATATTTTTTAAGGTATTTATATTTAGTCTATTATTTAAGTTACAGGTGTCATACCATGAATACAAGAGAAAATGAATCAAATAGCTAAATGAAGAAAACAAAGATGTCAAACTAGTTGTAAGCTTACCTATCATTTATTAGGATTGCACATGATAATTTATACTCATTAGGAATGCTCATGTATCTTTTTACATCTCTTCTTAATCCATGTCAAATTTTTGGGTAAGATATATATAACTTTAAGGTGTGCATTTCCACATTTAGATACAGATGCATGTCACTAGATAGTTTGATTAAATAGATACACCTCTAGACCCTATGTGAATTCCTTGCTTATTGGTTGTGAAATATAAATTAGACATCACTATTATTGTAAACTTGTTTATTATTCTTAATTGAAATAAATTAGGTTATTTATGTTTTATCTAGGTGTAATCAATTTTTCCCTAATACAATGATGAATTTGATTCAATTTTATAACCTTTGTAGACAGTCTAACCCATTACAAATTTGATTTTAAAGTTATTTTTTAATATAAATGGTTTGTGTGATATAAGTTCTATATTTTCCAAATTATAGTGACTAAAAAATAAAAATTATTTACTTATTATAATTAATCCAACCCATTATTTCCTCTATATATTTCATTGAAAATATGCATATCATTCTTCAAAAAACCTTTTTACTAAGTGCAGACACCTCTAATTGGCAATAAAAACTTGGAAACATTGAAATTTGCACAATTTGATATATTTTGAATTATCATATATATTTGACTCTTGTGCTACACACTTTACTCTATTTGTCTACCCACTTATTGTCATTGCTAACATAATTTATCAATACACATATTTAATATTAACCTAGTCTATGCACAAACACTCTAGAATCATAAATATCTATCGGCATATCCTAGATCAATATATTTCATTTATATGACAATACTTGAAACAGCCAAAATATTATGGTTTTTTGTGGGTATATAAATTTACTAGTAGTTTCTAATAACATTCAATGACTAATTTTAAAATTGGGATGTCTTTGTTAGATTTTCCTAGACATGTTTAGTGGGTTGATAATAGTGTGGAATATTATAATAATCTATAAATATAAATAAATCATAAGGTCATACTCACTTGGTCACTACATAGTAATCACATTGATAAATCAATTAACAATCTCTTGAGATAGTATAAAAAGGCATACACATTTTAAAATCACTCAAATGAAAAACCATAAAACCAATTCTAAATATAAACTTAGGACAAATTTGTATGGTGCCAATTGTCAAAAGCTAAACATTGAATTTTATTATATCATGTTCATAATGGTGTGAACATGTTCACTCACACACACACACACACACACACACACACACACACACACACACACACACACACACACACACACACACACACACACACACACACACACACACATAGGTGAGAGAAATATGTATGGCTTAATCCATATTTGGGAGTATCAAAATTTAGGTAATGATCAATTAGTTAGTGAAGAGTGATTGTGAATGTCCAACCCAACTTTATAACCCCTTTTCAAAGTTCATCTCATGTGAAAAGTATGACTATAATTTTAAATACAGAAGAATAAAAACATGAATTAGTGCACAAGACCATGGGTGATCACACACATGATCAAGTATCTATAGGCATATGTGTAATGGACTAAGGTGGCATAAACTAACATAATCAACTAGGAGATTATCAGTAAATCCTAGAGAGTACTGATCATTGTAGGGGTATGAGTTTCACCAATAGTGTCATCATAGGGTTTTATCTCCTATTTCCTAATTTGTGTGGTTTTACAATAGTTACAAATCATTTTCAAGGATTAAGATAAATAAAATGAGAAAAAAAATAATGCATTAACTAAGTTCATATATTTTCCATTATTTTTTCTATTCTAAAAATACTAAGTGAAACATCAATCTTTCCATTTACATTCAAATTTGTATAATAATGTTTTACTTATTTAAAATTAGTGCATCTAAATAAGTTTTATTTTTTTAATATTAAAATTATTTGATATATATAAATTATTAAAATATGAATTCTATAAGAAAATGTTTAATTACACTTTACTATTTATGTAAATAACTAAGAGAACTATTATACTTTTTTTGTTTTCAATTTGTGCATAACTTAGAATATGTATAAGTGACAAAAAGTACTGAAATAAGACTTGGAGTCAATTAGATCTATAAACTAACTATTTGGACCTTCCTAGATAACTTTGGTATTAGTTATATTCTTTTGTTAGATGTAGGCATATAAATCATATAAAAAATGTCCATGTGACATGTGACTAACTTAATCATCATAAATTTTTATGTTTAGCTTAAAATATTATTCTATGAAATACCAAAATCTCATTACTATGAACCTATACCGAAATATGTCTCCTTTAATTTGAAACCCTATATCATATTTTGACAAAATGTTTGCATACAAATGGAAAGTAAATATGGATTTAGATAACACTAACCATCCCTTTTTGAGTGGTTAAGCACTATCCATATTTAAAATAATCTAAATAAGGCTCAACCCATAATTAGTTATCCTAGTTAGGTGTATGTGTGTAATAATAGTCCTTTAGTATTAATGAAAATTGCAATCTAACTTTTAACACTTGAAAATAGTTAAACATGACTTGTCTTGGATACTTCATACTTGGCTAAGGTTGTTTCCTTATGACTAAATTTTGGTTTTCGATATTTAGGTTAGTTATTATCAATGTTTAGATGAATAATATATGTGTTTTATATAATTCATATATAATTTATAAATTTAAATAGGTTCAAACCTATTTTGTATAGATGGACAAATTTTTGGATAATGTTTCATACCAATGTCATGCAAAATGTACAATTCAACCAATAGGATTGATTTGAATTTCAAAAATGATTGTTTCAAGGTATGAAAATACATTCAACACAAGTGGATGTGTTAAAACATTTGGAGGCATCTAAATATGACTAGCGGCATATGAAAATATGAATAGTGATCTGATTATTATGAGATATCTTGTTTAGGATAATAAGAAGAATATTTACATGTTAGGGAATTCATATAAGTGACTAATACAAAATAGGGAGGCCAAGACCATATATGGAAAATGGATAGGAGATAAGGGTGTGAAATAGTCATATGTGTATGTAAAACATACGTCAACTCAAGATAGATTAAGATTAACATTTTCAAGTATCTAATAATATACTTATGTGTCTACAAATACCCATATTTATTTTATTATTTAAAATTTTAGAGTAAAAGGATAAATACATTGCATACCTTACTGTGTAACCACACATTATATTTAATATAAATATTCAAGTGTCTAAATTTCTCCATGCATACCTAAAATAGAACATGTAAAAATCACTATCCATATATGATATTAAATATAAATTAAAATAAATTAGTGAAACATTTTAAATTTGAAGATCAAGGAAGGAATACACATATAATTACATGAATCATGTTGTCATAGGAAGCCTTATATATTGGGGTGATTATGACCTAATCCAAATTCCATTTTTAAAACCATGGGTTGGGAAGATAAATTTCATAACCCTCATTAAGAAGGAGTAGTTCTAGGCCATTGAATAATGAATAAACTCAACAAAACTCATTTGACAAACCTTGAACCTCAAAATGGAAAGGTAAATCCTCATACAAGGATCATATGTAAATATAAATAGATTGAATCAAAGACTACATATGAATTTTATATTTAGGATAGTACATTTTTTAACTTCAAGACCAAATTGAAAATAGGAAAGTGCATGCATGACTAACATACATTCCCCATAATTTGATCAACTATCCAAATTAAATATATTATTACATAATTATATATATTTCACTATCCCTAGATCTTATAAATCTAAAAAATTATCATTTATGTACTTGTAAAATGTCTACATATGTATTTCATATTCTCATAACTATCTCAATCTATATAAATATGTCACATAATTTGAAACAAACTAATAATTTGACCTAATTTGAACCCTCTAAATCATGTAATCTATCTTCAAATCAAAATTATTTGTGTATGTATATTTGAATATTTATGACAATCTTATTAGTATTCCCCTTTTGAGGTGAGAAATGTAGCCTACAAATTACTGATATAAAAATGAAAGAGTTAAATGCATCATGTTATATAAAAATATGTAAGAATTTAAATCATGAGCTAACATGGGGATAATATTCCATCATAGTATGATGAGATCATAAAATCATATATGAAACATGTGACCTAATTAATAGAAGTGTCATGTTAATATTGATATAGTAATTAGGCATGCAATAATAATCATCACAAATAAAATAATTGAGTAGTAATGCTTATATAAATGTGAATTATATAGCTCATGGAACCACACACAAGTATAAATATGAATGATATGTATCATGATACCAAAATATTAGCACATAATTATAGATTTATCTACACATAATAACATAATACAATGTACATGATGCATATATTAAAATAACACTTAATGTCATGCATGATGAGAGGCATACATAATAAACTTAATTAACATGAAATGATATAGAAGGTTAGAGACACACTCTCAATAATAAATTATATGTTATTAACATCAATTTCACCCAAGACCAAAGATGCATATAATGAAAAATCAAAGTAAAAAAAATGATGAAATAATGTCATAAAATAAACAAACAAAGTAACACCAAGAAATAACCTCAAAACTAAAGATTCATACAATGATACACTCAATCAATAAATGTAACAAAAAATCATAATTAATGATTATCTTAAATGAAATTATATAGCGACACTAAAGCTTAGAATAATTTAATCTAGTCTACACCATCAATCCATGTCAATGTTACTTCATATAAAAGTTTCATATCCATGAAATGTAGCACTATATGGATTACAATATATATAAATACATACATAAGTAATTAATATATATAAACATGATACATTAAAGGCATAGAAAACTATAACCTATAACAATGTGACATATATATTGAGATACCCCCATCATTGGCATGGTCCCTAGGTGTTGGAATGTCCCATATCTATACATCCATATATCATTTATAACCTGTATTTCATGCATCTCACACACATATACCATTAAATTCATGTATTTATGAAAATTTATATGTAATATACCAAACATGTGATACATAACATAAATAAATTCAATAACTAGCAAAAAAGATATGCTTAGGTCCTGATTTTTGAATTTTTGAATATTTTTATTTTTCTATTTTAAAAATGAGATGCTTGTGTGAAAAAATAACACAAATTCATGATTTTTATATGGTTACTCATATATTTCCATTCAACTATAAACAAATGATAAACTCATGTACCCACCTTTTTTGTAACCATAAATGGATCTAACTAATTTGGTTTAAACTTATCTTTCCTCTCTCTATCTACATTAATATTCTTTTGATTTCCTTCTAAAAACCAAGCACCCAACTTAACATTAATGATTTTAAATTTTATTATATCATACTCTCTTAATTCAATATTTATATACTTTGATATGCATAATAACTTGTATGCATTTGTCATCCAACATTTCTAACTCATGTAATCATTTTCACTGATATTCATTATCCTTGGTAATGTCTTTCAAAGAGTCATGGAAAGATGTTATCTCTATATATACATTAAATATTTATTCTATCCCATAAACAAGGTAATAGGGATTATCCTTTGGGTACAATAACACTTATGTGATAATCTCATAAAGTATAAATAATCTAGTTATGTCGATCCCCACCATTTTTATCAATTATTTTAATTAATATTTTAGTAATTATGTTATTTTTTACTTTCACTTACCCATTAATGTGTTCATAATAAGGAGTGGATAAATTATTATGAGTCTTTTATTTGGCACATAATTTATTGATTGTTTTATGTTTTAAGTATTGTCCTTTGTCTGTTATAATAATTGATGAGAGTCCAGTTAAAAAAAATATGTTTGTTAATAAAAACCTACATATGTCCTTCCCTATATTCTATTTCAATTATAAAATCTCAACCCATTTTATAAATTATTCTATTGTGGTAAAAATAAAATTTTAACCTCCTAATGATTATGTATTTTTTTCCATTCAAGTCAAATCCCCAAATAAAAAATGGCCATGGTGATACAATAGGTTGTAATTATTTTGAAGGTTAATGACTCATATTATTATGTTTCTAACATTATGGACATAATTTTGCATTTTATTAACATTCAAAATCCATCATAGGAAAATATTAACCATTTTAGAATAATTTTTACAACATTACTTTTTAACTAAAATGCCCCTCACATTCTCTATCATGGACCTTGAGTAAGAATTATCTTAGCCTCATCATTGCTAAGGAATCAAAGTAAATGTACATCAAATATCATTTGAACAAGGTACCACTTATAAAAACATATTTTTTAAAATTTTTTGTTAGAATTTAAATTCATCATTTCATGATAAATTATCTAGGATTGTGGATTTATATAAAAAAAAATATAGATATCACTATGATATTAATAATTAGTTACACTATGATATTGTTAAGTCATTTATATATATTTTATTAACTAATACATGTTGTAATTATCATATAGTAATTTTTTTCATAATCATTGAAATCAATAGGGACCAAATAATTTTCACTATATATGGTATTTATGTTGTGATTGTCTTTATGAGGTATGCTCTCAAACATAATCATATCAAAATATGTCTTAAATCAGTGTACCATTTATTTTAATGAGATCAAACTTTAGTAATTTTTTTGGGTACATTTATAAAACTTTACTAAATATAAGTTGAAAATACACATACACTCAAACATATTTTATTTTCAATGTGTGTGTGGTACATAATCCAAGTATCAATTCCTCACTTTATAATATATTATTTGTACATGAAAACCCTAACGTGATATGTGAATAACATAGGTTGACCCTTAGGAGTGATGTGAACTATAATGGATATAACACTAATGGTTAATATGGATCTATTGAATTACATGGTCCAAGTATCATCATAAATATGATATGTAACAATTTCATCACAAAAAACATAATTTATTAGTATTATGTAAACTAATGGTTCTTTACCTAATTGATTGGCAATGACTTGTCCTTTTTACAATTTTCTGAGATATGCACTTTAAGTAAAATTTTATAAGTAACATTACCCATTTATCTAATTTTTTTGATAATTATGATTCTATCATGATAATTACTAGATCACCTTTGTGATGGCATGTTTTTCATTATTAAGCATATGGTGTTAAAGTTTTAGTGTGGTGATTATAATGACTAGACATAATGTTTCTATTGTGTTATAATTTATTTCATAATCCAAAAGTGTTAAAATGATGTAATAGATTATAATTTATATATGATCATCACTGTATTATGCCAATAAATCTCCTAATGCATGATCCATAGAAAAAAATCATAATAACAAATGCCTATCTAGTATTGGAGGCATGGGAATAGGTGGATTAAGTAGATATTTTATGATTGAATCAAAACTATATTAAAAATTAGCATCCCATTAAAAATTTGATATTATTTAGTAATCATGTGAAATATTAGCTACTATAGGTTGATCGAGACACAAAATGTCTTATGACCAGAATAATTCCCTATAAACATCGTCATTGCTTTAATCTTGTTAACAAAAACATAACCACAATAAATATTACCTTATTTGGATCCAAATATATTTCACACTAATATATGATATAACATAATAAATTTACTAAATATACCACAACTACACATTATTTTTTACTTAGGATTACATTGTACTTACATAATCATTTAAATATCTGTAGTAAATCTACAATGTGATCCTATTGGTTCTTGAGCTTTGTAATAAACTATCAACATAATTATCAACAATTTTATGTATAAAATCATGAAATATTTGTGTCATATAAATTTGGTAATCTTATCTTATTTTTTAAAATCCAAATGGCATGACCACATAAAATATTGTTTCCCATGATAAGATAAACATAATTTTCTATTAATCTATGAGATTGATCTTTATTTGATTGTAGTTGAAAAAACAATCCATGAATGACAAAATCTCATAACTAATTGTATAATCTATAATCATATAAATATTTGGTATTGGAAAGTAATATTATAAAAATCCCTATATAATTCATGAATATATATACAACATATAATTTTTTTTAAGGATTTATGACTAGTAGTATATTATAAATACATGTAGATTAATCTATAAATATAATAAAACCTGCATCCAATAATACTTGAATCTCATATTCGAATATTAAAGATTAATTTTTCTATTTTTTTTTTCAACTATATTTCTAATAGGGTAGAATACTATATTTTGCATCATAATTTCCATTTCAATCGCTAACATATGTGATTAGTCCCAAGAGAATAAATTAGTGTTGTCATGTAATACTTATCTAAAGGCTTGTGATTTGTTATCCTAAAGAATGGAAGAAAGGAGTACTAGTATTATATATCTATATATTTTATGATTGAATTAAATTCTTTCTTTATTTATCAATGTTTATATTTCTTCTACATATGTTGTAGTATGAAATATATTTGGACCATCTATAATAACTTAAGTATTTTAATATTTTTTCTCTCCAAAATGTGCCTAGGAATATTTTTTCATTGGAAACATATTATCAATATATAATGGGGATCCTCATATTCCCATAAATAATTCAATATAGAGTCATGATTAGATAACTCATCTAATGGATAAATATCTTGTAAAATTGTATTAGCAATGAGGTCAGGGTATACTAATTATAGTGTTGACACATGATGAATTCCTTGTAAAGGCTTGGGTGTTGATTTAAGGAAATTTATATAAATATTAACTTTATTGGTTATACTTTCCTTATTGGATATTGAATCATCTATATATCTAATGCATTACTTACTTTTATGATTATGTGCATTATTAGGATGAATAATTCCATATGCACTTTTTCCAAATCCTTGTCCCAAATATCCCAATTTTTGTAAATATATTAGGCCAACGCTATATTAAATTAAATGTACTTATGTTAGTGTAATAGTAGTTAAATTATGCATTGGTGTATGTATATCATTGTGATAAATAAGATGTCCGCACTCTTGATGAGAATGATATATATGAAGTATGTAATTTTCCATAGGTTGAGTCATTTTAATCTTATTTAAATGTTCTTTATCAATAGGACATGTGTGTGTGTATGTAATCCCTGATGAATATATTTGAGACATCCATGTAATGTATAAAGTAATTCATGCATATAAATAATCAATGGTCTTATAAATAAATTGATATAATTAACATAATTGGGCATAACCTCACATGATATTTATATTTTTCTATGACCCATAGTGACACCAAATGTAATTTTCCCTAAAAATTTCTCAAGGACATTTTCAAATAGACAAAATAGCCATATCTAAATATGTGATATCATTTGGATCTATAATAAGTAGATTCAAAAAATAAATGTTTAAAATATTAACCCATGATCCATTATCCACCAAGATCTATTTTACTAACTTATTTAGAACAACACTTGAATATATAATGGGAGATTTTAATCAATGATATTTTAGGAAATATATCCTTTTTATCAAAAGATATGATTTCATCCATCCATCATAATGTATTAATGATAAAAGAAACATAAGATGGTTATACATCACTTGGTAAATTTGTGTAATGTCATGTGACTTGTGTATCAATTATATCATAAATATATTAAATAGAGTATTATTAGGTTTTTAAGTGATATCATATGTTTTATCTGGGTTAGATATCCTTAATATATTTTTATCATAATTTTTTTTACCATTGATAAGGTTTTTCAAGCCTCCTAACTTAAATGATAGCATAGAGACACCTCTCAGTCGTGGGTGGCCTAAAAATGAGGTGAATATCTTGATAGGGATAGCTCCTTTGATTTTATCACCTTAAAAATACTACTAGACCTATCACTTGAAAATTAAAAGGGTAAGAGAATTGAAAGTAGCCTAACTAAGGAGGTTATGTACCAAACTAGTTGATAAATACCAACTAACTATATGTGCACATGTATACCATGAGACTAATATGAACATACACTACTCCCAATATGAATCTCTAACATCAACATTTCAATGTGGATGTTATGATAGATGCTTAGGCTAGGAGGAATAATCAATAGGTCTAAAATGACATTAATGAATATGTAAACACACTCAACCCTTACACTTCACTTAAAAACTTCACATAACCTATAAGAGAATATTTTAAACTACATATATGTGATATAATAGGACAACATGTCAAGCAAGACTTAGCAAATCACTTATATATCCACTATCGATACATATACACTAAGTACACTCATTAAAGGAGGTAAAAATAGTATTATTATTATTATTATTATTATTATTATTATTGATCAAAGGCATAAAAATTAGTAGGGATACACCATAATCAGGTGGAGGATGCATTACAAAGCCACACTAGATAGTATATATAGAAGAAAATGAGGAGAGAGAAGATGTACATTGGAGAGACTTATGATAAGTATCCCATCATGAGGAAGTAGGTTAAAACAAGAAATACTAAAAGTATGTAGGTATATGAAATATATTTAACATGTGTCATATTGGTCTAATCATGATCTTCTAGGGGTTGGTGTAGGAGATATTCCATTTTCCTTGATTGTCTTGGTGACTCTTCAATATTCTTTGAAAGTACCTTTTTCCTTATTAAAAAGTGAAAAATGGCATTCTTGATCATCAAAGTTACCTTGAAATTCTATATGCCATTATATTTGAAACATTTCATATGTTTTATAGATCTCCATACTGAAATTTTAGTGGTAATCATGTTTTATTAGGTGTCTCAAAACCCATCAATCTCACTACACCTCTCTCATAGGATTTTTTCAATGATATACTAGGATATCATGCTCAAGATTGATTATAATCATCTAATTAGAATTTTTAATGATATAATGAGATTATAAATATCATAAAATAGTTCTCTTATTGATTTTATAATGACTATCAATGTCTCCATAAATCTCCATAGGTTTGTAATTAGGCTTCTGAGGACAAATAGTAATACAATCACATTTTTGGCCTAAATTAGTGGCTTGAGTAGCTCATGTATCATCTTGGGATATATTTTAAGGGGAATATAGGTAAATATAACCTCTACACAAGATTAAAAATATTTTTTACTTGATTTTGTGGCTTATCACCACTTTACACACTCATAAATAGTCTTGCAACTATGGCTTTTAGGCCATTTCTATACACTCTATCCTTGACACATGCTATAAATCTACCTTATCAAAGTAAAAACATAGTTATATGGGATATTTAATAAATTTAAAGGTAAATATATCCAATTTGATACACTTATAGGATCCATTTCTCTCATTTGGTCATAATGAGGGTTTAAAAAGGGTTTTAGGTAGCCTAGTTTCTTAACGATTGTTCATAGCCTATAAGACCTCAATTTTTGAACTAATTCCAAGACTTATAATTTTAAAAACCTGTTAAAAATAAAAAATTATATAATAACTCTATGAATATTATTAATTGAGATATCACATGCCAAAAGTGCCTCTCAAGTGACCATGTTTGTAACTATAAACGAGAGAGAGAAATTTGCATGAGAATGCACCAAATTATTTGGTTTGAATTTTAAAAATTTAATTTGGTTTTGTGAAATTTATTTTTAGCTATAAAAATTAATAAATAAATTAATTACCCTTTCAATCTACTTGAAACTACTTCAAGCTAAAAACCAGGGTTTGTGCCTAGTTGCATTCATGTGACCCTAATAAGGTAATTTGAGCACTTTCTTTCCTACCCAATCAGATCAAACTCATGAAAAATATTATAATATGTTTTCTAACCTATTGATACTATTATATAATTATAAAAATTTCATACTTACATTTTTTATTGAATTTTCATATGCAAGCCTATGTATGACCAATTTAGGCTCTTTAGGACTAATTTAAACCTCTTGTCAATTTCATTGTCTTCAGTCTCCTTGGTGAAACTTTGTGAGGGAATTTTTATAATTTATAATGGATTGAATGTGTCAATGTATTTAATTTCCATTTATAGACCTTCTTACATCCATCCAACAACACAAGTCATGTTTTCATCATTCTACACACATAGGCCTCTACGTTCTCAATAGGTCTAAATTATTACTTTAAAATGAAAACTCTTAAACCACATAGTTAGTGAATATATGATTTAAATTATATTAATTATACATATATATATACCATTTTTTTAATTTGAAACTAATCCCACATTAGTTTCTCAGGGATAATGTCTTCTCATCTAGTATTATCTCCCTTGGGTCTCATAGTCCTAGTATGTCTTCATTAATTTTAGACTTCCAATTTGAAGTGAAACTTATTCAATATAAAACTTAGTGAATTTATGGGACCAACACAAATCATTCCATATATTCTTCATCTTAACCTCATCTCTTACAACCTTAGACTTCATGCAAAACTTGTTCATCTCTACAATAGGCATATACGTTTGTGTTTGGATATGTATTCATTGTTATAATACTTACTTGATATTATCACAACATATCATAATTTTATCCTTATTTTATGAGGTTTATAATATTTTAAAAAAATTTCCAAACCTTCCAATCACTATAAAACCATTATCTCTTACCTTAGTTTGTATCAATCCATAGTCAGACCTATAGGTGGTAATTTAATATTGGATCATCTCCTTATTCTTCATAGGAATTGAGTTTTTTTTATTAAATGGTTTAATGGTAGGTGAATTTTAAAAACACCTTCTCATGAATGACCCTCTCGAAATTAAAACATATAATAAAGATCAAACACCTCAACTTTCATGTGCAAACCTAGATTCACCCATCCATTCAAGAACCATGAAGATTTGTTGAGATAAACAAGGAAAAAAATCCATGACCTTATTTCCATCACTTCAAGTGGTTTATATAAATATTTAATGACTGGTATAATTTTTTTTGGATATTATTATATTGAAGAAGACTAGAAACAATCAAAGACCTTGCGTAGAGTTCATTCAAACATGCCTACCACCCATCCAAACTAAAGGTTTTACTCTAAATAAGAGTCACATATGCTAAGTATGTGTTGTAAATGGTATGAAGGATTAATATAATACTTTATAATATCATTAAATCATTAATTTCCATCCAATAATTTACATATGCCTTGAAAACATTCAAAATTGACCTTATGTGGATGAAGAGGGAAATTTTGACTACATGAGCTCTTAGTGATTGTTCATAGAGGAGGATCCATAAATATGATGACTATGGCCATGTATTTAAAGTTAATAATTACCCCTATATATACCCAATATAATTCCATCCAAATATCTCTCTTTTACACACCAAGTGACCATCCTAAGACCACTAAGGAAGTCGATAGGAGAGAAAAGAGGGTTTTCTACTTTCTTGTGACCTATAGATCATCCAAATGATTGTTTTGAGTAATATGGAGATTTAGTTGTCCATGGATGTGCCAAGACATAAAATTAATTCTAAAAACCTATAACCACCCTTTGAAAAACCTCTATTTTCACATGAGAACTATCAACTCTACTTGGAAGCCTAATTGAAATGATGAAACAAGTGTTCATGGATATCCTTTAAAGAATTAAAAATTTGGTATGATGTGAAATCAACTTAAATCTATTGTTTACATGAAATTTATTGTATATAATCTCTCTTAAACTTTACATGATGAATAATAAAACACTTGAAAAGGCTTTCAACATTAGAAAAGAGATCTCAAAATCTTTGTAGACATTTATACAAACCATAAGAAGATATTAAGTGAATTGACATGTATTAAGTTACTTAACAAGGTACTCTAAAAGTTTGACACCTTTGAACCTAATTAGATAAATCATTACAAGGCTATAAAATCACAAACCAATATAAGACCATTACCTTAATTTTGTCAAAATAGCCTTAAACTTTGCTAAACTTTCTTATAAAATCTCATTTGAGAATTCATTTGGAAGGGAAATGTTTCACCTAGTCAAGTTTTGAATTACTCTCACCTATGATATTTAATTTTAGCTAACATATTTTACAACCTCCTAGGATTGCATGTTTGATATTCACTGTAGACCAGTTGCCTAGTCCATACATTAGGATATAGAGTCACTTTATCTCAAAATAAAACATACATTGACCTTAACACTTTACTTCAAACCTCTTGAAATAACTGAAATATTTGACCACCTTCACCAACACAAAAATACAAAAGTAAATACACCAAAGTAACACACATAAAAAAATCAACAAGACAAAACATACTATGCTAAGAAGCACTTAGAGGAAATAAAAAACAAGAACTACTATGCACAACTAAGCTATCAAAATTAATCCTCCTAGATCCAAAGGAAATTAATTAAAATCACCTTCATGTGATGAACAATAATGATGTGTAAGTTTATAATTAGACTTAGTTATTGCTTGACCAACTCCTTTTTTGACCACCACCTTCTGGGCTTGACCTTAGATGGGTCTATAGAAATAAAACTATCTCTAACAAAGACAAACTCATCATGATAATCAATTATTACCTCATACTTCTATATATCATTGGCAATGTGATGGACCTCCAAAGTGACCATTTTTTGATTCATAAAGGCAACAACATTCTCATCTTCATCTTCCATTAGGTCCTCAAATTACATCTCATATTAGTCTTGAAGAGTGTCATATTCAACATACCTTAATACACCATGGGTTTGAACTTTTTAGTGATGGATAATAAGATTTTCTAGCTTTTTAGGAGCTTTTTACTTCTCATCAACCACTTAATGTTGTTTTTATTAAGTTTATATCCTGCCAAGCTCTTCAAACTCATTAAACATGCCCAAGTAGGACTTGTGTATGTCTTTAATGCTTCCTTGAACTTGCTCATGAGACTCAACAAGATCATCAACCATGGTATTATATTCAAGAGCCTTATCATGCATTTATTCATCATGAACATTGGATAAAGTAAAAATGTTATCAATATCTTCATGGGATTTAGGTTTTATATGTAAACAAGAGAAAAAAAATTCTAGGTCTTCCCTAAAGGCAACTTATTCTTCATCACTTGAAATCATACCAAGACTAATTTCAATCTTTCCATTATCTTAAGGGATAACAGGCTAGTCAAATGCTTCAAATGCTTGGATAGACTCATGGAAAGGCTATAAGATATCTTCTTCAAGTTCTATGTTTTTCCCATGAGGTTCAAAAATACTAATATATAGTGTATCTTCAATAAGGCCTACCTCATGTTCAGTTGTGACCTTATCAAGTGTTGCATAGTCACATTTATATTCATCAAGACCTAATTCCTAATAAGTATATTGTTTTTCTTCTTCCTACATATATAATACAAGATCATGTGCCCATTCAAGACTCAATTCATCATGTCTCTCTTGTGGAAAACCTGATTTATCCTCTTCTAGGAGGATGACAACTTCAACAATTTCATGTTGATTTTCAACTTCTTGTTTTAAAGGGATCACGTGTTTACCAAGTAATTCCATTTATTCCATGAAATTATGGTTAAATTTTTTCCATGTATGACCAATATATCATTATTCACTCTTTTAAATGGAATTACTTTAACAAAAGGTTGATGTCATGTTACTTGCTCTCTTCCATCAAGAACACCTTTCTCATCATCCTTGAAGACTAATTTGTTTCATTATTGAAAATAGGACTACCAATAAGGATATCCTCATCATATGCAATAGAAACACTCTCCTCATAACCTTCTTGGGATTTATTTGTAGCTTATTGATTTTTATTTCTAGGTATTACCACCTTATCACCTAAATTTGACAATATTTACTTCACATATGAATGTCCATCTTCTTCCCTCAATGTAACTAATTCTCCTTCAAAAAATGAGAGGTTGAGAGGTCAATATACTTCATTGTCTTGATTGAAACCTCTTAGAGTGTCATTCAAACTTGGGACTTTAGGAGCACTAGGTTGACGATGATGTTTTTAAAATAATGGAAAATATAATTGAATTGAGTATGTTGTATTCTTCTCTTTCCACTCTTCAATTGATTTATCAAACTTTGAGGTGTCTTGAACTTCATGTATGGTTGTAACCTCATATTAGAGTGTAGGTAAATAGCTTTAGGAACTTGGGAGATGTCTTGAATTGGTTTCCATACACTTATTTTCTTGACTTTGGATAGGAATAGGAGAAGGCTTTTTCTCAGGAGTAGGCATGAAATAATTAGGGGTATTCATCCAATAAGGTCTCAAAGATGGAATGGTATTAGGCTCTTGAAGAAGAGTGGTTGAAGGTAACATTGACATAGACCTATTTTGATGACATATTGAAATTTGGGCTGAGTTTAGAGAAAAATAAGGTTGATGTGGAGGAGAAGGAGGTATATATGGATAAAGGCATTACATTTTATTTCTATCTTCATGTATGATTATGCTCTCTAAACATTGAATCAAAAATCTTATCTCTATAACATCAACTATTAGTATATATTGATTTTCTCTCTCATTAATTTCCCACTTGTTCTTGATCAACTACAAGAAACTTATCTATTTTAGAATGATCTCAATTTGATTGGAAGTGAAAGGGACACTTAGGCTAATATCTTTTTATCTATCAATCTCCCTCATTTTTATTTCATATTCCAATAGAATTTATTTTATGAATTAAGTAAGATTATCATAGTTTTGATAATATTTACTATATGGATATGTAGGCTACCAAGGAGGATGAATTTTATTGGGAGGGGGAACATAAAGTTGTTTATATCCTTGATAAGGTTAACATGTTATTTATTTAGGTCCACTTGGTGTGAATCCATGAATTATATCAACCTGATATGAATAATATGAGGTCATAAAATATGCATCTTGATCAAAATAATTATTAAGACACATACCATTTATTATTTTAGACAATTGTGATACTTATACAAATATAAATTCACATGGATTATTCATTAATTCTTGGATTCCTACTTCTGAAAGCTCATGTGTTAAAGAGTAGCACCAAGAACTCTTTAATGGGATGTAATCCTAGTCGACCTAGGAATGGTAGAACTATTACCATCAAAATTTGAACCCTTTAGGAGGTTTTTAAATCCTCCTCTCTTAAGTGATAGCATGGATATACCTCTAGGTTTTGGGTAGCCTAATAAATGAGGTGAATCTCTAAATAGGGATAACTCTCTTGATACTATCACCTTACTAGAAAATACTAGACCTATTTATTGTAAAATCAAGAGGTAAGAGAAATGAAAGAAACATAACTAAGGAGGTGGTACACCAAACTAATTTATCACTAAAAAAAAATGCATTTGCACATGTATACCATGAGACTAATCTGCACATACACTACTCCCAATTTGAATCTCTTACATCAACATTTCAATTTGGAGGTTGTGATATATGTTGAGTTAGGAGGACTAATCAATAGGTATAAATAGACACTAATGAATATGAAAATACACTTAGGCCTTACACTTCACTTGAAATATTCACATGACCTACAAGAGAAGATTTCAAACTGCATATAGGTGTTGGAATAGGATATCATGTCAAGGAAGATATGCAAATCACTTAAAAATATCCACTATCTATGCATACACACTAAGTATAGTCATAAAATGAGCTAAAACTAGTATTATTATTAATAAAGTGCATAAAAGTGAACAAGGATTCACCATAACCAAGTGGAGGATAAATTACAAAGCCACACTAAGTAGTATATATAAAATAGAATGATACGGAAAGAGAAGATGTATGTTGGAGAGACTTATGACAAGTGTCCCATCATCAATAAATAGGTTAAAACATTAAAGCCTATAAGTAGATAGGTCTATAAACTCTATTTAACATGTGTAATTTTGGTATGACCATGATCTTCTAGGGGTTGTCATAGGAGAGACTCCATTTTCCTTGATTGTCTTGGCAACTCATCAATATTCTTTGAAACTACCTTCTTCCTTATTTGGAAGTGACAAATGGAATTCTTGATCATCAAATTCACCTTGAAATTCCCTTTACCATTCTCCTTGAAACCTTTCATATGTTTTATATTTATTAATTCTAATTTTTTATTGGTAATACTATTTTATTAGATGTCTTGAAACCCATCAATCTCACTGCACCTCTCTCACAAGGTTTTTTCAATGATATACTAGGATATCATGATCAAGCCTACCTACATTCACCTAATTATAATTTTTCATGGTATAATTAGGCTCCAAATATCATAATAAAATTTTCTTAGTGATTTTATTATAGATATCAAGCTCTTCATAATCCTCCATAGGTTTGCAATTAGGCTTCTTAGGCAAGATAGTAATACAATCACCTTTTTAGCCTAGATTAGTGATTTGAATAGCTAATTTATCATATTTGGAGATATATAAATGGTAATAAATGGATATATAACCTATATATAGGCTTAAAAATTATTTTTACTTGATTTTAAGGCTTATCACTTGTTTGCATACTCATAAATAGTCTTGTAACTATGCCTTTTAGGCCATTTCCATACACTCTATCCCTGACATGCACTATAAATATACTTAATTAAAGTCCAAAAAGAGTAATGGAAGATATTAAATCAATTTAAAGGTCAATCCAACCAATTTGAATCACATATAGGATCTATTTCTCCCATCAAGTGATTGTGAGGGTTTCATGAGGGTTTTAGGTAGCCTAGTTTTTTAAAGATTGTTCATAGCCTATAGGGATTCAATTCCTAAAATAATGCCAATAATTATAATTAAAAAATCCCATACACACTCCATAATTATATGGTAACACCATAAATCTTCTCATGTGAGTTCTCACTTTCCAAAAGTGCCTCCCAAGTGACTATGTCTGCAATTGTGCACTTAAGAGAGAGAAATTTGTATGGAAATGCACCAAATTGTTTTTTTTTTCACTTTGAAATTTTTTTTTGGGTATTTTAAATTTAATTTTAGGTATTATCATGCCTTAATTAATTAAAAAACATGTCAATCTACTTGAAATTTATTTAAGCTCAAAACTAGTGTTTATGCTTAGTTGCATTCAAGTGGCGCTAACAAGCTTACTTGAGTAATTTCTTTCCTTATGAGTGATATAAAACTCATTTAAACATATTATAACATGTTATATACCATATTTAAACTCTTAAATCCTCATAACACTTCCATACTTTAAAAAAATTCTTAAATTTTCATATGCAGGCCTGTTTATGACTAATTTAGGCTATTTAGGCCTAACTAGACCTCTTGCCCATTTTATTATCTTTAGTATCATTGGTGATAATTTTTTAGGTTATTTTTATAATTTATAATATATTTAATATTTTTCCTTTGATTTAATTTCCCTTTTCATACCTCTAAACATCACTCCAACACCACATAGTTCATGTTTTCCTCATTCTACACACACAAACCTGTATGTACTCAATAGGTCTAAATTACTATTTTGAAATGAAAACGCCTAAAACCTATAATCAGTGAATACATGATAAATATTTTATTCAATATAAATTTATATAATATTTTTGGAATGTGAAACCAATCCCACATTTTTTTCTTAGGAATCATGTCTTCTCATCTAGTATTCTCTCCCTTAAGTCTCGCAATCCTAATATGTCTTAATTAGGTTTATACTTAAAATTTGAAGTGAAAATTATTAAATATAACACCAATTACATTTATGGTACCAAAACAACTCATTCCATATCTTCTACATCTTGACCTCATATCTTACAACCTCAAGCTTCATGCAAGACTTGTCCATCTCTGCCATAAACCTATAGGTTTGTGTTTGGATATGTATTAACTATTATAGTGATTCCTTGATATTATAACAACATATAAACACTTTATCCTTATTTTAATGAGGTTTATCATCTCTTGTAAAACTTTTTAAACCTTATAATAACTATAAATCCATTCTATCTTACCTTAGTTTGTATCAATCCATAATAAGACCTATAGGTGGTAATTTGATCTTAGAGCATCTCTTTCTTCCTCATAGGAAATATGTTTTCTTTTTTATATGGTCCAATTGATGGATAATTGGAAAAAAAACTTTCCCATTAATGATCCTCTCAATGGTATAACATATAATAAATATCAAACGCCTTCACTTTCATGTGCAAACCTACATTCACCTATCCATTTAAGAGCCATGAAGCTTTTTTGAGAGAAATAATGCTAAAACCTTCATGACCTATTTTTCATCACTTAAATTAGTTTATATAAATATTTAATTATTGATATAAACTTTATTGGATACTATTGGATTTGATAAGACCCAAAACAATCAAAGACCCTACTTGGAGTTCATTAAAATATGCCTGCCACCCATCTAAACTAAAGGTTTTACTCTTTATGAGGGCCATACATTACAATTAGGTGTTGTAAATGGTATTGGGGATATAATTTAATATTTTATGATCTCATTAATTCATTAATTTCCATCTAATAATTTACATATGCCTTGAAAATAGTCAAAATTGATCCTGTGTGGATGAATAGGGTAATTTTGACTACGTGAGCTCATTTCGATTGTTCAAAAATGAGGAAAAATAAATTTGAGAACTGTGGTCATGTATTTTAAGGGAATAATTACTTATATAATCCCTAAAAATAATTTCATCCAAATCTCTCTATCCTATACACACCAAGTGAAAAATATTAACCATTTTGGGACTACCAAGGAAGTCAATAAGACAAAAAATAAATTTTTTTTGGTGAGATTTAGATCATATAAGTGTTTTGTTTTAGTATTAGGTAGATGGAATATTCCATGTATGTGCCTGTAGATAAAATTCATTTTGAAAAACTACAACCACCCTTTTAAAAACTTCTCTTTCCACATGAGAACTATCAACTTTTCTTATAATCCTAATTCAAATTATGCAACAAGTTTTCATGGAGCTCCTTCAAACATATAAGGATTTGGTACGATGTGACATTAAATTATTTATACTACTTAATTTCCATTTCCTACACATAATCTCTCTTGAATGTTACACAATGAGTAATATAACACTTGAAAAGGCTTGTAACATTAGAAAAGAGAGCTCAACATATTATAAGGAATTTGTATAGACCATAAGAGGACATGAAGTGACTTGACATGTGTTAAATTACTTAACAATGTATTCTAAAATTTTGACACCTTTGAACCTAGTTGGATAAATCATTACAAGGACATATAAGCATAAATTAATATAAGACCATTACCATAATTTTGTCAAAATAATCTTAAACTTTGATAAAACCTATTATAAAATTTCATTTGAGACTTCATTTTTAAGGGAAATGTTTCACCTAGTCAATTTTTGAATTAGTCTCACTTATGGTAGCCAATTTTAGCTAACATGGATGTGAAGGGGGATGAGGAGGAACATCTTGATGACCTCTAATTTATACTATAGGATGGATCATCCTACCTATTCACATTGTAACAACATGGACCACCACATAAAATATAAGCCTAGGGTGAATAATTGGAGCATGATTGTATCCATTACTATGATGAGGTCTAGGGGAGGAAAAATTAAACATGCTCTTTGACATCTAATAGTAATTATAATCAAATCAAATTAAATAAAAAAATATTATGAGTTATTAAGATATCCTAAACAATTTTATGAATAATTTCAACCCTAGTTTTATTGCACATGAATTTGACCCATTTAATTATATAGTTGTTAAAGATATTACATATTTTAGGAAATAAACATGTAATGATTAAAATCATAGCTTGAGTTAGAAATTCAAAACTATGTATATCCATTATAACAATGAGTGATTTATGCGAATTATGGGAGATGAGAAATAAATTTTCAAAAATAGTACTAAATATATAAAAAACAAAACATGAGAAAAATGATGAGACCCTAAGAAACTCTAAGGGTTTGATGTACTCAATATAAGGATGGAGTTCACCAATGTTTTTTTACCTTATTTTGGATTAGTTGGTCTAAAAAATATAGTTTTTTTTAATATTTAGATTGCCTAAGATATATATGAATTTATTAAATTTAAAATTTACCAATATATGTTCAATTAAAATTTACTATTTATGGAAATAATTAAGAGAAATAGGGTACTTAGTTTTTTCGTTTTATACAAGATTGAGACTATGTGCAAGTGGAAGAAATGACTTAAATTAGACTTGGAGTCATTCATCTTTATAAAATGATAATCTAGACTTACCTAAATTAATTTGGTAGTAGATAGATACCTACATCAGGCATAATTATTCAAATCCTAATATAAATGTTCTTGTCAATTGTGCTTGACTAGTTTTTCATAAAACATCACGTTTGCTTGTAGATAATTGTTATGTGTAATATTATAAGCTTGTTTTCTTTGTAATTCCACAAATCTATGTCCTTCACTTTGAAAACCTAGATCCAATTTTTATACCAAGATTTCTTACAAAAGGGAATGGAAATATGGGTTGAGTTGACCCCCAACCCCCCCTGTTGAGTGGTTTAGTGTTTTCAAAATTTATAATACTACAAATAGGGCTCAAAAAGTAGGTAGCTTTCTAAGTTATGTACATGTGTAATAGTTTTATTTTATTATGAATGAAAAATGTAATTTTAGAAATTTAAAATAATAAAAAGTTATTTTTTTAGGCTATTCAAACTTGATTTAGACCTAATCCTTATTATTGGCATATAATTTTTGATTTTTAGGTTAGTTTTTCTTAATGTGCAGATGAATATTATGTGTTCTTGATATGTTGTAGATACATTTTAGATGAGAATAAGGTTATATTTATTATGTATAAATAAATGACATTTTTGGCAAAATTTTCATGCCATAGACATGCAAGAATTATTGTTTGACCCATAGGAATGATTTTATTTTGGAAAATCAACATTACAATGTGCTCATAAAAATCTGACACATATGAATGGTTTTGGTAATCTAGATTTGTTTGAATATGATCTAAGGTGTATATAAGATAGGAATAATGTTATAATGATTAGGAAATAATATGATCAAGATGGTAAGAAAATTAGGCACATACTAGGGAATTCCTATAGGTGACTAATAAAAAACTGGAAAGGATGGGCCTATTTAAGGTAAATTGATAGGAGAGAAGGGTGTGTAAGAGCCATATGTTTATAAAATAGACATGCAAAGTCAATACAGGTGAAGTATGACATTTTAAAATTTTTAATGCTATATTTATGTGTCTAAAAATAATTTACCTAGTTTATATAATTTAAATATCTAGAGTTTTATCTTATTTAGATCAAATTAATGAGAAAATAAGTAAAAAAACTAACGTACCTCTTAAAATGTTGATTATTGGGTACAAATTTAAATGCATTATTATTAAGTTAACTAAGGTTATCATATCTATGATAAGTGTACTTAGTAACATTTTTTTTACCTTAGAAGAAGAAAAGTGAGCATTTCATGCTCACACCATTTATAATTTCCACCTCTAAGTGGGCCAATCCCATGTGCCACTTAAGTGACCAATAGGGAAAAGGGAGGCTGATTTTTCAAAATATATTTATATCCCTAATGTCCCTTTTTTATTTTTATATATACTTCTTAATATATAAATTAATGGAGTGATCTATTGTTATCCTTTCTTCATACCTTTATAGAGTGTTTTATATTTAATAGAGTGAGTAAATTTTGAGGATTTTCATCCACATTCATGCTCTCATATCATTTCCAAAATGGTGACTAGAGATATTTTACAACATGTCACAAGATAATTTATCATTCATATGTTAATTATGTTTTTTCTAGATTTAATAATACTCAACATTCCTATAAAACTTCTCCATTTCCTATCATTTTTTATCCCTCCCCATGTCTTTAGGTTTCCAAAAATACCATCTTGGTGTTTTTAATTTCGTCAAGAATAGTGTTTTTAGAGCATATTGCTATGGGGGTTTCCATTTTATATAAAAATCCAAATTTTGGGGGAGGGTTATAGTATTTTAATGATAAAATTTAAATAAAAAATAAATTTAGAAAAAAGTATTTTCAGCCTTACATTTCATTTTTGGTGAATTTTTGAATTTCAACAATACAAGGAGAAGCAAGGATCAACATGTTATTCAAAAAATATTTTGAAGTATTTGTCTATGTTGAATACCCAAATTAGATACTTTTAGATTTTACATTTATACAAATTCCAATTTTTTATAAATATGATAAGGTTCATATGGAATCAATTTGAATATTGCATTTGTGTGAAGGGGCATCCCTAGGTTGGTGACATTTTTAAAACTACCACTATTAAAACAATGTCATGTGACAAATGCACATACCACTAGAAGCTACATGTAACACCTAGTCACCAATATGGACATGATGCTTGGTTTAATCCCAAAGGGTTACCCTTATGTTATTTGGCCTTATTTTTGTACCTTATGGCATTCTTAAGGTGATATATTTTTGTTATGTTAATGATAGAAATGTCACTTTTTGATGTATTTTTGTTCAAATATGGAGAATTTGGTGAGTTTTACAATTTTATATGCAAATGTTTTTCCCATTAAATTTAGATTTTGGTCTTGGTTACTATATTCTACATTTTTTAAAACTTCGAAGAGAAATAACTTTTGATCCATGTGTCAAATTCACATTTTTATGAAGGTGTATGACTTTCATGCTCTTTATAGTATTGGCTTCACGATTATTATGTTATGTATCAAGACTATAAATTTTAGAACTTTTTCTATTTTTCCCCTTTAAAATATATTATTTATAAAGTGACACTTTCTTTTCCCATGGGTTTATCTTTTAGTGCATAATTATAAGTAGTATTTTGGGTTTCTTATATTTTGAGTGTGTTTCAAATTTAGTCTATTTTTGAGTTATTTTTTCCTTATTATAATGGCTTCATACCAAAACTTCCACACCCTCACATAGGAAAATAATAAACTCTAGTAAAAAATGATATGTTATCCTTTGAAGTATTTACACGTAAGAAAGATATGTTTAAATTAGTTAAATTTAATAAAAATAAAATAAAATAAATCCATATGTTTGTCACTCATTTATGATTAAGATGTCCTCATTCACTCATTATAATACATATTTACACACCTAGAATATTTATACATAGACACACCCTCCATTAATCTTAGTCCATGATGTGGCACATTACATATTCTTGATACTATTATGAATCCTCTTGGATTTTTTTTAGACTATGATCTACCCAAGCATGAGTTTAATTTTGTATCTAATACATTTATTTTTACACCTATTACAATCCCCACATTAGATCCACATGTAAACATGATTGTATCATTTGAGAAATACATAATTGGTTTTGACTCCCTTATACTCCATTCCATCTTAACATAAGTATTAGTAAACTCTTGGAATCCCCCCATCTAGTGTGTTCAATAGATTATTTTCCCTAACATTGTTTATTCAAATGTATTTCTTCATTGGGATAACTTCATGAAATATAAAATTTCACATGTTATTTCTAAATCATATATTATCCTTTTAATAACTCTATAAGTGTGATTCCTCCAAATTTTTGCTGCACTATTGACAAACTTCTCATATTGCCTCTAGATACACTCCATTTTTTGATAAAATCTCACCTTTATGATGTTGTTTTTAAAAAAGTGCAAGTTTTACATCCATAACATCTATTTGTATAATCATAACTATTTTTAAGTTTTTTAATATGTTTTTAACCCCTCATTTTAAATTATTTCCATATGACATCCCAAACATATGTTAGTTATGTTGTCTCCCAAAAATAACAGTCTTTTTTGGAACAACATTTGAATTATTTTGGTTCTACAAACCAAAATTGTATCTTCCATTTTCAAAATTTGTCTTAGATATTCAAATTTCTCATTTTTAAAACTTCTCAAAAAATCTACAAACTTTGCAAGTCAAGTTCAAATGGATTTTACATGTTGATTTCTATGGACTTTGTATTTTCAGTTTCTACAGGCATGTTCATTTATACAAGTTCAAAGACTTCTACAGGCAGTTTTTTGTCAAAAGAATTGATTTTCAACATTTATTCATTTTCTGGGATCGGTTCAAAGTTTTGGTTCAAGTGAAAATCTTCATTGAAAAGTATCTAAGTATAAAAAGGAACTTCAACCATTGAACCATTTTGGTTCAAAGTTTCAACGGGTTCAAGGTTCAAAAAGTTCATGTTCGGTAAGAGTTAAGTACTTCAAAATGGTTCAAAGTTCATTCACTTCAATTGGTTCATCAGCTTCAAGGATGTTTGGCCAAATCATTCAATTGAACCATTGAACTGAACCATTGAACCATTTTGGTTCAAAGGTTCAAAGAGTTCAAGGTTCAATGATAGGTTCAACCAAAATAACAATTTAATGTTTCAATTCAACCAAGCAGTTCAATGCTTTATTTCATTTAGTTGGTTCATTCTTTCAGTTCATCTTTTGGTTAAACATCTACAGGTTCAACAATAGGGGCTCGATAGACTTCAATAAACCATTGAACCAATTCAATAGATTGGTTCAATGGATTGATTCGATCAAATAGTTCAACTGTTGGTTCAAAGGCAAGTTCAACATCTTGATTCAATGCTTAGTTCATCAGCTTGTTTTATTCATTGAACCATCAGCTTGAACCATTGGCTTGAACAATTTTGGTTCAAAGCCTTGGTTTAACCAATTGGCTCAATGTCAAAGTTCATTGGATGGTTCATCAGCTTTTGGTTTAAAGGGACTTGGTGTGCTTCATTGAACCATTGAACTGGTTCAACTAATGGTTCATCGTCCAAGTTCAAAGGGATGATTCAACGCAAAAGAAGACTTTTTGAAGGACAAGTGCCCTTGTGAAGGGCACTTAATCAAGAAAAGCACCTTTTTGGAGGATCATTTTTCTAAGAAGTCGAAAGGTAATTCTTTCAGATTTGTCTAAGGCATTTTAAATTTTTTGATTAAGACTTAATTCTTTTAGATTTTTGTCTGAAGGAATTCCTTCAGACAAAAAGTTCAAAATAATTCCAAGTGGTCACAAATCTTGAAGGAATTTTCAAAGAACAAATGTGGGCTCAAAAAATCTGAAGACTTGTTCAAAAGACTTTGCGAAACAAATTTACGCGAACTTTTTGTCAGCGGGAATTTTCCCTAGACTTTTTGTCCACGGGAATTTTCTATGGGACAAATGTCTGTGGGAATTACCTATGGGCAAGACTCAAATAAAATCTCGAGGATTTGTCTGCGGGGACTACCAAAGCAAAAGGGGTTACCGAAGGACCCTGAAGGGTAGGTGCCCTTCTGGGGGACTCTCGATAGCCAAAGTAAAGGGTTTGTTCGACTCGACAAGGATCATTTCTCAAGGCCTGAAAGGGTATGTTCAATTTAGAAAAGTGCTAAGCAATAAGACTGAAAGCCAAAAGAAGACCAAGGGGTGATGCCCACAAAGACATCAAATTTAGCATAGCTGACTAGCCATTGGAAGCATATTGATGGGCATGTAAATGTCAATTTTAAAGGTAGTAAAATAGCCATTGATCCTTTGATCCATAGACCCGAATGCATTTCCAGAATTCAAGGCAAAAACTAGCTGAAAGTGAGGAAAGACAAAATAATGGATGAATCTAGGACCTGATTCAATCAATCTGAAAAAAAAGAATGATGAAGACAAGATCAAACTAACACCTGGACATTGAAAGTTGTATTCTTTCAATTGCGTAGCTTGTTCATCTATATTGAAAAGATCAAATGGGTAAAAGGCCCCAAAGTTCCAACTGGTCTTCCTAACATTTCCCAACACATCATGATGTATTATTGTTACCAAGTCCTTCTCGAAGTGGCTATATAAGGGACTCTCTTTCATTGTAAAATCATCTTCTTTTTGACAATCTAAATGAAACTATACCAAAATTGAGAGGCATCATTGAGACTTTGTACTCAGTCTGTTGATCATATTCTGTTAATGAAAACAAGGGACTTTTTTAGACTTTGTGCTATGATATTTTTTTTTGTTTCATTAATTTAATAAGTGGGATTAGTAAATTAGTCAGAAAGGCATCCTGAAGGATCAACTATGGAGCGACTTTGTGCCCCCATAGCTACCTTCAGTGTGTTTGCTTTTTCATTGCTGTGTAAAGGACTTTGAGCTTTCATTGCCCTTCATATATTAGTCTTGAGTATTTCATGATAGAGACTTTGTGTTGTATTTTGATTTGCTGGTTACCATATTTCAGTTACATTCTACTTTTATTTCTAGAGATATTCTTGTGGTTGACTGAATAGTTTTTCCTGAAAGAAGAGGAGAGTTGTCTATCATTCCCTGAGTTTTTCCTTTGTTTTATATACATCATCTCTAAAGAAAGAGAGATGGATTCCTGATCCTACCCTTGACTATTATTTAATGTTTATACATATACATAACATATCCACAAGGAACCTCCCCTTGATGAGAGGAGAGAGTAGTCTCCTTCTGATGTGATAAACTTACACATTAGGATGACTAATCTTCTTGCTTTGGCTGATAAGACCTATTTTGTTTACCAGTATGCTGATAGACAAAATATTCAACCAATAGTTTTTGGTGACTCCGCTAGGGATATACCCATTATCCATTTATAGTCTATCCATTCCATTCACTTCCACACCACAGGAAAAGAATGCACAGTTTAGAGCCTCAAGCTTTAACTGAAGCAAAGTCAAATTTTTTCCATTTTTGTTTTACAATTTGGCAGATTCAAGGTATACACAAAGCCAAAGGGCTAAAGGTGTCGTTGATCCTGTGTTTGAGTTGGTACTGCAAAGTGATTTTGATCTATTTCCTTCACCATCTCATCTCCAACAAACCAAGAGCTTCCCTCCTACTAAAGCCAGATCTCCATTACTAGACAAAGTATCTACTTCTATCGTTGATAAAGCTATGCCTATAATTACCCCTTTGAGATTTGTTATCCCTCCTTTTTAATATCCTATAATGGCAGTTCAAGGCCCCTAGGGTAATGATTTTGGTCCTCTCAATCTTACTCCTCTACATGAAATTCCATGCAGTTATAGGAAGAATTTTCCTAAATTCTATAGTGATGGGAAAGTTCATCTTGATGAACACATTGCAACATTTAGTATAACTTGTGGAGTCATTGGAGTAGAGTTTGAAGATGTAGTAGTTAGACCTTTTGTTGAAACACTATAAGGTCCTACTGCAGATTGGTTTTATCATTTACAGGCTCGATCTGTGACTGATTGGAATACTTTGAAAGCTAAGTTTGAAGGCAAATTCAAACCTGTAGAGGATGCACATACACTTCTGGCTCAACTTACACAAATGAAAAAAGAGTCGCATGAGCCTATGAGAGACTTCATAGCTAAATTTGAAAAGTTAAGAAATAGAATTCTTATGATTTCCAGACCTACAAATGAGAATCTCAAATGATTTTTCATTAATTATCAGCTACCTGAAGTCAGTTTCCTCTTGAGACGTGTTAGCCAAATAGATCTCGCTACAGCTCAACTTGTGGCCACTGAAGTAGAAGATGATCTCATCTTATCAAGGAAAATAAGTTTCATCATCTTTCAAATTTGCATCTACAAGTACCACAGATCTAATGGTACAAAAGTTAGCAAATGAGCTTCTTGCCCTCAAAAAGCAAATGGCTCAAGGAATGTCTTCTATTCCTACATATAGAAGAACATTCTGAAATCAGTCATATCAAGGTAATGTTGCCAAAAACCAAGGACAACAAAATCACCTTCCTCCCCCACAAGGGAAACTTGCTATGGAAGCTCCTTCAACCAATTTAGCAATGGGATACCTCGAAATAGAATCATAATTCTCCTATCAGCCTAAATTAAATCAAGAAAATGAAGCTAATATCATTGAAGATAATCAAGAAGAATCAACTGATGACTCCCACATTGGTTTCTTGAATTACCAAGATGAATCCAGAAGCAAAGGAGAAGCTTTAGATGGATCATATGCAGTATTTACCAAGTCTAAGAACCAATCAGTCTAACAAGTTGATAAATAAAAGATGGAAGAATAACCACAATCAGCAGTCATAATTTTCAAGCGTGGGACAACTCTACCCTTTCAACCAAAACATCTGGTAATCACTCAAAAGGTAAATACCTCTGTTGCACCTTCCCCTTTTACTTATAATTCATAAACTAGCCCACCTCTCATCCCTTCTAAAACTTAGAAAGCTAAAGTACCTTTTTTTGTACCTAGCTCAATTCAGCGATTTGATATAATTGATCATGTTAAAAAGACAAAAATATAGATGTCTAAATTTGAGTACTTACAGTCCAACCCAAATCAACTGAATAAGCTGGTCTAATATGTTAAAAATTAGACCATCCCTGCAAGACAAAAGGCCAAAAAATTAATTCTTGATTCTCCTATGAATACACCTATTCCAAATAATATGATTATCACTCCTCCAGCTACTTCTAGAAAAATAGAACCCTTCTATGTTTCCCTGTTAATCAATGGCCACAAGCTGAGTAACTGTATAATAGACTCAGGCACATCTGACAATGTTATGCCTACCAAAGTCACTGAGTCTCTTGGTCTCACATTGACCAAGATGTTTGGCAGATGTTTCTCCATGGAGAACAAGCAAGTGCTATTACTGGGGAAAATCAAAGATGCTCAATTTGCATTCACAACCTTTTCGAACAAGAGGATTAAAATGACTATATTAGTGGCTAACGTCCCAACATCTTATGGCATTTTTATTGGATGAAATTTCTATAAGGACATGGGAGGAGAATTGAACATGGATCTATTTGAGGCAAGGATCCCTGTCCAAGGCATGATGAAAAGATTACTTCCTGAAAAGGAAGCAAAGTATGTAGTTACCAAGATGTCAGCTCCTGAAGCTCAAATCCTCTTTGAATCAGTAGGTATGGATAATTACTTTGTATATATAGATCATGAAGAAAGAACCTCCATCTCTGATGAGGGAAAGTTTGAAATAAAGCTAGTATCTAACGAGATTTGGACTCTAGAATTTGATGGTAGTTGTTGCTCTATTGGTTCTAGAGCTAGAATTGTCTTGATATCTCCTCAAGGAGATTTATTTCCTTCATCTTATAAGTTACAATTCAACAACACAAATAATATAGCTGAATATGAATCACTATTGTTGGGTATGAAGGATGTTCAAGAAAGAGGTGTCAAGTTTCTTCATGCTAAAGGGGACGTTGAATTAGTGGTCTGTCAAGTGAGAAATTCATATCAGACCAAGAATGAGAGGTTGCGCCATTACCATAATCTTGTTTCAGGCCAAATTGAAAGCTTTGATGCTTTCAACATTTCTTCCATTCCAAGAGAATCTAATGATCGAGCTGATGCACTTGCTATTTTAGGAACTCTTTTAGTTCCTCATTCTAATTTTAAAGAAGATAATTATACCATTGAGCTGGTTTATAGGCCAAGTGTTCCTGACAATGTTGATCATTGGTAAATTTTCAATGATGATCAGTAGATCATTGCCTTCTTGGAAGGAAAAGACAATTTTGAATCGCTGTATTTTGAAGGTAGCGAATCTCAGAAGCCTGAATTTGTTTTTGAATCTAGTTTAGATGTAAATGAATAGTTCCTACAGCTAAAAGGAAAAAATTTTCCTAAAGGCCTGGTTTCTCTTGAGAAGCTATTTGACAAGCATGATAGATTCATCAAGCAACAATAGATAGATTCAAATTTTTCTTAGGGATTTGACCAAGTCAATCTGACCAACAAAGAAAATCCAAAAATGGTCAACATTGGTAAGTGTTGTACACCTGAAGAAAGATTCAAATTCACTTCTTTGCTCCATCAATACATCAATGTCTTGGCATATTCATACGAAGATCTAAAGTCTCTTAGACCTGATGAAATCTGCCATCATATTCCTCTCAAGGCTGATTCAACACCTTACAAGCAGAAATCTAGAGAATACAATCCAAAAATTTTAGGTACAATTACGTCTAAAATTTAGAAAATGTTAAATGCTAGAATTATTTTTCCAATCCATCATTCTACATGGATTGCAAACATAGTTCCTGTAAGGAAGAAAAATGGCAAAATCTGCATTTGTGTAGATTTCTAGAATTTGAATCAGTCATCTCTGAAAGACAATTATCCTTTGCCAATCATGGACCAGGTGCTTCAAATAGTAACAAGATCAAAAATGTTATCAATGCTAGATGGCTTCTTAGGGTATAGCCAAGTTGAAGTTGCTAAAGCTGATCAACACAATACTGCATTCACCATGCCTTGGGGTACATTTGCATACAAAAGAATGCCTTTTAACTTAATAAATGTTGGTGCTACTTTTAGAGAGCTATGGACATGGATTTCAAAGATGAGATTGGAAAATTCATAGTAGTATATCTTGATGATTTAACTATATTTTTGAAGCATCAATCTAATCATGTGCACCATTTACAGCAAGTGGTGGAGTGCTACCAACAGAATGGTATTTCTTTGAATCCTAAAAAGTCTATTTTTAGAGTGACAGAAGGGAAACTCCTTGGACACATTGTGTCCAAAGAAGGCATAAAGATTGACTCAGATAGAGTCAAGTCTATTTAAGAGCTAAATTTTCTTGCAAGTAAGAATGTTGTTCACTCTTCTTTGAAAAAGTGAATTTCTTATGGAGATTCATCCCCAAATTTGCTGAGAAGATAAGACACATTGTAAACATGATGAAAGGAAAGACTACCTTCAGCTAGACCAAAGAAGGCAAAGTAGTGTTTCAAGATATCAAGGTCACTATTGCTCACACCCCTACCCTAGTTTGTCCAAATTACCATAGAGATTTCATTATATACAGCTATGTGTCTGAGCAAACTCTTTTAGCAATTCTTGTCCAGTAAGACAAAGAAGGTATGGAATCTCCTATCTCTTTCATGAGCTGCCCTCTGAAAACTCATGAAATGAAGTATTTGAATATAGAGAAGCATGCCTATGCATTGGTAAAAGTAGTCAAACACTTTCACTTTTATATTCTGAATTCACATATTACTACCTTAGTTCCTAACAGTACAATCAAGTCTATATTAACTCAGCAGGAGTTTGGCACAAAGAGAGGTAATTGGATTGCAAAGATCCAAGAATTTCATCTGGATATCAAGTCACCAAAGCTAGTCAGAGGTAAAGGTCTTTGTCAATTAATGGCTGATAATAAGCTAGAAGATACACAGTGTGAAGAAGCTAAGGTTGAAAATGTGCCAACAGTCCTTTTTGTCTCCACTACCAACGAATGGTACTCAGAACAACAGACCCCGATCTTGAAGTCTTTCCACAATCTAGCTTGTGGAGGACATTTTTTTGCCCCTATGACTGCTCACAAAATTCTGTGAGCCAGGTATTATTGGTTGATTCTTTTCCAAGATGCACATAAATGGGTAAGGAAATGTGAACTTTGCCAGCAATTTGTTGGAAAACCTAAGTTAGATGCTCTGCCTCTCAAGCCAGTAATCATAGAGGAACCTTTCCAGTAGTGGGGACTCAATTTTATTGGGACAATAAACCCATCTTCAAGTGTTGGACATGATTATGTCCTTACAGTGACTGATTATTTCACTAAGTGGGTAGAAGCAATCTCGACAAAGCACGCTACTTCAGAAGTTGTATGCAACTTCCTAAAAGAGAATATCATTTCCAGATTTGGAGTCCCACTCAAAATTGTTACTGATAATGTAGCTTGCTTCAACTCTCAAGAAATTACACAATTCTATTTTTATTATGGAATTACTCTCTCTCTCTCTCTCATTATTTTGATTATTTTCCGTAAGGGAATGGACAAGCTGAGTCCAGTAATAAAAATTTGATAACTATTATCAAGAAGCTTGCAGATGATAATCAAAGGACATGGCACAAAGCATTGGTTGATGCTCTGTGGGCTGATAGGATCATGCCAAAAAGGGCAATTGGTATGTCTCCTTTTCAACTTCTCTATGGGATTAACGCTAAAATACCAATCACCTTAGAGTTACTAGCATTGAAATTGGTGAAGGCCATTGAAGATCAAACATATGAGAGCTCTCTTGACAAAAGAATCATGTGCCTGACTTAGTTATAAGAATAGAGAACAATGGTGGTGGACAAAATTGTTGTTCATCAAAGTCTGGTAAAGAAACTTTTTGATCAAAGACCAGAAATCATGATTTCCAGATTAGAGATAAAGTTTTGCTATGGGACAAAAGAAGAGAGCCAAAAGGGATGCATGGAAAGTTTGACTCCCTTTAGAGAGGTCCATTCATAATTCATCAGCACATGGGTGAAATTTTTTTTTTTGTTGAAATACCAAGATGACACGCTCTTTTCTCTGCCCCATAATGGGCAACATCTAAAATGCTTCAACTCTTGAAGTACCATATCGTGCCTCTGTATATATGTATATTTGTACAACTTTATTCCTATTTTGTTTTGTTTATTTTATTTTTGACACCTTTTCATGACTTGAAGCAAAATGGTACACTTGAAGACATTGGAGATTATGAATTCTACTCCATCTAATTCATTTTACAATTGACAAAAGTTCCCCAACTGGAGCCAGCTATTGTCTCCCAAAAATAACAGTCATTTTTGGAACAACATTTGAATTATTTTGGTTCTACAAACCAAAATTATACCTTCCATTTTCAAAATTTGTCTTAGATATTTAGATTTGTCATTTTCAGAACTTCTCAAAAAATCTACAGACTTTACAAGTCAAGTTTAAATGGATTTTGCATGTTGATTTCTATGAACTTTGTATTTTTAGTTTCTACAAGCAGGTTTAAATATATAGGTTTAAAGACTTCTATAGATGGTTTTCAGTCAAAAGAATTGATTTTCAGCATTTATTCATTTTCTAGGATCGGTTCAGAGTTTTGGTTCAAGTGAAAATCTTCATCAGAAAGTATCTGAGTACAAAAAGGAACTTGAAACATTAAACTAAACCATTGAACCATTTTGGTTCAAAGGTTCAACAGGTTCAAGTTTCAACAAGTTCATGTTTGGTAAGAGTTAAGTGCTTCAAAATGGTTCAAAGTTCATTCACTTCAATTGGTTCATCAGCTTCAAGGATGTTTGGCCAAATCATTCAATTGAACCATTGAACCATTTTGGTTCAAAGGTTCAAAGAGTTCAAGGTTGAATGACAGGTTCAACCAAAAGAATAGTTTAATGTTTCAGTTCAACCAAGCAGTTCAATGCTTTATTTCATTCATTTGGTTCATTCTTTTAGTTCATCTTTTGGTTTAACATCTATAGGTTCAACAACAGGGGCTTAGTGCGCTTCATTGAACCATTGAACTAGTTCAATAGATTGGTTCAACGGATTGATTCGATCAAATGGTTCAACTGTTGGTTTGAAGGCAAGTTCAACATCTTGATTCAATGCTTAGGTCATCAGCTTGTTTTATTTTTTAAATCATCGGCTTGAACCATTGGCTTGAACCATTTTGGTTCAAAGCCTTGGTTTAACTGATTGGTTCAACGTCAAAGTTCATTGGATGGTTCATCAGTTTTTGGTTCAAAGGGACTTGCTGCGCTTCATTGAACCGTTGAAATAGTTCAACTAATGGTTCATCATCCAAGTTTAAAGGGATGGTTCAACGCAAAAGAAGAGTTTATGAAGGATAAGTTCCCTTACGGAGGGCACTTAATCAAGAAAAGTACCTTTCTAGAGGATCATTTTTCTAAGAAGCCAAAAGGTAATTCTTTTGAATTTGTCTAAGGCATTTTAAAATTTTTGATTAAGACTTAATTCTTTTAGATTTTTGTCTAAAGGAATTCCTTTAGACAAAAGGTTCAAAAGAATTCCAAGTGGTCATGGATCCTAAAGGAATTTTCAAAGAAACAAATGCGGGCTCAAAAAATTTGAAGACTTGTTCAAAAGACTTTGTAGAACAAATTTACGCGGACTTTTTGTCTGCAGGAATTTTTCCCAGACTTTTTGTCCACAGGAATTTTCTGTGAGACAAATGTCCATGGGAATTACCCATGGGGAAGACTCATAAAAGCTCAAGGATTTGTTCATGGGGACTACCAAAGCAAAAGGGGTTGTTGAAGGACCTCGAAGGGCAGGTGCCCTTGTGGGGCACTCTCGGTGGCCAAAGTAAAGGGCTTGTCTAACTCGGCAAGGATCATTTCTCAAGGCCCAAAAGGGTATGTTCAATTCAAAAAAGTGCTAAGTAGTAAGGCTAAAAGCCAAAATAAGACCAAGGGGTGACACCCACAAAGACATCAAATTCAGCATAGCCGACTAGTCGTTGGAAGCATCTTGACGGGCATGTAAATGTCAATTTTAAAGGCAGTAAAATAGTCATTGATCCTTTGATCCATAGACCAAAATGAATTTATAGAATTCAAGACAAAAACTAATTGAAAGTGAGGAAAGATAGAATAATGGATGAATCTAGGACCTGATTCAATCAATCTGGAAAGGAAGAACGATGAAGACAAGATCAGACTGACAGTTGGACATTGAAAGTTGTAATCTTTCAATTGTGTAGCTTGTTCATCTACATTGAAAAGATAAAATGGGTAAAAGGCCCCAAAGTTCTAGCTGGTCTTCCTAACATTTCCCAATACATCATGATGTATTATTGTTCCCAAGTCCTTCTAGAAGTGGCTATATAAGGGACTCTCTTTCATTGTAAAATCATCTTCTTTTTGACAATCTAAACAAAACTCTGCCAAAATTGAGAGGCATCATTGAAAATTTATACTCAGTCTGTTGATCATATTCTGTTAATGAAAATAAGGGACTTTTTCAAACTTTGTGTTGTGATATCTTTCCTATTTCATTAATTTAATAAGCGGGATTAGTAAATTAGTCAGAAAGGCATCCTGAAGAATCAACTATGGAGCGACTTTGTGCCCCCATAGCTACCTTCAGTGTGTTTGCTTTTTCATTGCTATGTAAAGGACTTTGAAAAGACTTTGAGCTTTCATTGCCCTTTGTATATTACTCTTGAGTATTTCATGATAGAGACTTTGTGTTTTATTTTGATTTACTGGTTACCATATTTCAGTTACATTCTACTTTTATTTCCATGGATATTCTTGTGGCTGACTGAATAGTTTTTCCTGAAAGAAGAGGAGAGTTATCTGTCATTCCCTAAGTTTTTCCTTTGTTTTATATACATGTCTAAAGAAAGAGAGATGGATTCCTAATCCTACCCTTGAGTATTATTTTCTATTTATACATATACATAGCATATCCACAGGGAACCTCCCCTTGATGAGAGGAGAGAGCAGTCTCCTTCTGATGTGATAAACTTACACATTAGGATGACTAATCTTCTTGCTTTGGTTGATAAGACCTATTTTGTTTACCAGTATGCTGATAGACAAAATATTCAACCAACAAGTTATACAATGTTTTAGTAGTGGATATGGACCACTCATACAGATACTTTCATCCACTCCACCCATTCAAAATTATGGGGGGTGTATGTGGTTATTGTTGTGAATTTAACTTGCACCTAATGAGGAGATGAGAAAAGCTTCTCCTAATTCAATTAAGACAATGGAACCACCTCAAGGCTATAAGTATCCCTATTGGGAGGTGGATCTCTAGGGTAGGGGATAGCTCCCTTTGATGCATCACTTAAGCACATATCCTACTACTAACACTTGGGGTGTTGAAAAGGGTTAAGAATGACATTAGAATTTAGACTAATATATGGGATGCGATACACCAAATGTATTGTATAATCACACTCTTTGACATGCACTTGGAACCAAGAACAAGTTACATGTACACTTCACTCAACATCAACTCTCTCTCTCACATCAATGCTTCAACATGGGGTCTTAGAGATAGCATTTATTAGGAAGACATAGGAAATAGGAATTATAAAACACTCTATTTAATTAGATATTCACTATTCCTACAACCTCACTTGACACTTCTTGTTGACCTACAAGAGAAATATCATAACACACTAGGTACTAATAGGAGTCACATGTGAAGGTAAATAGACATCACACTTGCACAAGACTAAACACTATCATGTACACTTAGAAAAATATTTAAATGAGTTAAAATTACTTTTATTTATTGATTCAAGGCAAAAATTTCTTAGGGCTTGACCATACCCAAGTAAAGTGATCCATACAATGGCCAAGAAGGCTCAATTTAAAGAAGAAATGGGAAGAGATAGAGAAGGGGAGTCCAAGAGTCACTTGGACATGTGTTAACATGATCACATCAGTTAAAAATGTATGAGAGAGATGTATGGTTTGATATATGTAGTTTTATGAGTTAAAAATGTCATTTTAAATCATTTATGACCTAAAAAATGGCTTAGAAACTCGTTTCCATGCACAAAAAACTACCTTTGACAATTGGCCTTTTAAAACTACCTTGTAACTAAAAGTAATCAAATATGATGATGGTTATGATTATTAGGGGTCAATATTAGGTACTCAAATGAATTGGAGAGGATATAAACCACCCATGATCATCTAGACATGCATCATCATCCTTGGTAGTCCCAAAATAGCTCTTTTCCCTTCACCTCTCACACTTGGAATATTAAATCTCTTCAAACCTAAAATATAATACATAAAAGAAGATAAATTACATGTTTCTAAAGTTTTTATGGCATAATTTACAATAAATAATCCTTAAAAGGCTTTCCAAATGAAGATTCACCATTTTATCTAAGTCTTCCCTATTTGACTCACTGGACTATCTGAAATGAGAATGATGGTAGGCATGCTTATGAATTGAGATACCTGATATAATTACCATGGGTACTTATAAAAATTCTTAATATTTCCTTCAAAAGTGATTTAGTCTCTTATAAATTCACCATGCCTACACAACACAAAAAATAGTCAAAATAATCCCTATTTTCCCCTATTTTTTATAGGTCCATAAAATATAATCCCATGGATCTGATCCTCATGGAGTTTTAAACAACCTCTCTTCAGTACTCATGGTAAAATTCAACCATCTAGATGCACTTTTAGGCTCATTTTCAATATTGGGTCTGAAAATAGGATTTGAAAGGGTTTTAGAGTGACTAGGCCTCTTAGCCTTTGTTCATAAATATGTTAGATTATAATTCCATAAAAATTACAATGAGGTATCCTTAAGGACACTCTCCACATTCTCCAAAAATCTCAAGGTCCCATGCAAATGGTCATGAAAGTTATGAACATTCCAACTTGGCATTTGAGCTCTTCTTGTGCATTATGTGAGGCCTGTGAAAGTTTTTAAACCCAAAATGGATTATTAAAGGATCTCCCATGAAATAAAATAGCTTAAAAACATAATTTTAACCCATATTAATGTGATAAAAAACATTTAGGTTCTTTTCTAAGGTTAAAACTTGAAATACCCCTACATTTGGAAACGTGCCTATTCCCTTCCTTACCGTGATGGCTACAAACCTTCTTGTGTAGGGTATAATATTTGGTCCCAAAAATTATATAAAGGTTATATATATTGTTTCATGTCTTTACCATATTAAAAAACTTTCATCTAAGACCCATAACATCCCCTGTCCACCAAATCCCCCTTTTCTCACAAACTACCTACATTTTGTATAGGAAAATTGCCCCTGTTATGAGATAGAATAGGGGTATGTTGCATTGTTTGTTTGATTAACATTAAAATTAAAATTAATGTTTATTTTAAATTAATAAGGACTATCCATACAAAAATTTATCTCTTTAGTCCATCATTTGACTCTTCAAATCCTCAAATTCTTAGACTGGTTACTAAACAGACAAAATACACAGGGTAGGCAAGGTATAAGTTTGTGTTTTGCCTTTGAAAAAGGTTATCTTTTATTTTGAGAAATTTTATTAAATTTTAGATCAATCTTATAATTTCATGGAGCACTCTACCTAACCTAGGATCACTTTTCCATCATATATACCATCTATCCCTATTCAAACTATGTTTATTCATGCTTACCAACTAATTGTGTTTTCTTTGAAGAACACCCCTATAAGTGACTGTGATTTGTTTAGGTTTTTGGAAATATTATTTTAAAACCTAAATTAAATATTTTTGGATCACATTATACTTTCTTATATCATTTCTAACTCCATTATTTCCTCTTATCTTCTTGCTTAGTCAAGATTGAACATGACCTAACCCTGACTGAGACAACCTTATTCACCTCTACCTATAGAGTATCATGGCCTTGTGAGTCCCTGGTCATGATGCCTTAATAACTTCCTTGAAACCTATTTAGACTATAAAGTATCTCTTATAATTAAATTATCATTAATTTCCCTATAATGCTACCACATCTTCATGAAAATCACTATTTGCCTCTGCGTAGTTGTAACAGTCCTTGTTCTGACCCTTATAGGTGTTTGTAGGTGGTCATGGGTATGATTTATGTCTTGAATGATTCTTTAGGAACTTATTTAAACCTTTAAATCCATTTTTTCTTGACATTACCACCTTCTCAACCTAAAAAAGGATTGAAACCTCTTCAAAATTATTTTTCTCAATCTACTGCCTATCTTACTCCGTATAGGCCTATAGGTGACATTTGGCTCCATTTGAGCTTGGAGAGGTATCAAAAACCCATCCTCCATATTGATGATATATTTATCCTTAAATAACTATAAATTTAACATAAAAACTATCCTAACATGAAATATTATATTTAATTTTAGACATTAGGTGAAATAGGCCTCTTTAAGTCACCCTCCTATAGATACTACTAAGTGAAACAATATGTTTTGGAGTGTTTTCAAGAACCCAAAAGACCTATCACCTTTCATTATTACTTATCCAAAATTGATATAGTATTTCAATGAGATAGAGGATAAATTATCACCAAATTTAAGGACTTAATACCCTTTAGAGGTGTAACTTTTGAGGCCTACCAAAACATCTAGGGCCTTTGTTTGGTCATTTTGGGGCAAACAGGACTGAATAGTGTCATTTGAACTTCTAAAAGTGATCCTTACTCCAAATGACAATTTAGCCCTTCCATGGGGTTTTTATGAATCCTACTCACCCCAGGACCTCAAATAGGATTTCATGCACCTACTTCAATGTTCAAAGATAACATTTCCAACCCTCTATCAAGAATACTTACAGGGGCTCATTTGCACATACAAGTAACAAGTATCTAATCAGGCAATGTGTATGATACATGTGATTGTGATCAACATCAAATATTCACTAGTATTCCTTTAAATTTTGAAGTGAATTGAATCAAGTCAAAAAATATTAATTACAACATACTATTCCCTTATAAAACTCTATCAAGTGCTCATTCTAATGTGCATGAGGTAGGTAGACTATGTTTAAGCACATGTATGACTATATTCATGGAGGAACTTGTCCTTAAATGTGAGGTGAAAGATAAAGAGAATAAACTATACCTTGAAAACATGTATATGGAATCAATAAATACCTTTGTAACCAATTTCAAAGCATGAAACTTTGGGAAAAGTAAAAACAAGCTTATCATCACTAATAAGACTAATTTACAAACTTGAAGTGAATTTTTTCCTAAAACCACCTCAAAAAATGAAACAAGGCATGGTAAATTTAATAATACATTTTCATAATACTTTGGAGTAAAAATTAGCAATTGGTTTGTATAGACATGCCCATAGTGAATGGAAACCTGAAGGGTTAACAAATTTGCAAGCAGATTTAAAAGCTCAACTTGATAACAATGGGTCATAAGGCACACTTGACCAATATAAAGAATTAATATATGTATTTTAAGGTATCTGAGTGTAGAATCTTATCCCAAAATCATTATTTTGAAACTACATGTACCTTCTATACTGAGCAAAAACCTGTAAGTCACTTCTCTATGTTGAGAAGGATGAAAAAGGAATAAAACAATTTTTAGCAAGAAACATTAGTTTCAAATCAAACCAAACATATATTTGAGCATTAGGAAGGTTAAGAGTCATATTTTCATGTTTTCCAAGTGGCACACTTCCCAAGGAAGCTATTTATGTGTCCATGTCTCTCTTTGGTTAAGAAAACCACCTTTTGTCTAAACAACCTAAAATTTTTAGTTAGTGATAGTTATTACAAACCTCCTAGGACACATGGCACATGAAAAAACTCTTTTACACTTTCACATTTCTAAATAAACCCATACAAATCATTAATTGCACCATTTATACCCCTTAAAAAGACTTAGAATGATAAATGGACCTAGATAACACTTAACTAAAGCTAGTAAAACATCAATTGACACTAATTAAGATATGATACACATTATGAAAACATATTATACCCCATTTATATGCCTAAAAGTGAATGTTTTTACTAGGGATTCCCTTTTTTGACCTAAAAGTCAAAATTGGTCAATAAATTAATGACTCCTAGGGGTAGTATGCCTGCTATACTAACTAGACTAGTAGCCTTATTAGTCCATTGGCATTATGGATTCATCTAAGGCTAAGATAAATACGATACTTGAACATTGAATCAAACCTTTGATCAACAAGATAGTAATCTTACCTCAACCACACAAATGGAAAGAATAACACATATAAAGACCAAAACAAACACACTTATGCTACTAAGAACTCATGGGAAGTAAGGAGTAACTGAAAGCAAACTAATATTTACACCTAACCTGATGTGTTTTTCCCCCTCGTAGATCAAAGGGGAAGCTTCTTAGGTCTCCTTCATGACAAAAACTCATGGTGGTAACCAAGTAGTTTGTTGGAGAGGTAACTTGGTGACTTACCCTTCTTATTTTCCACCTTGATTAACATGTATTTAAATGTATCATATTTAAACATGTCTTCAAGATTAATATATCCATATTGATCTTTGAGACATGTTTCATGTTAGTTCTTCATGCTAGTGTAGTCCATCAATACATCAATGGTTACAATCTTATCATCATAGGGCTCATTTGGCTCATGGATTTCTTTATATGTATCACGGACCAAATCATCATTTTATATCTCTTTGAGGAGCTTTTCAAACTGATCTCTAGCTTTATCATGACTCTCTTGAGGAAGGGTGGCTAGTATGATATTAGAATTGAGACAAAATTCTTCTGGTTTATCCCAAAAATCATCATTTTCTTGTTCATTATCTCCTCTTCAATTATTCTATTACACCAATTTTATTTCTCTCCTTGATTAAAAAACAAGAGTCTATAGATGCTCAACAACATGCTCTTGGCTAGTATCTTCATCAAAACAAAAGGAAAGTTCATCAAACAAAGGGGAAGAGAGCTCACCATGCTTACATTCTTCATCATCCAATGTTGACAAGTTAAGTTTGTTAATCTCAACTTCATATTCTTGTAAAATTTGCATGTAGGTGTGACCTATGTCTTCTCCTTGAATTATTCCACCTTCAAGAACCACTTCTTCAACCTTAGTCTGATGAAATCCTCCTATAACATCCACTTCTTAAGATATGATTTGACTATGTTCTCCATATTTGATGATGCCTTTAGAGGGAGTGTCTATGATGATATCATCCTCTTTTTCACTCATGAGAGCCTCTTTATCAACCATAAATTATATTCTCTCTTCTTCACTTCCTCTATAAAAAAAGTTCCTCCTTGAGAGAGAATGAAGTGGAGGGTTGATGGAGAGGTTCATGGATTTGGGGTGGAGTTGGAGTATGGAAGGTAGTGGAAAGTGATGGGATTTAAGATGGAATGTGGGATGAATTAGGGGATTTATTAATGGGATTATTGAAGATACAAACACTATTTATCTCATATGGGAGTGTATTCTTGGACTAATTAGAAAAAATGACATTTACATGAGTAGGAATCTCACTTTGCTAATGATGTCCTTGTGTATAGTTCATGATAAATTCCTCTTTCATTTGACAAGGATGGTAGGAATATGATTGAGTATCATAGGCATCAAAACATGAATGGTGGGGCTCATATTGGGGATTATGGAAAGGTGCTTATTGGTAACAATTCCCATAGGACTGCCCAACATCTTGATGATGCCTATGAGGAGAGGAAAAGGAAGGATTATAGGACTGAGTAAGGTCATATTGGAGCTGATTAAGGTAATTTTTGGCTTGATAAGGATAAAAACAAGATTGATAAGGTTAATGACTAGGTTGACCAAGTACTTGTTCAAACTGAGGAGGAAGAGGCAAAGCTTGTAATGTTTCACCAACTTTTAGAGGGCAAAACTCAACATCAAGAGTAGTCATAAAACCCTTATTTAGAAACCAACACATAGATAAAGATAATGACCACATTAAAATGGAATACTTGGATACTAAACCATATGATTCATATTTGGAGTCACCATTGGTGCTTGGAAAAGTGCCTCTCAATGTTGATGTGTTGAAGAACAACACCAAAAATCCTCCAATTCTTAGATCAAGAGTCCCATCGAGTGTGCCAAAACCATTTTCACTTAAAATTACACCTAATGAAGAGATGGGACAAGCTTATCCTCATTCAACCGAGATAATGGAACCACCTCAGGGGTTTGGGTATCCCTATTTGGAGGAGGATCTCTAGGTTAGGTGCTATATCCCTTTGATGCATCACTAAAGCACATATACTAATACTAACACTTTGGGGGTTGAAAAGGGTTAATAATAACATGAAAAAGTAAGAATAACCTATGGGAGGTGATAAACCAAATATTTTTTTATACTCACATATTTTTACATTCACTTGGAACCAAAAACAAGTTACATATACACTTCACCCAACATTAACTCTCTCTCTCTCTCTCTCTCTCTCTCTCTCTCTCTCTCTCTCTCTCTCTCTCTCTCTCTCCTCTCTCTCACTCTCTCTCTCTCTCTCTCTCTCTCTCTCTCTCTCTCTCTCTCTCTCTCTCTCCCACCACATATTAAATGTTTGAAATTGACCCTCACAAGCTTGTCAAGGGCTCAATGAAGCAGCTGAGAGGTTTTATTGTCTTTTTTGGACCTATGACCTTCAGAATAATGTTTTGAGATTGTGTAAGATTGAGGAATCATTTTATAGGCTCATAAGACCATATTTAACTTGAAAACCCTTTAAATGAGACCTCTATAGACCCTCTTTCTTTAGAAAACTTACATATTCTACCAAAAACCCTATTATAAATGTTGAACTAGGTGCTAATGGAGTCTCTCTTGGCTTTTACAATGTTTTTTAATGTAACAAGAGAATATTAACCTTATTTTCCCTTCTAATTCTTCATTATGCTTTGTTTAAATGTTATAAATGATAATTAAGGCAATTTAAAATGTACTCTAATTTTGTAAAAGGAATTTTATAACATCTTAGACATATGTATGGATAAGGTACATATAATATGTTTTTGATAAGGTAAGGTGGCAAATTAGGGGCTAAACCCTTCAAAGAGCAAAAAAAAGATAAGAAGGCAAACAAACAAAATGCCTTCAAAGAAATGTTGGCACTATCCGAGAACTAATAGACACAAAAATAAGACAAAAACCAAAAATAGAGAGACCAGAGTCAGAGGGGACTCTCCTTACATAATCATTGATTTGATAAGATCATTAAGTTTCTCAGTATTCTCTACATTGTCCATAGGCCCAGTATTACCCACTTCTTTCAGAATAGACATGTTCAAGAGGATTATATTCTAGATTCCCTTGGTGAAATTTTACTCCAACTTCTGAATACGATCCTTCAAGGCCCCAATTTTAGATTTCCAGTCAGTCTCGTTCTCTATTTCCTTGCCAGCTTCCTCGACATACATTTTCCCCTTATTGTCAGTAGTTTCCATAAGGCCAGCACCATGCTCCTCAGTAACCTCAAAATCCCTAGTCTCCTACTTCCCTCCTATTTCCTCAAAAATTTCCTATATTTCCATCTCCTTAGAATCTTCCTCTTGAGTTGCTTCCTCCTAAGCACTTTTTGAATAATCAATAAGTCTGGCTTTCAGGACTGGTTTACTAGCCATCCTCCTTGACCTGTGAACTTCAGAGGAGAAGCCTTCCTTATTAACTTTGGAAGACTTATAAGATTTTCCACCTTGGCCCCTCATGGCCCTACCTAGATTTTTATGGGTCCCCTTCATGGTCTCCCTAACATTCTCTTCCTCCTCATCAACCTTCCTCTTCTTACCCTTCTTGCTCGCAAAGGAGCTGGGTGTGTCAATAGGGGTCTCATCTAGGGTGGAGAAAGAAACATCTTTTGTTTTGGGTACATATAATATGTTATTTAGTGAGTGATAAATGACATAAAAGACCTATTTCAACCTTATACATGATATTAATCCATAACAATTTATATTCTTTCAAAGAGTTCTATTACAATATTACATTAAGCAATATAAGACAAAGCAAAGGAAACCTTAAACTCTCTATAAATACCTTAGTTTCTCCAAAATAAGCTATATACCACATTTGACCTCAAATATAGAATCTAACCTTGATTTTCATCATGATAACTTATTAACACTCTCCTTCAACTTCAAATACTCATGACATGGCATTAGGATTCTTATATTTGGCATTAATCTTGACTCACACAAGAAACTTTAAAAAATGCTAAATATGTCATTTGAAGGGAGTTAGACTCAAAAAAAGACAACTTAAAATGACTCAACATTAGTTTGAACCTGATGGGGGTCAATGGTGGAAAAAATTCCAACATTCATGGGAACTCTAGGGGGTGATTTCTTGCTAATCACTCTAGACCAGTAGCCTTACTAGTCCATTGGGCTATGGAGTCACCTATCATCACTTAAAACTGATATGAGATTAAAAAAAATAAGGGGGGGATGAAAATTCATTAAAAACAAATGAAAGGACATCTAATAATACCTTCACACACAACAAAGTAAAGGATAACACACAACAAAAAATAAATGTACCAAACAAGACACACATTATGCTAAGAATAACTTAGGGAATACAAAACAATAAATAAACTATACAAACAATGTGCAAGAGGCACTTTGAGAAATCAAAAACATTAACCTACTATGTGGAAGACCTCAAAGGCTTACTCTTCCTAGATCAAAATGAAAACTTTCAGAATATTCATGATCGCATATGAGTAAATTGTCCTTTGATATATATATATATATATATATATATATATATATATATATTCCATTTAAAACTTGTTTATGAGGTGATAGATATGCCTTATCTCTTGAGCTATTTGCATGTTCATGGCCTTCTTAACTATAAATCATACCCAAAACACCCATTAGATCATATAGAGCAAATATATATCCAATGTATACATAATTTTATTGTGGTTATATGCTCACCTCATGTTGTTCTCCAACCTTGATAATGCCTTCAAGAGTAATCACATTCTAATTTTTGATAACAACTACCACCCCAAATATTAGCTCCCTAAAGCATTTCTCTTGGTCCTTCATGACATTTTGAAGAATGTAATATTGCTTGAAAACTTATTTAAGCTATTAAATTCTTCCAAGATCCTCTAAATTTTCTCTCCAAGATTATTCATAGGCTTTTTGGGGTAGTATTTGACTAACATCTTCTTCAGAGGTCTTGAGTATTTTCCCAATTTTGATAGCCACTCTATCAATGTCTTCACTTGGACATATAGGCCTATAAAAAGTCTCAAACTCATTGAAAAAATTAAGGTAATAATGTCACAAATGATCATAAATTTCTCGTTTAATAGGTACCATTACACTTTCATTCAAGCCTTTAATTTCCCCACCTTTGGGATTGTCCTCTTCATGTTCATTTTTAGGATCCACAAGGTAGGGATCATGACTTCATCTTGTGAAACAACCTATGAAAATTCACTAGCTACAATCAATGAAACTTATTTAACCTCCTCACCAAGAACATACCCAAAAGACTAATTTACCTTTCCTTTGTGAAGAGGGTTACCAATGGTGATCTCTTCATCATACTCTCTTTAGGAGTCCTTTTCTCAATCTATAAAATCTTCATATACCCTCCATAAAATAGGTTCTTCTTCAAATATGGGTTTTTCATTCTCACGAATAAGCTTTGGGATTGGATAGGCACTCTTTAAGATTGGTATTTTGAGAGAAATGGGATTATCTATGGGTTTTTATAATGGAGTAAAATAAAAAAATTTAAAGGCTTCCTCATTCTTCTCCTTCCTCTCACCAATCAATCTCTAAAATAATGACGTGTTTTGATCTTTAACATCTTTAAAAAGCACTTCTTCCTTCTTTTGGATGCATTCTTAGATTAACATCCATGATGGAAAGGTTAATGTTCTTGTGGAGGGATGGATGAATATTTTATAGGCAAAGGTTCTTTCGTAGATTTAATTCCCCAATCTAGTCATTCTCCATCTTTCTTCTCCCATGACTCTACCATTTGCTTCAAACTTGGAATTTTGAACCTAGAAGGTTCCTCTTAATAGTGTGTTACAACTTAGGCTAGTTTAGGGTCAAGATAAGGATAAATCAAGGTAGGATAGGGTACATAAGGCTGATTGTATTGGGTTTATTTCCTCTCCAAATACACTAATTACATTAAATCTCTTCAATCATTAGATGAGGTAGGGATAACTTGACCAAGATCTTGGTGTGGGAAAGGAGGTTAACATTCTTGATATTAAGGTTGATCATTTTAATAGCTTGGGTCATATGGGGGGAAGCTAGGCTCATAATAAGACTGATATGACTCAACATAGGGATGGTATGGATCAACATAGGGCTGATAAGGATCATTCTATTGATGATAAGGATAATTATACTACCGATAAGGATCATTATATTACTAATAAGGAGGTATAGAACATAAGTTTTCTCCATATTCATCCATCAAACTTCACAAGGAAAATAAAAACAAGAAAAACTATCAACAACTATTTAAAATATGTACTTAGGCTACTAGAACCAACTGATTGAAACTCAGAGTCACCATTGGTGTTTGATAGGAATGCCTCCAAAATATGATATATTGAAGAACACACCAAAAATTCTCTAATAGATGAAGTAATTTTTGTACTTATCCCATTAGTCATGCCAAAACTATTATCAATCTAAATTTTGACCCTAAAAATGTTGTCCAATCCTTTTAACTTAAATGATATCATGGAGACACATCTAGGCTATGGGTGGCCTAATTATTGAGGTGAATCTCTATATTAGGGATATATCCCTTGATGTTTCACCTTGTACTACTACTCTACCTATCTAATTACATGGAAAAGAGAGAAAAGAGTACTCTATAACCGATATAGGGTGATGAACCAATAGTATTATTCCTCTACTTGACTAAACATACACTATTTGAGGTAAATAAAACTATTCTCTTAACACAACCTACAACCTTGATATTATTTTTGCATAAGTATTTCATATTTATGGTTTAAGAATGCATGGAAACACATGGAAAATTTTTATGTTTAGAGATACAATTGATGTAATTCTACTTCCAATATTACATACATCGAGGAAAGAACACTAATAATGACTTGAAATAATTATATTCTCTACACAATGATGAGAAATTATGGATAATAAGATAAGAAACATGAATCATTCACTAAATGAGATCAATACATTTGCATAGGTTCACACATTAAATAACATATAGGTAGGAAAATAAACTTGTTTTTTTATTCAAGATATATTCAAATTAAAAAATGTCTAGGGTTTTGCCATAAGCAAGAGAGGATCCTTTTACAATCAACTTTCAATGCATATATAGAAAAATATGGGCGGGAGAGAGAGAGAGAGAGAGAGAGAGAGAGAGAGAGAGAGAGAGAGAGAGAGAGAGAGAGAGAGAGAGAGAGAGAGAGAGAGAGAGAGAGAGAGAGAGAGAGAGAGAGAGAAGGGGGTTAAAGATGCCAATCACGACTGCCATAGAAATCACGACTACCATAGAATCACATGATTAGTTATAAATCATAAAAATGGAAAATAATTGGCTCAATTAAATTGTATATATAAGTTCCACACTTGTTTTGAAGAGATTATTTGAGAAGTGGCGTAGGAGATCATCATTGCCTTTGATAACTCATCACTCTTTCTCATGAACCTAACCTAATTATTTTATTTATGGGTTACATATTTAATAACTAAATATAACACACGCACACACACAAATATATCTATATATATATATATATATATATATATATAATTTAAACCTCATAATATTATATGAAACTCATTAAACTGAGGCAATAGGTCTGACATATCATATGCTCACTTTGTCATCTTGCTAAGCTTGCCAAATGCATAATGAAAACCTAAAATTTTGTGGATTCATATGAATTGGGTATATAATAGATCTAATTATTACTTTAAAATCAATTTCATGTTTTAATATATACCCATTCAAGTTTTTATCTCTTTACTCCACCTATAAATCCCAAAAATGCCTAATTTGGTCTTTATAGGCCTTAAGAAGCCCTGAATTGGCTTATGGAGTCAAAATGAGTTCTAAGGATCACATATATATCTTATTAGGTTAATTTTATATTTATTAAATGGGTTATAACTTTTGGATTTGTAAAAACTCAAAACAAACTCTCAAACAAAAATTATTTCAAAAGTGTCTGCTTGTTGCCCTAAAGGCGACAAAGGTGTTTTGAAGTGACTTGGGCTTATTTTATATATTTATGAGGTATATGATAGTTTAATAAAGTATAAAAATATTTATGCACCATATCATAATATTTTCTATCCTTTAAAAGGTTTGAAACACCTAACTCATACTTCATCCATGAGCAAACTCTCAAGAAAACGTTGATTTTCTTCATAGTACAGACTTGTGTTTAACTATTTTATCTATCCAAATGAAATTTATAGATATGAAACCAATTTTAATTTTTTTTTAATGTTTATCTAAACCTTTATTCAAACTTTTATGAGTTTTGGAGCTCTAAAATGCAATTTATGGCCTTTTTAGTGTTGCCTCACCTTGCATTTTCTCATTTATGCATGACTATGGGTCTTTGTTTTGGAATTTTATTTAGTTACATGAGGTATAAATACATAATTAATTTTTAATTTATACCTTTATTATCCATTATCATAAATAAACCCATTATAATCATTCAATCAAACACATAAAACTCTAAAAAATACATTTTTTACTGTAGTACTTGTATTCTTAAAACCCTACAACTTGTACTTGCACATTTCACCATTATTTTCACTAAGAATTTGAGTGAATAAGGTGTAATATTATTATTTAATCCAATTAATATCTCAAAAAACTTTCCATTTTCATCAATGGATTCATAAATGCACTCAAACAAGATAAAACTATGAGGTTGGGGTTTTGGATGGGTTTAAGGAGTTGTGAACACTCTTAGTGATTGTTCATAAAGGAGAGTTATATCACTAAAATAATTTCATAATTTATAATTTAATTAGTTTCCCATATTTTTCATAAAAACTCTAGTTTCAACTCTCTCTCTTTCTCTCCACCACATACTAAACATTTGAATTCGACCCTCACGAGCTTGTTAAGGGATCGATGAAGGAGCTAAGAGGTTTTTTTTGTATTTCCTAGACCTAAAACTTATTATTAAGCATTATTTAAGATTATTAAATATGTGGGAATAATTTTATAGGCTTATACAACCATATTAAAATATAAAACCATTTAATTGAGACCTCTGCAGACCATCTTTCTTTAATAAACTTGTATATTCTGTTAGAAATCCTTACTGTAACTATTGAACCAAGTGACATTGGAGTATATCTTAGCTTTTAAAATGTTGGTGTAATATATCAAAAGAATATTCACCTTATTTTCCCTATATATTCTTTATTATGCTTTGTTTAAACATTAGAAATGATGATTAAGGCAATTTCAAATGTACTCCAATGTTAGAAAAGGAGTTTTATAACATCTTAGACATATTTATGGATAAGGTACATTAATATATTATTAAAAAAGTGTTAAATGACATAAATTATCCCTTTAAATATTATACATGATATTATCCCCTCACATTTGATATTCTTTCAGAGAGTTATATTACAATATTACAATAAGCAATATAATACAAAGGAACATAAACCTTAAACTCTCAAAAAACACCTTAATTTATCCAAAATAAGATATATACCACATTTTACCTAAAATAAAGGATATTACGTTGATTTTCATCATTGTATCTAATTAACACCCTCCTATAACTTAAAAGACTCATAACATGGCATTAAGCTTCTTATATCTGGCATAAATCTTAACTCTCACAAGAAACCTTAAATAATACTAAACATGTTATTTGAAGGGAGTTTGACTCAAAAAGACCACTTAAAATTAATAAAATAATTTTAAACATGTTAGGGGTCAATGGTGTCAAAATTTTCCAATAACAAGTAAATTTACCATTTTAGGTGGTGGCCAAAAGTCGTTATACCACTTTTGTCCATCACCAAAAGAGGGTTAGGAGAAAAAATATAGGAAGAGGAAAGTGGATCATAAATAATGTGTATATACATATGATATATATAAATTAATAAAGAGAGAGGAACATGGACACATAGAGAGGGAAGAAAGGAAAGGAGAAGTGAAAACATGAGGAAAATTTCCAACTACTAGCTAATTTTAGGTAGTGATTCATATGTTATAAATAATGCAAAAAAAATTGCAATCATAAGACTTATACGAAAATTAAGTTTATACATATTTCCTCCAATTTGATGTATGTGTATGTGTGAACACATGTATGTATATCAAAGTAAACAAATTAATGAAAAATAAATACATGAATACTACATGAGATAGATTAAAGGTGAACTCTAAATTTATGGAATCGTTGCACCCACACTTTAATGCCAAAAAATTGAATGTGACTATAATAAAATAGGAATTTATAAAATTATATCAATGTATTTATAAATTATAAATCAATGCAATCAAATGAAATAATTAATACCAAAAATTTAAGGAATCAATACTCCTAGTGGTATGAAAACCATGTTGTCACTCTTGAAACTCTAAAATTGAAAAATCAAAACTCAAAACTGAAACTAAAATTGAAAATATATTTCACTTGTAATATATAAAAAAAACCACTCTTTGAATATAAAATTAGATATATGGTAACTCTTGTTCTTACTTATCCATATGTTGTCTCACTTGGTTTGGTTAATTCAACTAGTTTATTTGGAGATAAATTTGTCTATATAGATACGCCTATTTTGAGGTGAGGGATATTCATACATATCACTCATATAAAAATAAATAGTCATGTACACCATGTCTAACATTTTTAAAATCATAAAATTTTAACCATAATTAAGTCACACATAAAACATAGGAAAATTTAGTAATATATCAAAATGCAATCACATAAGGTCAATATGTAATTTGTAACTTAATCATTAGATGCTAATGTAAAAGAATGGAAAGTAAGGGTAAAAAAAGATAATGAATGGATAAGGGTACCTTTATAATAGGGATATGATATATTACCCACTATAATAATATTCCCTAATATGTAAAATATATAGCAATAAATGTATCCAATATAGTAAGCATAATGTAACTGGGTGTAAGAAGGGCATTGGTTGAAAATCTCATCTTTATATAAAGAAATGCATTATCAAAATTCACATAGGTATAAAAATATTTGTATAGGTAAACAAGTATAAATAATACTCATGGATAATATACCCCTACATTGAGAAGCAATCTAAGGCATAAACAATCTTTCCCCTAATGTGGACTCTATATAGGCAATATGTAGGTCCCAAATTCCCACTATGTATCATGCCCCATTAAAGGAAAGATGTAATAAATGAAGCTCATTTGATAAAAGTTATAAAATCATGCCCTTATGATGAACAAACATGTTCCCATTATATGTTAGAGATAAAATCAATTTAGTATCATGTTATCCTTGATAATATAATATATAATTATTAAAGATCAAGGAACGACTAATAATGAATGATAAAAACACAATAACAAATGTCAGCCATAATATCTAAATAATGTGTATAAAGGTAGGAAATTACCCATGTATCTCTTTGAATGTGAAATTATATCACTAAATTTCAAAAACAACCAATAGATATAGTTAATAGGAATGTAACATAACTTTTTTCCAAATACATTACCTATAGTATCTACCTATGAAAATATCAAAGAACTAATTATTAAATAAACTTTTGATAAGGTACATAAGTATATAATACAACTCAACCTAATAATATATATTTATTTGTTTATTTTAAATTATTTATCTTATTGTTTTAATATTTGAGAGAATCTATGGCTACCACATAACCTACAATTACTACACAATTGGGGAATGCCTATGCATGTGTCACTTTGGGAAGGGCATATATATGTTGACATAAAATTAATAAATTTTGTCAATTTATATTATTTTTTATTTTTTATATAAAAGGTTCATATTTTAATAATAAAATTTATAAATAGTTGAGAGTTTCACTGAAATAGTTGTCAATAATTGATAATGGTCAAATGTGTCCAAATGCAATTAGTGACCCAAAATTGACCACATTTATGGAATTATTACCGTGAATGTCATCGTAATGGTGGAAGTTCTTATAAAAGGAATTCATTCATGTTTATTTTTATTATTTTATGTATATTAATTATTTTTTTAATTTTTTGTCATAGTTTAATTCATATATAATGTTTTTTGGTGTCTTTATGATGGTAAGGTGTGATCTAGATTTGTGAGTGTTGTCAAGGTAGGATGATGGATACCTTGGCTGAGTCTATACTTAGTGATGATTATTAATCCTATATATAATATTTAAAATTTGGTAATATGATCCACCTAAGATTTGTTTTATATGATATTTTATTAGTTTCTACATTTTTTGAGTGGTGGGATTGTGAAAAATGCACTTTCTAATTTCACATTCAAGAGATGACTATTAATTTATTAGATGTGTTATGTATAATATTTAATCCTATCAGAGGTATATAGACAATATTAAAATATATTACATATATAATGGGAGACTTTAATATCAATTAATACACAAGAGGTAGACTAAATTGAGCCTATGTATATTATTTTTAATGTCAGGGTGATATAGTGGCAAGTGGTGCTATGTGCCTATAGAAGTATTTAATTATTTATCTATAAATATTTGTAACAATTTATAGTACTAGTGGTGTGGTGATTGAATGTGTATTTCACCCATTTATTTAAGGCATAGAGGATTATAAAATAGTCTATGAATGGAGCCTATATGTGATTGATCACTTATACAAATATTTATATAATCTCACATATGAGACCTAGAGTGATGGGATGATGGTTATAATTAGGATAGGTTACTTTCAATTCTTCACATTAATTTTAGAGGTTCTAAACCACTCATGATCATCTAGTCAGGCATCATCATACTTGACAGTCCCAAAATAGCTCTTTTCCCTTCACCTCTCACACTTGGCACCTATAATATATTAAAACATGAAATTTTATCAATAAAATAAGAGGAATGACATGTTTTAAAATTTTATATGGCATCATTTATATAAATAAGCCTTAAAATTCTTTCCAAATGAAGATTTACCATTTTTTCTAAGTATTCCCTAGCTGACTCACTAGTCTAGCTAAAATGAGAGAGTTGGTAGGCACACTTAGGAGTTGAGGTAAGTGATATAATGAAAATTGTGACTTATGAAAATTCCTAATATTTCCTCCAAAAGTGATTTGGTCTCTTGGAAAGTCACCATGCCTGCACAACAAAAAAATGGTCAAAATAATCCATATTTTTTCCTATTTCATATAGTTCCATACAATATAATCCCATGGATCTAATCCTCATGGAGTTGAAAACAAATTATTTTCATTACTCATGGTAAAATTAATTCATCTAGATGCACTTTTAGGCTCATTTTCACCATTGGGTCGTAAAATAGGGTTTGAGAGGGTTTTGGAGTGACTAGGCCACTTAACCTTTGTTCATAAAGATGTTAGATTATAATTCCATCCAAATTCCACTAAGGTATCCTTAAGGACCCTCTCCACCTTATCCAAACATCTCATGGTCCCATGAAAATGGTCATGGAAATTATGAGCATTCCAACTTCACATTCGAGCTCTTATTGTGCATTATGTGAGGCTTGTGAAAGTTTTTAAACCCAAAATGGATTCTTAAAGGATCTCCCATGAAATAAAATAGCTTAAAAAATAATTTTAACCCATATTAAGGTGATCAATAAAATTTATTTTATTTTATAAGGTTATAACTTGAAATATGCCTACATTTGGAAATGTGCCTATTCCCTTCCTTATCCTAATGGATGCAAACCTTCTTGTGTAGGGTATCATATTTGGTCTCATACATTATATAAAGGTTATATATATATATATATATATATATATATATATATATATTACATATATATATATATATATTACATATATATATATATATATTACATATATATATATATATATATTACATATATATATGTATGTATATGTATGTATATATATGTATATGTATGTATATATATATGTGTGTGTGTATTTATGTATATATATATATATACATACATATACATAAATACACACATATATATACATACATATACATATATATACATATATATATATACATTTATATATATGTATATATATACATATATATATATACATATATTTATATATGTATATACATACATATATATATATATATGTATATATATGTATATATATATTTTTAAAAGTGTTTCACATCTTAAAAAACCCTCATCTAAGACCCCTAACATCCCCTATCCACCAAATCCCCCTTTTCTCACAAACTACCTATGTTTTGTATGAGAAAACTACCCCTATTCAAAGATAGAATATGGGTATGTTGCCTTAATTGTTTCATAAAAATGAAAATTGGAGTTTATTTTACATGTGGTAAGGACCATCCATACAAAAATTTATCTCTTTAATCCATCATTTGACCCTCTGAATCCTCATATTCCTATACTAGTTACTAAACAAGAAGAATATGTAGGGTAGGCAGTGTATAAGTTTGTGTTTTGCCTTTGAAAAAGGTTATATTTTGTTTTGATAACTTTTCTTGGATTTTAGATCACTGTGATAATTTCATGGAGCACTCTACCTGACTTGGGATCACTTTTCCATCATCTAGACCATCTAGCCTTGTTTAAACTATGTTTATTCATGCTTACCAATTGACTGTGTTTTCCTTCAAGGACACCCCTGTAGGTGATTGTGATTTGTTTAAGTTTTATAAATACGATTTAAAAACCTCCATTAAATCATTTTATATCATGTTATACTTTTTTATATAATTTAAAACTACTTGCTTTCCTCTTATCTTCTTTCTTAGTCAATATTGAACATGACCTAACCCTGACTGAGACAACCTTGTTCACCTCTACTATAGATTATCATGGCCTTATGAGGCCCTAGTCATGATGACTTAATAAATTCCTTAAAACCTATTTATAGTATAATTATCTCTTAAAATTAAACTCTCATTAATTTCCTTATAATTTTTCCATATCTTCATGAAAATCACTATCTGCCTCAACGTAGGTGCAAAAGTCCTTGTTCTGACCCCTATGGGTGTTTATAAGTGGTCATGGGTATGAATTAGGTCTTTAATGATGATTTAGGACCTTGTTTAAATATTAAAATCCATTTTTCCTTGACATTACCACCTTATCAACCTAAAAAAGGCTTGAAACCTCTTCAAAATTCCTTGTCTCAATACACTACCTATCTCAATCTGTACAAGCCTATAGGTGACATTTGGCTCCATTTGAGCTTAGAGAGGTATCAAACACCCATCCTATATCTTGATGATATATTGAGCCTTAAATAATTATAAATTCACCATAAAAACTATCCCAACATGAAATATTATTTTTAATTTTAGACATTAGGTGAAGCAGGCCTCTTTAAGTCACCCTCTTATAGATACTACTAAGTGAAACAATGTGTTTTGGAGTATTTTCAAGAACCCCAAAGACCTATCACCTTTCATTATTCCTTCTCCAAACTTGATAGAGTCTTTTAATGATCTATAGGATACATTTCCACCAAATTTTAGGACTCAATACCCTTTATAGGTTCAACTTTTGAGGCCTACCAAAACCTCTAGGGCCTTTGTTTGGTCATTTTGGGGCAAACAGGCTTGAATAATGTCATTTAAACTTATGAAAGTGATCATTACTCCAAATGCCAATTTATCCCTTCCAATGGGTTTTTATGAATCTTCCTCACCCTATGACCTCAAATAGGAGTTCATGCACCTACTTTAATGTTTAAAGATAACTATTATAACCCTCTACAAAGAATACTTACATGAACTCATTTACACATACATGCAGCAAGTGTCTAATTAGGCAATGTGTATGATACATGTGATTGTGATCAACATCAAATATTCACTAATATTCCTTTAAATTAATAAGATAGTTGAATCAAGTCAAAAAATCTGGATTTTAATTTACTATTCCCTTCTAAAACTCTGTCAAGTGCTCATTTTGATCTGCATGAGGCAGGCAGACTATGTTTAAGCACATGTATGACTATATTCATGGAGGAAGTTTTATTTAAATGTGAATTGAAATACAAAGAGAATAAATTAGACCTTTAAAACATGTATATGGAATCAAGAAAGACCTCTATACCAATTTCAAAGCATGAAACTATGGAAAAAGCAAAAACAAGCCTATCATCACTCATAAGACTAGTTTATAGACTTGAAGTGAATTTTATCCTAAAAACACCTCAAAACATGATAAAATTCATGGTAAACTTAAGGAGACATTTAGATAATCCTTTGGAGAAAAAAATAGCCATTGGTTTGTAAGGACCTGCCCATAATGAAAGGAAACCTGAAGGGTTCACAAATTTACAAGCAGATTTAGAAGCTCAACTTGATAATGATGGTTCATAAGGCACAATTGACAAATATAAAAAAATAATATATGTATTTTAATATATATTAGTTTATAATATTCACCCAAAATTAATTTTTCTAAAACTACATGTACCTTCTGTACTGAGTAAAAACCTGTAAGTCACTTCTCTATGTTGAGAAGGATGAAAAAGGAATAAAATAGTTTTGAGCAGTAAAACTTAGTTTCAAATCAAACCAAACGTGTATTTGAGCATGAGGAAGGTGAAGAGTCATATTTTCATGTTTTCTAAGTGGCACACTTCCCAAGGAAGCCATATAAATGCCCATTTCTCTTTTTTTGGCTAAGAAAACTACCTTTTATCTTAACAACCTAAAATTTTCAGTTAGTGATAGTTATTTCAGACCTCCTATGACACATGTAATGTGATACAACTCTTTTACACTTTCATATTTCCCAAGAAACATGTACAAAGCATTAAATACACCATTTTAACCCCTTGAAAAGACATAGAAAGATAAATAGACCTCGAGAGCACTTAACCAAAGCTAGTACAACATAAATTGACACTAATTGACCTATGAAACACATTATGACAACATATTATACCCCCTTATATGCCTAAAAGTGAAGTTTTTTAACTAGGGGTGCCCTATTTTGACCTAAAAGTCAAAATTTGTCAATAGTTATAATATTATTTTTGGATGTTGTATGTAGCTCTTTTAAGTATCCTTTTGGTGTCACATTTAAACATTTACATATATAAATTATTTAGTTTATGGGATTATTTTTGCAAACCCTCTTGTATTTTTAACTCCTCATTTGACAAATTGATACTCATTTTTTAGACTTATTCTAGTGTATCCATTATCTTCTATATTATTCAGTGATCAAATAGTGGATTCAAACCACTCTTGAAATTTTTAATTATTCACAAGTTTTCCATTTGTTAACACTTAGTGTGGTGGATCATCCTACTCAATGTATTCTTTAATGCTAGATCATCTGACCTAGTGTACTTTGTGTGATGGATTCAACCTATCCATGCACCTCTCTTTAGTGATATATCATACCTTCGTATTTGAAAAACATTATGGAATACATGTAATAATTATGTGTTTCAATTCATATTGATATATCTAATAACATTTATCAGCACCTATATTCATGTATTACATTGAATTTTTTTTAACCCTTGAAATGCATCTCATTTTGTCTAATATATTTTATTGTACATGTCTACCTCATTAGAGATATTTGTCAGGACCCATTTTTAGGGAATTTTTAACCTTATTATTATGTATAGGACTCACTAAGTTGAAATCAAGACATTTTTTTTTGGGGGCGGGGGGGTGGGGGGGGGGGGGGGTGTTTAGTCACACTTCTCAAGGCTTATAATACAGTAAGTGAGAATTTAATTCCTACACCATTTATTAATGACACATCTAAGTCATCTAATCACATGTGCCACTTAAGTGGCCAATAGGAATGGGATCTTACTCTTGATAATATATATATATATATATATATATATATATATATATATATATATATATATATATATATATATATATATATATATATATATATATATATACCCATAAATTCCTTGTGTATATTAATAAATAGATCTCTTGATTTATTGATTCATTTTAATCAGATTTTTATGTATTATGGAGTAATCTATTTTTATCCTTTCCTCATACCTTAGAAAATTATTTATGTCTAATGAAGTGAGTACATTATAAATATTTTCTTGGACATTCATACTCTCAAATAATTTCCTACGTGCTGATTAAAGCTATTTTCAATCAAATTTATATTTGTATTCATACTTTAAGACATAATGATATGATATGTTAGGAATTAGGACTGAAATTCCATTATAATAAAATTATGTTTATTAAGGTTCATGTGAACTTCCCACCTTCTAAATATTGGTTATTTTTCAACAAAATGACATAAATAAGTAATGGAGAAAAATAACCCTGATGAAATTATCATCTTGGGCAACTATGATTGTTATTGAATTTGAAATAGGCTATTGACATAATACTTATTTTCAAATATATAACTATTATATTAAACCACATGATAGTATTTAAATCAACTTATTTATATTAATTTTATTCTTTGTGAAGAGATTAGAGACATCTACATTAAAAATTATTTTTTGAACTAACATTAATAATAAGAACATATAAATGAATATCAACAATATAATTCTCCTTGATGTAGATATCTAGTTTTGGTTTGAGACTATTTAATTTCTAAGGTATTATTTTAGTTATGTGTTATTTATAATTGGTTTATATTGAGTTCTTATTTGTACATTTTTCTTGGATTTTGACATGTTAATTATTTTTTTCTTGAATTTTGAAACTTTGGAATCTATGTCTATGTATTAATAATTTATTTATTCTTTGTGTGATCATGTCTCCCTTCTATATTACCTACATTATTTCTCCTCTCTCCACCTTGGTTTTCTTTGTCTTTAATTTATTATATTGTGTTTTCTAGTAATTTTATTGGACCATAGAAATATAGTTCTAACTAACCCTAAAGGTATCTTGAACTACATTCCAATATTCTTTTTTTTAATGGTATTTTCACCTTTTTTTCTCTCTCAAGGTTTTTGAGATCTTTTATCCAATTTTATTTCCCAATGTGAGTCATATTTTACACCAATAATGTTTTAATTTGAGTTTAAAAATTATATAAATATAAAAGTGCATCTATGGATAGTACATTCATACAATATCTAGCTATTGAAGTTATAAAATCAAATATTTTATTTTATTAAATAAGAAACCCATATAAAAAAAATAGAATTCAAATTTATTTAAAGAGCATACATCATTTACTACTTGTCACATTCACCGAATGGATGTGTTGGGATGATTACAATGCATATGACTACTTGGTAAACTACATTATACTTGAGTGTTGATTTCTATTTTGTAAAATTACTAGGAGGATCATAGTATTGTATGGATAAAAAAATACATCCATTCACCCCCTTCCATTTTTATGGTTTTTCAAGGTGATGTAATTTGAATAGGGTTTCAATAATTGAGATCACTTTCCTAGATATATAATCATAATTATGGAAAAATGAAAAATGATTTTGAATCCTAGGAGCAAAGGAATAGAGTAGTTAATGTTTTAATTCATATTATTACATTTTTTAGGAACATATTGGCTTGGTTGTATAATTTCTAGGATAGGATTGTTATGATTCTAGTCATCTAAATAAATTTATTTTTTCCTTGCAAGTTTTGTGTTTTTTGACTCATTATCTGGACCTATTTCTTTTAGATTTCTCTGGATTTGTTATAATTAATTAATTTTATAATAACCCCATATTTTTGCATCTAAAATTATTTTATAATATTTATTTATGCAATTAGGTATATTTTTACTAGTTTATTAGGGAAAATATAGTTATATTTCAATTGCATATTATTTGTGATAGATCAATTACATTTTAACATAAACCACTTTACCATTAAAGTTTTTAGTGAACATGTGCCCTATTACATTCCTTAGGGTTAGATATTTATTATTTTATGGTGGATGTAAATTTTTGTTTAGGGTTTCCTCAACTCTTGCTGATTTTCCCCTTCCTACTAGGGTTAGACCTTTCATGGTCCTAGTGTTTCCTTTTATTAGGATTTATGTTGGTTCAAGTTATATCCATTTGGCCATAATTTATTTTTTCTCACTTTAACGCATAGTATATTATTGTTCCCTTTTGATTATATTATATTTTGATCATACTTTGCATTGTTTTTGCTTTTTCAAAGATTACAATATATTCATTTTAGAAATGTGATTGTAAATGGTATACCTTACTTGGATGACAATGATGTGAAAATTATGTATGTTTGTGAATATGATAATGATTATGGAGTTGAATTATAAGCATAAACTACAAATAAATTAATTTAAAATATTAAGAATGATATTATATATATATATATATATATATATATATATATATATATATATATATATATATATATATATATATATATATATATGTATGTATGTATATGTATATGTATATGTATGTATGTATGTATTCCTTTCCCATATAATTATATGACATCAATTTTTTTAATTTCTTATATCATTTTTTATCCTCATAATATTTCTCCAAGTTCTTCAAATTGTTATTTTTATTTTTCATGTTTTATCCACTTAACAAGATTCTTAAATTCATCAAATACAATCATTAGGGTTATTTTAGATCCTCCTAATGTTGTACATACTCCCTTGAATACTTCTCTTTTAATTACTTATAAACCTATGTATATTCCAAAATAAATACTATGATGAATGTAATAGTGATTTACAAAGGTACATTTAAATATGATCTCTAGGGTCTAAAAACCATAGTGTTAAGGTAATTTATCATTATATATTATTAAACCCTTTAACACATGTATTTTGGCTTATCCTTTTACAAATGGTTTCATTGCACCTAGTTCTACTTTATTTAATATAAAATGGGATCTTTATTACTGTATTAGGTGATTATATGCTTATTTCCTATATTATTTTCACAATGATAAATTATTTATTAATATTTTTTGATAGAATTTGAATAACTATGAAATATTTTGGTTTTATGCTTGCTTTACTAAATTCATTTATTATTTACATCTTGTGCCCTAAAACACATACACACTAAAAATTCAAACAATGACCCACTTTTGATTGAGTACTCTTATTTAGGGTGTTATGAAAGAGTAGTTTATGACATGTGAGATGAAAATAAAAAACTTAAGGAGTTTATCTAACACTCAAAATAATTTATCTACCCTTCTAAATTTATATTATTTGCTTCACGAGACCTAAAAGAATTTATTTTGAAGTTTGCATAATTTTTCTATGTTAAAGATAATTAAAGTTGTTTATAAGCTATGTTATGTGATTTATTTTTTTCTTTTAATTTTCCTTTAGTGTAGTACTTGTTTACATGTTTGATTTATGATTTATCAACTAATTAGGTTGTCATGTTATGCTTTTAATGGGTTTTTTTTGTATGTGTGTCTCGAACAGACTATTTCATATTTATGTGTTTCTTAGGCCTTCCCAGAATTCATTTTATCTCACTACATAGAATAGATTTTCTAACCTAGATCCCAAGTGAAGAACATAAATCACCTAGTAGTGATGTTAGTAGTGTTCATCATACAAATTCACTAAGGTAAGCAGGTTTTTGGGATCTTACCAAGTGTCATCATCCCACTAGCCTAGAGGTCATCCCATCACAATCCTTTCTATAGAAAGTCCTAGGAAAGTAGAGCAATGAAAGTCATCCAAGTGTCATCATCTTGCTAACCCAGAGGTGAAATCAATAATGTTATTTGTATGTAACATCCCAAACAAGTGGAGTAGAAATAAATTTCCATGTGTCATCATCCCACAAACCTAAAAGTGACATAATCATAATTATTTATGTGGACCATCTCAAACAAGTCGAGTAATGAGAGCTATCAATGTGTCATCACCCTACTAATCTAGAACTGATGTCAACATAGTTATTTATATAGAACATCCTAGGAAATTGGAGAAATGAAATCTTACCAAGTTTCATCATCCTGCTAACCTATGGACAAAGGAACAAAGCACAATAAGCCATAATTCAGATATGATTAGTTTAGAGATACACCAACATGTGTCCTTCATAATCACATAATCAAATAAAAAAGATGCCAATGTTAATCCCAAAAGTATGGAAAAGATAAATCTATCACACATCAATGACTAATCATATAAGAGAAGGTAGAAGAAGCCACATGGTAGTAAAAGTTGTATAATTCAACATTATGAAATTAAAATGAAAAGAACAAATAATAAATGCAGTAAAAGTTATTTATAAAATCAATTCACATGAATTGGTGAATCAATACATTCAATTATCATAGACGACATATCAAAAGTAATATAGATTGAATTTATACATTCAATATAATTACATTGCCTTCTAGATATCAAATGCACATTGTGAATTCTGAGCTTGAGTGTAAAATGTGAATAAAAAATTGATTATGACCAAGAGTTTACAGACTTTTCATAGCATATATATTTTTAGGATAGAGTTATAAAGTATTCTTAATATTTTATTCTATTTACATATACATATTCAATTTTAGGGTTGACTAAATACACATATACAACATTTGATTTACCATCTTTTAATTATGACTTCAAACATAACTCTGATATTTGGGATGAGGTCGATGCAATTGAGCCATATAAGGCTGAAAACCAACTTTCAATTTTCACACAGAGGTAAAAATATGACTTCATGGAAATAACAGGACTTAATCTCTACAACACATCTAAAAAACTAGAGGTAATTCCTTGTATTAACCTATTGTTTGATCTATTTTTGAATGGTAATGTTTTTGAGATAATATTTAATTTTAGACTCAACAAGACCCTAATAGTGTATATAAGTGGGAATTATTTTGAAAGGTATTACAAAATCCCTATGCTTGAATGACTTACAGGAAAGATATGGTTAATTCATGGATCATTACCATTAACATCAGTATTAAGTTGTAGGAATAGGCTAACAATTAAAGAAATTTGGTAGTTTAGTGCCCTAATTCATCTATCCTCATTATTGTCTTGAGACTATGGGTGAGAATTTACATGGCCCTATTGAATAGGATATATGGTTTCTCAACCATTACTTATGTCATTAAGGTATGGGTCCCTTTTCTAGACATATTTTGACCTCCAAAAAAATTATATCCTTAGGGGATATTATCATCTCTAACTTGATTTTGTGAATTACAAACCTAGTGAGATTACCATATGGTAACTTCTATATGATGTCTTATGTAGTAGATGTTTTAACTAAAACTATGCATTACTAGATCCTTAGAAACCATCTATGGAATACCTAAATAATCAATTTTTTTGTGAATTAAATTTTCTCCATGTGCATAGATTTAGAAAGCATATGAAAAATTTGACTAAGATATTTTACCCTATGGTATATCAGACAAAATATGAGAAGAACATGCTCAAGTTATCTAATCCTATAAATAATACCATTTGAAATATAGGTGACTACAAGTTATATCTTGATTGTACTATAATCAAGATTCAAGGTACTAGGGTGAAACCTTTGTACCTACCTTATATTGTGCCTAATAAATTGGCTAAGTAGGAAATTGATCAATTGGCTAATAATGTAAGTGTTGAACTAAGAAGAGTTAAGAAAACATATATCCATGTAACCAATTTCAACATTGGTAGAATGAAATATATAAGTTAGGATCACTTACAATATGTTGGAATAATGAGGACACATTATGGATTGAACTAGACACCATTCAGATTTTGGGACCCCAAGAAACCTGTGAAATTACATATCATGAAATATGATAGTAAGGTGAAAATAAAGTATGGGCACAAAGCTTAAAATCATGATAATGTCTTCATGAATGTAGAGGATGAAATTGAGGTTTCTATAATAATACACAAGGTAAAGTTACTAATTTTTATAGCATAAAGGATCCAATATAACCCCACTATAATTGATTAGGAAGATAAGAGGATTGATAAGGAATATTGGGTTTCTTGACTTGTTTATAGACCTCATCCAAATGAAGAATAAGAAATGCAAGAGTAAGTAGGCCCATTTGGGGAAGCTGATATTGAAGAAAGATTTGGATCTACTCTAAGATCCCCTACATATATAGTACTACTACTTCCCTTTAATACAAAATTGAAGAGGAGAGGCCTTTAAGTCTTAACATAGTAGCTAGAATTTTTTCCATGCTTCATCTACCTCCATTAACCATAGTACAATAGGTAAGTCTACCTAATTTATTTTCACATGTTTCTATTATTTCTCCCCTATGTCACCACCTATTATGATAACAATACCACCATTGGTAATGCTTCAATCTACTAGATTGAAATATTTACCACCCATAATTCTGCCAATGGTCACCACTAATCCTAATCCTTCACCATATGCTACCAATACATCACCTTCATCTCTCATTCCACCTTCTATAGGGATAGATTCTATTACTACCAATCCAATAATTAAATATACAAGGAATCTGAAGAATCCTCCTATTTCACCCTAGAAGGTAGATGTAGTAGGACAATGAGGAAGAAGAAAAAATATGGGGAGATGAATAATAATGGGTGTCCAAGACTAACACCAAAAAAACATTATTTTTTGATGAAATAATTGAGACTAAGGAAGATGATGAATGGATGATTGAGTAAAGTACTCAGTCTGGAGGAACTGAAAGGTTATCATAATCTAAAGAGGTTTAACAAGGAGATGCTAACTCTATGGATTTATAATTATTTTTAGATGTGGGAAGGGATGTAAAATAAGAAACAACTTCAAAACTATAGACTATAATACATGATACATCATCAACTACACCCCTAAGATCTCTACCTCAGATTACTATAATGATAATGACAATAAATGATGACCCAACTATCTCTCCTAAGGTTTTAATTTCACCCATTTCTCATTCTATGACAACTTCCTCAATTATTATTTCTATAATTAGTATGATAATTAATATCAATTAATTTCATTCTTTGGGCCAAATGAATAAGCCTTGGGAAGTTATAATGTCATTTATTTATACCAAACCCAAACTACTACTATGGGTCCTATTACTATTATTAATACTACTATGGTTGCCTATACATTGGTGATAGATTAGTTTTAGAATTTAATTATCACCTCAAAATATTATTCATTCTTTATTGGAACCAATTTTTAGTCCCCTAAGTCATCAAACAGGGTACATTTTTAAAACATGGTAACCAGTTCCATTTTTTAAATGCAAGCCACCCATCCTAGGTCATCTACAAATCTATAAATGACCATTAGTCAAGCTTCTCAAACTAATTCTCCTACACTTTTATTACATAGAGCAATAGGGAAGGTTAAGTACATAATTTATTCACCAATCCAAAAGTAGGTTACTATATGGAGGGAAGCATACTTCCTTTCCCTCTAGTAGGAACATCTTCCCCCATGACCATGATTCCTCCAGGGAATTATCTTCCATTTATTCCAGAAGAGTAAATAAATAATCACATTTTCTAAACATTCCCTCATGGATCAAGTATTTTTAATAAGAAGAAGGCAAGACCTCCTGATTAACAAATAACCAATAATCAAATTTCATTTTGATAGACAAAAAAATACCTTGATAAATGTAAAAAGGAAAGACTATAGTTATGGAAGGATAATAGGATGATTTAAAATAAAGAGAATTCATATTCTCTTTGATAAAGAGAATAAAAATAAATCCCTCAAACTTGGATCGATATAGAGAAATTTTTTATAATTTTATTAGTTCCACTAGAGGAGTTACAAAAGAAATGTTTAAAAGATTTTATTATCCTATTTAGAGTCTACTAGAGAGGAGCACCATTCGGGATTATAAAGAGATCATAGATAATATGCAGGGTATAACTAAAAATCTCTACGACACTATTCATCTAATAAACTCTACAAAGGCCATATCTTAGACTAAGTTGGAAGATATCATTCATTTATTCAATAAAATAAAGGAAATCAATGGAAAACTATAATTCATAATCCAAGTAACTAGAAATAATGCATATACCCATTTAAATTTAATAACATCATATTAGGTTTCATGGGCCAAAAGTTTTATTTCTACTAAGAGGGATAACTTGCTTGAGTGGTATCACGAGATGCGAACTCTTGTGCAACAATTTATCAATCAGGAAAAAGAAGTAGTCTCTATTTTTCAAGATATGAGAGTTAATCAAGTAAGCACTCTTCAAGGGAAATTAGTCCCTAAACCCATTTTTGAAAATATCTTATGAGTATAAACTAAAAACTTTCAAACTATGATCGAAGGAATTGTTTATAGGGATAATGATGAAATAATGCAACTAGTAAATTTTTATAGGGACCAAATCAATGGAACTAAGACAATTAATGTAGGGGTCAAGGCTACAATGGTTACACATTAGAAGTTAATGTATAATATCCCAAAAAATTTCAAGATATCTTTAATTTATTATTAAATAGACTTCCAAGCAAGCCACACATTATATTTGTATATGGATCTAAACAAGTAATTAACTTTAGTAGTAGGGGCATCAAAACCACCTCCTAAGGGTAATCAAGATCCAAAGTACACCAATGCAAACATATATGGGACCCACATATGTGTAACTTATAATTTCCATTGCTACAACTACATCAGTCGTAACTTAGGGTGTATCTACAATTATAGTGTTATTTCTAGTTGTTACTCCAATTGCAATGATAGTTTCATCCACTTTAGTTACTATAGCTAATATTTCATAGTTTTCTTATAGTTGTGCCACATCAACAACCTCTAATTATACATATGTATTTACATTTTTTATAGCTTCTAATGTTATTTCCTAATTTATTTTACACACACACACACACACACACACACACACACACACACACACACACACACAGAGAGAGAATCTTACTTTAATAGCTCTATTTTTGAGTAATTATCATTTTACATGCATGCTTTGCATGCAAATAAGCATGAAATGTTATTTTTGAACATGTATTTTTATACTTTAGTTGAGATATGAGGCCTTCACCATCCAAATATTATATACTTTTATACTCATAATCCTAAATGAAGATAATTTTGGATATTTAAATAATTAGGAAATTCTGAGGAAATTTCTACAACTGATCTCCATGTGCAAATCTTGTTTCTTTTCCAAACCTATGGATTATGTAAAAGTTGTTATCATTTTGGTATATTAGTTTTCTATTTGTGAATTAGTTTTATTTTCAATACATTTTTTATTATTGTAATATTTCTTATTTTAATTACCTTTTATATGTTAATTATAATTCCCCTTTATATATGTGATAATGCAATCTTAAAAATGTGGCAACCTTTTATTATATATACTTAAGTTTATTGTATTTCTTGTTTCCTTCAAATTTTAACTATGCTTGATTGTTGGTGTGATATTATAGTTTTACATTAAACATTGGTTTTTTATTACTTTTCTAGCCTTTACTTCAAGTGAGGTCTTATAAATGTGTCATTTTTCTTAACTCATAGGTAATGTAAGTAGACTTCTTTTACATCTCTTATACTATGTCTTATAGGAATTTTTGACACTTTAAAGTCTCTTTGTTCTTAGTTTGATTCAAAATTATCACTATTTTTGACTTGCTTAGGATTTATTACCTCTTTTTAAAATTTTATTCACTTCAAACAAATCCTATCCAATATCTATTACCAACTTTGTAAAAGTCTATAAATAGGGTTTCTAGGAAATCTCATCCTTCATTAGGAATATAACCTTATTTGATAATTATAGTACTCAAAAAAATAAAATATAAAATATTATTAGGTAAATTTAGCTTATTTTCATGATATATTTAATAAAAATCTATCTCTTATCTTCCTAAATTCTAATTGTTACAAATAGAAAGAAAATAATCTCTCTAGACCTTATCAAATAGGCCTTGTACACAATAGTTTATCATCTACTCACCTAGATATTATAATCAAATTAAAATTATTAATTATTTATCATAGTTATTCCACATTTTATAATTTTTTATTACTCAATATATAACTTTAAACCTTCCTCCTCTATCATTCTTTGTTAATAACATAAAAGTTTGTCCTTTAGGTTTTGTAAATAGGCTTACAAACTGATCAATTCATTATAATAGGAGATGTAAAGGTTATAATAATTTGAAAAAAAATTTAAATATTAAAAAAAATATATCATAACCTTATTAACATATTTAAAACCTCCTTACTCATTCATTTTGAAGTTATTCATTCATGAAATATCAAAACACAGACTTTTAGGCTTTGCTTTAGGTCTATAGAAAAACTTAGTACTTAATATCTTTTAATATAAGGATTTTAAAGACATAAAATAAATTTTATTAATTTAAAAATACATATTATCATGTTTCCAAAAAAAATAGAACATTTTGATCATCCATTTTCAAAATATTACACTTTTAGTGAGCTTAAACCCTTATAAAACCCTCACCTACATGTCAGTGGTCTATATTTTTATAATAACTCTCTATAAAGGTATTATAAATATATAAAAACACATTTAAATTTTAATATAATACATAACACACCTTAATAAACAAATTGGATCATTTATCTCATTCATTTGCAAGATATGGGGTTTTTAGTGCTAGAAATAGGGGTTTTAGGCCTTCTTTATGGACTACAGGTATGATTTATTCATATAAATTGGAATAAATAAAGTATAAAATACTTAAATAAATTTTAAAACTTAATATAAATCATTTATCTAAGTTTCATAACATTTTAAGTATTACTTTTCAAGTCATGACAATTCTAGTATCTTAAACCCTAGTTAACAGTTTTAGGACAAGAAACTCTCCTTTTGAAAATAATTTTGTATTAATTATTTAAAGCATATCTAAATCATATAAATTAGTATAAAAATACATATTATTTTATTTCACCTTTTATTATTACTCTTTTCCTTGAAATAATCTCAAAAATTGAAAGAAAAGACCGTATTTCCAAGATTATCATCATAGGACTGTGTGTTTTATCAACTACAACATCAAATATTAATGTAAAAATGCAAATAATATCAAAAAACCAAAGATATAATTAAACTAAAAATTATATTATATTTATACTTCACAAAAACCATAACAAAAACTTCTTTATTCATATGTTTTTTTTAAAACTAGTATATATATCTTGTAGGCCCTTCATCAATTCTTCATCACCAACTTGCAGACTTAGAGACCTGCTCTCACTCTACTTATACACTCATATTATTATTATTATTATTATTATTATTATTATTATTATTATTTATTAATCATATTTTTTTAATTTTATATCCTTATAACTAATTATATATACTTGGTTTCTTCTTTATAAAATCTCTCAACAGTCTTAAAACTTATCCAATATGATAATTTTAACCCTCTACCTATGATGTTCCCCCCTTAATTGGTTTTATGAAACTTTTATACTAATTTTAGGATATAAATACACTTAATAACATGTCACATTATCATAAATTCCATTTTTAACCTTTACATATGGATCATAAACTTTACAACATGATAAAACTCTTCAAATGCTTTATAAACAATTCAAATTTTTAAATTTCCCATTTTAGCTAGAAAGTATTAAAATCACTTAAATGGACCATACAAGATAGGATAATCCTAGATAAGTATTATTATTTATAAATAATTACTCTCTAACTTACCTAAGACCTATCAAACCAAACATTGCATTTACTTTGATGATGCTCTTGCATCATACTCCCCAAGTGGGAAAGGTTTGAGCTCAATATCAAATGAAGCTTTGATTTCCTTTTCCTTTTCTTCCAGTCATATTGTACTTACATATTTATTTTTATTCACTATTATATTTCTATCTAATATATCTTTTGTATTACATTCTTCTTCCATATTATTCTTTCTGTATTTATCCTCTAATATGAAGATGTTTTTTCTTGTAACTTTATACTCTTTACATGAGTTATTTCAATATCTTCTTTCTCTATGATTTTTATCTACTCAACTAATAAACCTATACATACAAAACTTAAAAAATCATTAGATATATAATATTTATAATTTTGGGTCTCATCAAATGTATCTATCAACCACACTTGTCCTTGCAATTTGCAATCTGATTTATCTACTATTTCATCTTCTTTTCTTCTTTACTTTATATCCTTCCAAGTACTAACTTAGGTGTCCCTAAATAATACTCCACTACTTCCTTTTTCAAGGGATGATATAACACTTATATTTTATCCTCTAACTCCTATAAACTCACATATAAAAATAATTCATTATGTTCTAAATTTTGTTTCCTTTCCATGGACACTTCTTCCTTCAAATATTCCTTCTTCAAACCTTCAATGAGATTTATTAGTCGGTCTTCATCTTCTACATCATCTTATTAAACTTAAAACTTTTCATGGCTACTCTCTTAATGAATATCCTCTTAGATAATAAATTAATTATTATATTTCTCATTTTTTTTATAAAAATATGTTTTAGTTTCCTTATGTAATAACCTTATTGTGTTTATTTCCTCTGAGACAACTTCCTCCTTTTCATGTAACTGCTTATGTTTAGTCACATGTCTTTCATTTTCCTTGATTATTTCATGATCATCATGCAATAGGAATTATTCTTCACGAATCTACTCTTTTTCTTCTTATTTTCTTCCTTCACCACTCTTATCATCTTGGTTTAGGATCATTTTTTTCTCTTGCTCTTCATAGTTCACATTTGTAACTAGATCCTTGGGGTTCATTATCAACTTGTTCTCCTTGTGTTTCTCAATTTTTGAGCCTTCAAATTGAGACCTATTTTCATCAAAATGAATACCTAAAATCACATATTTATACATATTTTTAAACTAATTTTTTTTCATAATTTCATCTCCAAGTTCCTCATTGGGATGTCTTTATATCACCCTTATCATCCTTTTCCAATTTCTAATTTCTTGTTGTCTCTTTATTCTTTTTACAATTTGCTAGATTGGCCATTTGACCATCTTTCTAAATATGAACCCATGTCTTGTTTTTGTGAATATATTATTCTAATACTTATATTAAATCTACTAAAGTATAATTTATCTCAACTATCCCTCTCTAAATATTCACTTCTTCTCTCAACTCATTCATTTTCTTCATTTAGTTTCTTTTTCTTGGTAGTCATTTCATTTATCTTTCTACTTATATTCTTCCTCTTGTGTGTCACAAAAATAATCACTTTGGTAATTTTAAACCTCCAATGATTTCTCACCTTGAACATATTCTAAGTCTATTTCACCTTGGATTGTTTCTCCTTGATCCTCAGTGTGCTCTTTCTCTTCACCTTCTTAAGCCTCTATGGGCTATAGAACTGTAAACTTTCACTCTCTTAGAATTTCAAGAACCTATTTCAAGTACCATTTTCTAAAATCACTCTTAAATTCTTTTAGTCTTATTTTTTCCCAACTTACAAAGAGCTTTTTCTAAACTATGACACTGTATGATATAAGTATACCTCTTCTAGGTCTCTTACACTAGGTCTTCTAGGTCTTTTTTAGGCTTTGTAGCCTCCTTTTACTTAGTTTGATTCACAATTATCACTCTTTGTTACTTCCTTAGGGTTTATTTCCTTTTTTAAAAAAGTTATTCATATCAACTAACTTCTCCTATCTAATATCTTTTACCAACTTTATCAAAGCCTATAAACAGGGTTTCTAAGAAATATTGTCCTTCATTAGGACTATAACCTTGTTTGATTATTATATTACTCAAAAAAATAGAATATAAAACTTTAATAATTAATTTTAATTTTTTTTCATGATATATTTAATAAAAATCAAATTTTTATCTTCCTAAATGTTAATTGTTGCAAACAAATAAAAAATAATCTCTCTAGACCTTATCAAATAGGCCTTGCACATAATAGTTTGTCATATACTCACTTGGATATTATAATAAAATTAAAATTATTAAATATTTATCAGATTTATTTTACATTTTATAATTATTTATTAATAAATATATAAATTTTAACCTTCCTCCTCTATCATTCCTTGTCAAGAACACAAAATTTTGTCTTTTAGGTCTTGTAAATAGGCTTGTAAACTAATCAATTGGTTATAAATTGAGATGTTGGGGTTATAATATATTTTTAAAAATTTAAATATTAATAAAAAGATATCCTAACCATATTAACATATTTTAAAACTCTTTAATCATTCATTTTATATTTATTCCTTCATGAAATATCAAAACACAAACTTTTAGGTGTTGTTTTAACTTTGCATAAAAACAAACTCCTATATTTTTTTGTGGGAAATTTAAATAATTAAAACCAGTTTTAATAGTTTTAAAATACCTATTATAATTTTACTAAATTTTTTTATAACTTTATGATTAGTTGTTTTGAATATATTCCACTTTTAGTGGGCTTAAACCCTTATAAAACCCTCACCTATAGGTCTGTAATCTATATTTTTAAAATAAATATATAAAAGTATTAAAAATATATTTAAAAATATTTAAACATTTTTATACCACATAAAAAATCTACCTAAAAAATTTTAGATCATTTCTCTCATTCGTTTACAATATATAGGGTTTTAGTGTTTCAAATAGGGATTTTAGGCCTTCTTTAAGGACTAAAAGTCTATTTTTTTCACATAACTTGGGATAAATACCTCATAAAAAATTTAAACCAATTTTAAAACATCATATAAACTTAATAAATATTTAATCAAAGTTTTAAATCATTTTAACTATTACTTTTCAAGTTATAACAATTTTGGTATCTTAAACGCTTGTTAATAGTTTTAGGACAACAAGATCTTTTTTAAATAATTTTGTGTTCATGCTTAAATGCAACCCTAAATCATAAAAAACATTATAAAAATACCTATCCTTCTATTTTAACTTTTAATATTTCTATTTTCCTCTAAATAATCTCAAAAATTGAAATAAAAGTTCATCTTTCTAGGATTGTCATCATAGGACTATGTGTTTTACACACTGCAACATCAAATATTATTGTAAAAACACAAAAAATATAAAATAAATATAAATATAATTAAATTAAACATTAAATTATCTTTATAATTCATAAAAAACATAACAAAAACTTCTTTATTAAATTTTTTTGTTTCTCAAACTAGTATACAAATCATGTAGGCCCTTCATCAATTCTTCATCACCAACCTACAAACTTAGAATCCTAATCTCACTCTACTTCTCCTCTCACATTATTATGTTTTATTATATCATCCTTATATTTTATAATATTTTATAATTATAAATAACTTTATATACTTGGTTTATTTTTTCTAAAATCTCTCAATAGTCTTAAAATTTATCAAACATGTTAATTTTAACCCTCTTCCTATATTTCTACCACTTTAATTGGGTTTATGAAAAATTTAGGATAAATGGAGGATGGAAATAAATTTAATAAAATTTAAAATCATCATAGATTACATTTTGACCTTTTACATATGGATTATAACCTTTACAACATGATAAAACCCTTCAAAATTTTTACAAACAATTCAAAATTTTGAATTTCCCATTTTGGTGGGAAAGTAGAAAACTCACTTAAATGGACCATAAAAGACATGAGAAGAATAAATAATAATATTATTGATAAATAATAACTCTATAACATATCTAATACCTATCAAACCAAATATTGCATTGCCTTCGATGACGCTCTTACATCAATAGGCCTCCTTTTCTACTTTACCTTTCCCTCTTTTTAGGCTTATTTTGGTCTTACCCACGATAGGCTAGATACATAATAAATCCAAAAATTTCAATTATATTCATATTAACCCATATAAAACCCAACTATGATAAAAAAATTTACTCACTCTCTGTTATTCTACTAATAATGTTTTTACAAAATTGAATACTTGCAACTCATGCCGTAGAGTGAATTTTCATTCATATATCATAAAATGTTAAAGGATACATTTTTTATAGGTTGTGCATAAAATGAAAATAAATAATAATTTAATTTGGTGATATAATGAATGCCACACCTCCACCTCTATTTATTTTAAAATAATCACTTGAGTTGTACTGAAAGTACTCATTAGATTAACAAGGTCTACCTCAGACACTAACTATACCCAGCTTTGGAATTCCATAAAAAAGTTAGGTCTAATAATGGAGTATTAAAATCATCTTAGGATCAAACATTCTATCCAAGCAGACAACCCTAACTTAAAATAACCCAATGGCCAAATATCTAACCTACATATATGGTTCTACTATCAATATCACTGAGGTCATGCATGATTTACCAAGAAACCCTAAGAAGCATCTTCCTTCATTTTATCTTTTGGGAGGTAGGACTACTAAAGAAAACATAAGGCCTTAAAAATTACCCTTTAAATATTACATGTAACCCATAAAGACATGACATGTAATCATTTTCATTTCATGTTACAAGATGCCACCTATGACTACTTTCTGAATATCTTGGAAGGTTCACTTACATCTTGGGATCAATGTCAAAACACATTCTGGGCATAATTTGGCCAAGTCACTAGCATGAGTGTTGTTTACTAGCACCTTAAAATCATGATAATATAACCAAATGATCTAATCTTATCCTTTAAGTCTAGGTTCAAAAAGATGTATACCCAGTTGAAAACTACTTACAAACCTATTGAAACTTTAGCACTCAAAATGTACAAGAACACCCTAGACCCTACGAATGTTGTTTTTCTAATCAAGAGTTTTTAGTGTTGATACACTACCTTTGGATTATGTTGAATCTATCAAAGTGGATAAATAATTGAAACCCTAGATGAAATTGTTGGCCCCACTTAGTCTTGGTGCTATTTTTTGGTTTGTAGCATAATCCTAACCATAAATCAAAATGTTGTAGCCTAAAACCAGAACATTTTATACTCCCATGTGCATTTAATCTATACTCTACCCAATCAACACCTTATATTCTTGAAAAATTCTACATGTAACCAACAAAACCATAATCAATCCTTGATATTGTTAAATACTACTACTACTACATAAGGTATTAATTATAATTCCACAAAAATAGAATTAGAATCTATCTAAAATATGGTGTAGAAATTAAGCAATGAGTTTATAAGCATGAAAAAATGCATGGGTAACAATAAAAGATAGAATAACAATCAGAGCTTTGGATTCCAAAGGTAAAACATGCCTTTCAACAGGTCTAGAAAAATCTAGAACATCAGCCACCCAATAGAGTGCCATAAATAAATATCATGAAAGAAACCCTTCCTAACTAGTTTAGGGTTCATAACATAGTGCAACATGGTGAGCTTGATTTCATAGAGTTATACACTACTTTTAAGATATTTTAGAAGGAAATGAATATATAATAATGTTTCATCAACTAGATAGAACCATATTCCTTTAGTGATCCAAGACATTTGAATGTATCAATGATCTTTGATTGTAATGAAATTACTTCAAGAATTAAGTATAACAGCAGAATTATATACAAATATGACTGAAATATATCCAAATATATGATAATAGATAAGCCACTTCAAGGGGGAAACCTCCACAAGCTTCAATAAGAGCATAATTCACAATATGATGATAAATGATTACCCACTACCTCCTATATATAGTCTAACTAGTCCATGGTTACTCCATAGGCCAACCTACCAATCTAAAGAAAGCCACAAGTTGGCTAAGTAATATAATGTCAAAGAGGGATAAGTAAGCCACAAGTCAGCTAATACTATCCTCATACATGTGATAGGTTAGGGGCGTAGCATGCCCTTCCCCTTCAAACCAACATTGTCCTCAACATTGAACAATTGTGGGTGTTGTTGAAGAAATTCTTCACCTTCCCAAGTTGCATCTTCACTGCTTTGGTTTTTCCACTTGATCAAATATTCCTTAATCTCTCTAGTTCTCAACCTCTTAGTACATGTTTGGAGGATCTTCTCTGGTTCTAAAATGACTCATCCTTCTTCATCTAGTTCTGGGAGCTCTGTTTGGGCAGAAACTTTTTCTCCAATGACCTTCTTCAAACAAGAAACATGAAATACTAGGTGTATGTGAGATGAATGAGGTAACTCGAGCTTGTAAGCCACACTTCCAATTTTTTGTAGAACCTAATAAGGGCCATAATACTTTGGATCAAGTTTGTTGTCCTTTTTCTGTTACTTCAAGGACATCTACTTGTAAGGTTGTAAATGAATAAATACCCAGTCACCCACCTCAAAATTTCACTCACTCCAATGTTGATCTGCTTGTTGCTTCATCCTATTTTGTGCCAAGGCCGAATTCTCTCTCAAACTAGCCAAAACCTCTTATTGATGTTGAATGTGCTCTTCCACATCTCGAACCTTGGTGTGCACCTTTAATGAAGAAGTGATGGAAGGTGGATGGTAACCATATAGTGCTAGAAATGGAGACATTTTAGAAGGGGTATGGAAACTTGTGTTATACCACCATTATACAAGTGGTATCCATTTAACCCAATGTGCTTGTTTATCTGATACAAAACAATGGAGATACCCATCTAAACATTTGTTAACCACTTTAGTTTTTCCATCAAATTGGGGGTGGTAAGATGAGCTATGAGCTAGCTGAGTACCCAAACAAGAAAATAGTTCAGTCCAGAAATTACTAGTGAAAATAGGATCATGATCACTTACAATTATATTTGGAGTTCCATGTAATTTGATAATTGCTTCCATAAAAATAGTTGTGATTGTACTTTCTAAAAATGGATGTGAGAGAGCACAAAAATGGGCATATTTTGTAAGCCTATCCATAATGACCAAAATAACTTTATTACCTTTAGAACAAGGCAACCTAGTGATGAAATCCATGGAAACAACCTCCCACCCTTGACTAGGAATTGCTAATGGTTGTAACAAACCTAGGGTCTTAACTATTTCACCTTTATTCTATTGGCATATCATGCATTCTTCCACAAACTTTTGTAAATATCTTTTGAGTCCTTCCCAAAATAATTCTTTCTTAATTCTATGATAAGTTTTCAAGAACCCTGAGTGTCCCCCAAGTGGAGATGCATGTAACTTGGCAAGAATCTTATGCTTAAGCTCTGAAGTTTTGCACAAGTATAACCTACACTTATACCATAAGACATTACCTTTCCATTCAAATTTGTCAGAGGATAAATTACCTTGTTGGAGATTCTAAATCAGAACATGTGTATCCTTGTCTTGCTCCCATTCTAACCTAGCTTCATTCACCCAATCTACTTACGATATGGACATTGCACAAAGTAATGCTTCTGTGGATGCATCCCATCTAGATAGTGCATCTACTACTACATTATCTTTACCCTTCTTGTAGATGATTTCAAAATCATAACCCAACATTTTGGTTACCCATTTTTGTTGTTCCTTAGATGATAATCTTTGCTCCAAAAAGTATTTGAGACTATCATGATCCATTTTCACCTTAAAGTGCCTACCCATCAGATAAGGCCTCCATTGTTTAACTGCATGAAGAATAGCCATCATTTCTTTCTCATAGACAAGTTTTTGTAGATTCTTACCTTTGAATTGATGACTTTAAAATGTAATGGGTCTTCCTTCCTACATTAGTACTGCCCCCAATCTAGACCCAAAAGCATCACATTCAATAGTGAATGTTTGTGAGAAGTCTAGAGTAGCCAAAACTGGAGTGGTGCACATAGCTACTTTTAGTTTCTCAAATGCTTTGGTGGCATCATCATTCCAATGGAAAGCATCCTTCTTTAGCAATGCAGTGAGGGGAGCTGCTATGCTGCCATAACCTTTGACAAATCTTCTATAGTAACCTGTTAGTCCAAGAAAACCTTGAAGGTTTTTTAGAGTTTTTGGCATGGGCCATTCCATTATCGCTCTGATCTTCTGAGGATCAACTTTGACCCCTTTATGGGAAACAATGTGACCAAGGTACTCTACCTCCTATACTCCAAAAGCACATTTAGATGGCTTCACATAAAGTTGGTGCTTCTCCAAAACTATCAACACCTGTTTCACATGTTGCAGATGTGTTTCCCATGTTTGACTATAAATCAATATGTCATCAAAGAAAACTAGCACAAACTTCCTTAAGAAAGGCCTAAAAATAGTGTTCATCAAGCTCTGAAAAGTAGATGGTGCATTTGTAAGACCAAAGGGCATTACCAAAAACTCATAATGGCCCTCATGTGTTCTAAAAGAAATTTTATGAACATCTTCATCCTTATTCTAATTTGATGGTACCCCAAGCGAAGATCCAATTTTGTGAAATAATTAGCACCATGCAACTCATCAAGTAAATCATCAATTACTAGAATAGGAAACTTATCTTTGATGGTGTACTTGTTGAGTTCCCTATAATCTGGGCACATCCTCCATGTGTCATCCTTCTTCCGCACCATGACCAATGGTGATGAATATGCACTTTGGCTATGCTTGATGATCCCTGCCTCCAGCATCTCATAGATCATCTTTTAAATTTCACTCTTTTGTGCATATGGATATCTATATGGTCTGATATTTGGTGGTTGACTACTTGGAATTAATTGAATGGCATGATCATGTTCTCTTTTTGGTGGTAGTCCTTTTGGCATGGCCCCAAAAATAGATGAGTGGTATTCAAGAATTATTTGTAAATCAGGATGTGCAGATACCTTTAGGCGTTGAGCTTCTATGGAGCATAATCATGTAATAATTCCCTCTACCCCCTTTTTTAGCATCTTGTTCATCTGATGTGAACTAACCAATTGTGGAGATTTTGCATGTAATCCATGTAGCTCAATTTTCTTACCTTCAGAATGAAAGTGCATGAATAGTTCTTGGAAGTTCATCTCAATGGTACCTAAGGTTGTGAGCCATTGGACTCCCAAAAAAATGTATGTGTTACCCATGGGAATAACAAACATAGGAGAGTCAATATTGTACCCACCCATAATAAGCTTAATACTATGGCATTTGCCTGAACAATTAATTGTGCCACCATTTGCAATCATAACCTAAAATTTTGGTGCTGGGTAGATGAAACAGTTCAATCGAGTGGCAAACTTATGGTTTATAAAGTTATGTGTGCTCCTTAAATCAATCAACACTATCACCTTCTATTTCTTGAGGAGACCCACCACCTTAAGATTTTATGGAGTGCTAATACATGCAAGTGCATGACAAGAGATTATAGGTTGGGAATCTTCAGGTACCTCCTCTATATCTTCCTCATCATCATTGGAGGCATCATCTACTTCTTCATCTTCATCTGGTCCCTCAATGTAGAATAACTTCTTCTCAGCACATCTATGTCCTTTACTCCACTTGCTATCACAACCAAAACATAATCCTTTCGCACGCTTTTCTTCAATTTGCTGAGGGGTCAATCTAGTAGGTGGAGGAAATGTTGATGATGATATGCTACGATCTTTGAAGTGAGTGAATGGTTGATTCTTGTTGGCTATGAACTTTTCCTCAGCTCTAAATGCTAGGATAATAGATTCAAAAATATTAAGTGGATTAAACATGCATACCTTATGTTGAATGTGGTCCTTGAGTCCACCCAAAAATAGGTCATTCAAGTTTGCATCAAAAATTGCCTCCACATGTAAGGATAGGTTTTGAAAATGATGAATATAATCCTTGACAGAGCTAGTTTGTCACAATTTTGCTAGTTGGCTGAAGTAATTATCTATCACACTATTGCCATAGTGTAATTGTAGCTACTCTATAAAAATTGACCAAGTGACATTGAGACTCATCTTTTTATTTTGAGCACACAACCATCGATACCAAATAAATTGATCAAGTTCAAGATACAAAGATGCCATGGTAACCTTCTATCCACTTGGAATCTGATGTAGGTCAAAAAAACTCTCCATTTGGTTCAGCCAATTGAGTGGATCTTTTCCATTGAATTTGCGCATATCCACTTTTGGTAATAGGTTCTTCTATGGCCATGGAGTTGGATTTGAAGTAGACTGGTTAGGAGAACCACCCTGGTGGGTTTGTGAAATAGAGTTAGCTTGATGATTTGATTAATTAATGTTCAAATCCATCATGATATATCCCAAACTATCTTTTATGGATTGCATATTAGATTGTATGTCTTGCACCTCACTCTGAATGCCTTGCACACTATAGTCAAGCTGGCTCACTTTGTGATCTATGTCAAAAAACCCTGGTATAAAGGGTCTATTACACCCCCATTTTGACTCCATCTCACCCTTGTTAGGAGTTTTTCCTAGAGTTTCAGCACCCTTTCCTTGGCCCTGAGTTTGTGGACCTGCCATAAAAGGGTTTTATGATGTTGACCCTTATTGACACTTTTGACCCAACTTTGACCAAGTGATTTTGGAATTATTTTAGCCTCAATTCAAAATATACAAAGAACAAACCATAGCCAAATTTTTCTATGCTTTCCAAAAATGTAAACAACTCAGAAAAATTCTTTGAATTGTGCACAATAGAGCAATTTTATGAAAAACCATAAAATAGCGATCACTTTTGAAAAACAGATCCAAATGAGCTGAAATTTTAATTAAAGCTTAATGTGATGATTTATCACCTCCAATAAAACAATTTCATAGAAATTCACAACCATTTTTTATATATCTCAAAATTTAAAAATTTAGTGTTTCACCCACAAGATTGCCCAAATCACAGCTCCGATACCACTGGTAATGAAATTACTTCAATAATTAAGTATAACAGCAAAATTATATCCAAATATATGATAATAGATAAGCCACTTCAAGGGGGCAACCTCCACAAGCTTCAATAAGAGCAGAATTCATAATATGATGATAAATGATTACCCACTACCTCCTATATATAGTCTAACTAGGCCATGGTTACTCCATAGGCTGACCTACTAATCTAAAGAAAGCCACAAGTTAGCTAAGTAATATAATGTCAAAGAGGGATAAGTAAGCCACAAGTTGGCTAATACTATCCTCATACATGTGATAGGTTAGGGGCATAGCATTGATACCTACAATATCCCATTCCAAGTAGAGGATGAGAATGAACCAAAGGTTAATATAGATGAGATCCATGCATTCCAATTGTTCTACCAAAATAACTACAATATAATGAACAATCAAACTATTACCACTTCAATGCCTCTAAAAAATAATGCTATTACTCCTCTAAATTATAGGGTCAAAAATAATCCACCTCCTCCTACGAGGGATGATTTTTTATAGATAATAAAATTGCAAAGTATATCTAGATACAACATCATTGAGGAAATGAAGAAGATAAAGGCTAATAACACCCTACATGAACTAGCTCAGATCACTAAACAAAGGGAGGCATTTCTCAAAGCCATGATTGAGATATCCTCTATATCTTACAAATACAAAGATGCACATGTAAATGTAATGGTATTTAAAGACAAATTTTAAGTATTATTATTTCTACTAAATGTTTAAATGTTTATAAAGAATGTGTGTAATTGTCTAGTTGACTCAAGTGACTTAGCCAGTGTGATATCGATAGTTATGTAAAATAAGTTGGGTTTAACCCTGTGTGTGTGTGTGTCTGTGTGTGTGTGTGTGTGTGTGTGTGTGTGTGTGTGTGTGTGTGTGTGTGTGTGTGTGTGTGTGTGTGTGTGTGTGTGTGTGTGTGTGTGTGTGTGTGTGTGTGTGTGTGTGAGTGTGAGTGTGTGTGTGTGTGTGTGTGTGTGTGTGTGTGTGTGTGTGTGTGTGGGTGGTACTATAGTTGGATAAGTATTATTTACCATGAACTAGAGAAATAAAAAGTGTTCACATCTAGTTGGCATTAGAACCACATGTACAAAAATACATACACATTCTAGTCTTTGACATCCTAAAATATTATGGCCTATTATTGAGATGGGATTGGATTAAAAACATTAAATGAGTACATGGACATTAAATTTTAACACATGTGCCTTCTTTGGAAAGGAGTAGCCAATTAGATTTAGGTGGAAAGGGAACCAAAGATGATGTACTTAATTACTGACTATAATGCCAAGAATAAAAAGGTTAAATTTGCATCTCCACATGTAGGAGTATACACATTCACTACCAAGTAAGAGATTCATGAAAAATATTTTCATTCTCCTTCTTAGTTATGGACTCTCCATTTTAATGGAGCTCACCCAAAACAAGGTTATTGTGTTGGTGTAGCACTAACAGATCTAGATGGTAAGTACTTTCTAACTATGTATAGGTTGTAATTTATTTACACTAATAATAGAGCTAAGTTTGTACTGGAGATTTATCAGTGATGTCATGAAAGTGTCTTGGTGAGTGGATGATGTGATTTTATAACCTAAGTGATAATGACAAAGTGTGTAATTTGCTTGTCCTAGTGTGTTTGAAGATGGCTTGGTTGATCTCCATAATTTAACTATATAGACATGTTTAGGTATGAGTATGGTGATTAAAACATGTAAAATAGGTCCTTAAGAATCTATATATGATTTGAGAGATTATGTGTATAAGTGTAATTCATCTAGTTTATCATTGTTCTCATCTAGACACTTTGGGTTCAGTGATAGAAAATATGAGAAGGTAGTTTGATGATGTCACCATTACAACATGGGAAGGAGTCAAGGGGAATTGGTCATATGGTTGTGATCACAGTAGTACCTAATTGTTATGCACCAAATCTAAAGTCATGTGTTTTAAGCATGATTAAATATATGAGGGTACAAATTTAGCTTCTAAGATAGATTTCATTATTTTCCCTTAGCCAAATTTATAATATGGCTAGAAAAAGCTGAGTAATTAGTTTGATGATAGAAGATCTCACATGTGTGTATGACTCAGGAGAAGGTGATCATATGGTTTTATTTAGTTTTGGACATAGTTTATTTTTGCTAATTTTTAGATCATGTGATGTAGCGCATCAAAAGATATAGATGTGTAAATTTGGGCTCCCAGGCATTTTGACTGTGTTTTCCCATACTTAGCCAATCTTGCAAGGTGATAGAAAGAGTCAAGTAATAATTTTGATGGTGTTGTATCTTGTATGTGTGAAGGTGTCAAGATAAATTGATCATATGGGTTTGTTAAGTTTTGATCCTAGTTCATTTGGGATAAATTTGAGATCATCTATTGAAGCATGATAGAAGTTATGATTGAGAAAAGTTGGCCTCTCAACCAATTTTTGAAATGATTGGCTCTGTGATAGAAGTTTATGGGAAGGCACTTTAATGGTATCATATCTTGCACATTCAATATTTTAGGAGTATTAGTTCATATGGTTGGTATTTTATTGTTTTAGAATAATGGGGTTTTATTCTTAATTAAATAAATAGGTCTAAGCAAAGTAAATCAATAAATAATGTGAAACAATTAAGCTACTAGTTTGTGTAAATAAATTTGTATTTTTACCTTTTCTAAATATAGTAATAAATAAGATAAATCTAACTTATCTTATTCTAAATTATCTAGACTGAGATAGGGTCTAATACTGGAGGAGCAAAACTAGGAAACTATCAAAAATTGGATCCTAAAGTTTGTATTTGGATTGGGTAGGAGTGTCAAAAGTGGGACACCCTATCTAGTGTTGTAGTCATTTTTTGATGTTTTTGTATAGGTGGTATAATATTTATAGGTTCTATTTAGTAGGCCTATGTTACTGCATCAGTGAAATATTGAAGCCTAAAATCCTATGGAGCTCATTGTGCATCTATTTCAAATCTTCAAAGCCCTAGAATATCTTTGTGATCGAACTTAAACAAAAAATTATAAAATATAGATAAAGGATTAGTGTGTAAAGGATATGGTGGACAAACTTTACACCCCATGTGAGGGCATGCTACCTATATACTAATACTCTAAGGAGGGATCAAGTTAATGTACTTATCTCATTAAAGTTCTTGGTGCAATTATTTATGATAAATGTAACTACATTTGAAAATGGATGTATCTCGGATGGCTAAGGATTGGTGCAAAGGTTTGAATAAAATTTAAATGATATTGGAAGTTGGGATGTAGTGAATAGGGAGGAGTGCTTGAATGTACTTTCTTGTATTCTTACTTCTCTCTTGTAAATGAGTGCCAACCCTTCTAAATGGACTTTGAATGGTCTTATATAGGGAAATGAATGATCATGGGTTAAATTAATTCACATTAGGCTAACAATAAAAAGGATAAGGATAAAAAAGAATCTAACTATTAGGACCAATTTTTCACTTGGATAATAATGCCAAAATTAGGACACCCTAGGTTTCAATGATCATATCTAAGTTAGGCACTATTGTCCAGAGGGAATAAGACATAGGGGAATGGATCTGGGATTGAAAGAGCTACTTGGGTCTATAAGGGTTAGGTTCAGAAGGCTTTGGATAACTAGGAGTCAATGAAATAATATCCTAGAAGGGTTGTGTAAGCAAGTAGGAAGACATATGGATTGGGTGTCATTAATCATGCTTAAGTCATCCAATTTTACATTTATATGACTAAAATTGGATTCTCCTATGGAAGGAGATCATCTGGTCCAAATTTGAGATCATGCATCAAAGTTTATAAAAATTTATTGAGGTGAAAAAATGGCTACTTATGTATATTGATAGGATATCCATACTTAGTCATTTTTTAATGTGTTAAATCTTGAGCAAGATCGACAATGTGTGAGTACTCAAAGGAGTCAAGAGGTAGCAAGATGAGGATAGGTGCATGATTTTTAATGTCTAATAAAAGGTATAGGATAAGGATCTAATAGTGAGTGGTCATTTAGACATTTGATTAAATAATGAGTGTTTATCATTAAAGATTGGGTTGATCCATAGAGATCGACATAGCACATTGAGTCAAAGTTCTTAGATTGCATGAGATGAGGTCAACATGACTGAAGGTTAATGTCTGAGTATTGGAACTTATGAATTAAATATTGGTAAATATCTATGGAGAATATTTTATCTAAGTTGAGAGTTCATGAGATTCTATCTTAGTGTTTCAAGGTTAACTGTGATCATTTGCATTTGAACATTTGAATTTGCAAAGGAAAGACCTGTGTTTAGTTTTTAGACCATAGATTTCGATAAAAGATGTATTTACTATTGTAGTAAAAGGAAAATATGTAAAGGATTTCAAGGTACATCTAGATATATGGATTTGAAGATCTATAAGTTTGTATAAACAAATTTATTGAGATTCAAAGTTGATTGTGTTTCTGTATATGTTCTGCAAGTTACCCAAGAAGGATATTCAAGATCATGTAGTTGTTGTTTCAATGTTTCATGGTGAATTGGATATTTTGGAGTATTTTAGGCTCCATGTGGATGGTTTTTGATTATTTTTGAGGTTTGATCAATCTATCTTGAGTATTAACATTGCTTAAGAAGTTGATTGTTTGTTTGTTGATGGCATTCCTATGTATAAGGTCTCTATTTAAGTTATTTGAGCATATGTAGAGGTGAGATAAAGTAAATTTGATATTTTGAGTGTGTCCTAGGGGACATGAGGAGTGAACCTATATGTTTATAAGTGGTCCTATGTTCTTATTATGCTTAGAGAAGTGTTAAAGAGCTGAATGGGTCTCCATAGGACCTATTAGTGACTTAGGCATATTTTGAAAGGGGACAGTGCTTAAGTATGACCCATATGAGATGTCTTAAGGGTGAAGGCATGAGGTGTGGCCAACAAATATTATTATGGACATGATAATTGATGATATATATATATTATAACTAAATATGTTGGGTTCTAGATTTTAGGAAGTAAGAGATAGAAGAAAGGCTTGTGTGTGTGAGGGAAGGATAGGTAGTATGCCTATTGGTGGAGTTAATGAGAAGAACAATTGGTTGACTTTATTTATGACCTATAGGTCATGTTCCTAATGTTAGGATAGATTTATTTTAGTTTTTGGATATGTGAAGAGGTTTGAGTGTATAGTTGAGGATAGTTTGAATGAAGAAGGAAAGAGTTTGTGACTTGCCTATGTGAGAGGCCTATTTGAGAGAGAGGGGTTGTACAGGGGTTAGATAATCAAGAGATCCATCATCAGGTGTTGAAAAAATAAGTTATAAGGTGGAAGTGTTCTTCTCAAGGAGGGTCTAAAGGACTTGATCTTCCTTAGGGTTAGTTATTCCTTATGAAATAGCATTTCACTAGAAAAAATTTGATATAAAGGACTTGATCAAGGTTATAGGTAAGAAGGACTTAATCAAAGGTTACTAATTAGAGGGAATTGATTAGTCTCTTGTTTATGATCATCTTATAAGATATCAGTCCATGTTTTTATAGGTTTGATAGTGGGTTTTATTCACCAAGAGGGTTTCCCATGTATACCTTGTGTTGTATATGTGATCTTACTTTATGTCAATTATTCACTACTATGAATAATTTGTATGATTCATAAAATACGCATGTTGAATTCTTAAGTAAATACAAGGGTTTGTAAATTAAATTGAATTATTTTCCATCATTGATTCACACCCCCCCCTCTTAGTGGATTGTACCTCTAATAGTTGGTATTAGAGTGAGGTCATTTCTTAAAATATTGACATCTTGAAGGTGATCCAAGGTACAATGGCTAGTTAGAATATGCAAGGTGGTTTCTCTACTAAGTAGGCAATGATGTTCAATGGATCCAATTATGCATTTTGGAGTGATAGGATGAATACCTATATTATGTCCCTATGGTTTGATATATGGCAATATGTTTCAAATAGTTATGTTGCTCTTACTATTCCTCTATCTAGTGTTGCAAATGAGAAGTTGTTTGAGAACAATTCTAAGGCAATGAGTGCCATCAATTATGGTATTATATAAACTAAGTTCATGAAAGTAATTCATTGCACATTTGCCAAGGAAATATGGGATGAATTGAATATTATTTTTGAAGGAGATTTAAAGCTTAAGCTTGTTAAGTTGCACTCATAGAAGGTAATTTGAAAGTCTCAAGATGAATGAATAAGATACTATGGCATATTTTATGTATTAATTTTAGGAGATTATGAACATCATCAGAGATCTTAGAGAAAATATTGAAGAGACTATTGTTGTTCAAAAAGTATTAATGTCTCTATCCCCTATGTTTGATCTGAAAGTATCTTCTATAAAAGAGAGTTATGATCTTACTCAATTGATGATGGATAAATTCCATGGCACCCTTATTGCCTATGCAATAAGGAAGAATGATGAAATACCTCCAAAGAAGCAAGTAGCTTTCAAGATTCATATGCAAATAAATAATAATTTCCAAGGTAAGAAACTCAAAGAGGATGACATTCCTAATGTAGATGAGGATGAACTAATTGCTTTGATTTCAAGAAAATATATAATAGGTTCATGAAAGAATAAAAGTAAGCTACCCCTTAAATTATTCAATTGTGAAGAAATAGGACATTTTACTAATAAGTGCCCTCATCAGCATAAGAAGGATGATAATGAAGAGCACGATCAAGGTCATGATGATGGCTAGAGATATTTCAGGTCTAATACAAGAAAAAAGGGTTCTATAAAGTTTGATAAAAAGAAGAAGTACTTCAAGGAAAAAAAGAGTCTCTATTGTTAAAAAGATTGTAGCTCATCAAATGAGAGTGAATTTAGTGTCTCAAAATATGATCATGAAGATGATGGTTCTACTAAAGATAAAGTTTTATTCATGGATGAGGAAGGAAGTTTCTCACATCATAAGGTGACTACTTAGAGTGATTTAGATGATGATGAAGATGAAGTGGACTATGAAACTGCATTGACTAATGCTCATGAAGAACTAACGATTGAGAATAAGATCAATAATAAGATGAAATATAAACTCAAGAAATTTGAGGAGAAATTTAGTGTGTTTGAGGCAAGAATGGATGAAGATGCCAAGGAGAATGAAGATATGGTCAAACATATTAGTTGTCATTGGAGGTCCTATCTACAAGCCAAAAACCTAAAGAAGATGAATGTGTAAGGTATGTAATTAAAAATGAGTCATTGAAATCTGAGTTAAAGAAGGTATCTAGTAAGGTAATGCCATTTGTGAGATTTGGAAAGAGCTCAAGTGATCTAGATAACATTCTGAATGATCAAAATCATGCAAGTAATAAGAATGGTCTTGGATATAAATAAGAACCAGAGACTTCAACTCAAGATAAAATGAAGACTAATATGAACAAGGTGGATAGAATTTTGAAGACAAATCACCAAACAAGGAATGAAGTTATTGGAAGAATGAATACAAAATAGATCAAACAACCAAATACCATGAAGTATACAAATTTCAATGGTTACTACTATACTTATAATCGCTTTGGGCATAGAGATAGAGATTGTATAAGACCTAATAAGAATGAATATTATTGAAACTATGATGGGGGTCATAAGTCACAGGTGTATTCAAGGTTGAGTGCCTCAATTATCATGATGTTGGACACTTCATAAAGTATTGTCCATTTAAGGAAATAAAAGATGAGTTTCCTTCAAGAGATATTGAGTGCTATAATTTATATGAACTAGGACACATTGCAAGATATTATCCAAATATAGAAAGGTAGAAAGAGTTTTTTGAAAAATGTATGGTTTGTTACAATCGTGAATAGAGAGGTCATATTGGTATATTCTTCAAGCAAAGGCATACAAGATAGAATAGGTTTTATCAGGCTCCTAGAGTGCAAGAAAGAAGACAAGCTAATACATATAAACCAAAGGTGGTAAGTAGGAATTATGATTAGGGTGTAGGTCTAAGTAATCTATTTACTATGGTGGAGAATTATTTTGAAGTTGAAGAGTTCCAAGAGGTCTCATTATCTATTCATATTAAGAATGAAGAGACTAAGCTTAAGGAGAAGATGAAGGTGTTGGTTGAATTTAGTTCTAAGGTATGTATGGATATAAGTGAACATCTTGGTATTGTTGTACAAGTGCCTAGTGATGAGAATCCAAGTTATATGGAATATTATTTAGATGAATAGGTATGACATGAATATATGTTGTCTCCATGTATTTATAATCTAATTATAGAAGAAAAGGAGAAAGTTGTAGTAGTTAAGGAAGTTGTTTATTTAAATCCAAAGAAGAAGAAGAAGAAGAAGAAGAAGAAATATAAGTATTTTCTATGCAAAGAGGAAGAGGAAGATGAGGATTTTTATTTGTTATAGAGAATTTAGGTATTTAGGGTGTCTCTATCTTTGCTTTTTAAGAGACTCCTTTCAAGTGGAGAAGCAAGTATTATTGTCATGTATTTTTTCAATTAGAATAGTCTACAAGGTCAGATTGAAGGTTCCAAGATGGCAAAGGTGAATTTGTGATTTTCCAATATAATAATTTTACATATAAAGGTTTGTTGACTTTATTATAGCATGATCTAGGTGGTTTTGTGGTTTGAAGGTATGTATGTGCCAAATGAAGACTTTTGTTAGCTCTGAGGTTTCCTAGTTTGTGCTTAAGAGCTTGTAAGTCTTAAAATAGGTTATAGGAAGTCAAGGTTCCAAATGGAGTGGAAGCTCAAATCTTGGTACAGAAGTATGTAATAGTTGTCTCTAGGTGTACAAGAAGTTTTAGAGGTGGATATTGACTGGAAGGTGCTATGGTGACTTTATTTGTTTTGAGATTCTAGGGTTTTGGGATCTACTATAAACGTGGTCTACCTTATGATTTAAGGTTTGAGGCCTTTTAATTTTTTTAATGGGCCAAATTGGTGGTCAAATAAAGATTCATAGAGACTTGAAGGTTTGTGGTTCTCAAGTTATTCTTATTTATGTCAAAATAGAGGGCTAATTGGCTAGTAGGTTTGTAAAGTAAGTATGTTGCAAAAAATGAACTTTTTATTGAAAATTGGTGTGATTGAGTTGGCATATGATATTTATCTATATATGAAGTTTTAGGTCTTGAAGTTATGTCTACTAAAATTTGTGGACTTTGAAAGTTCTAGGTAGGGCTACAAGAGGACTAGACTGGCCTATGAGAAGAAGAGTGCTTTTGTTCAGTTTCTATAAAAAGATCAAACCATGAATGTATTAAAGGTGAGTTTTAAAATTGGTTGATAACATGTCTTATAATTTTTTAATGGTATGATACTCTATTGATGGTCATGATAGTGTCTTGAGAAAGAAGGCTATTAAGCATGTGTGGTGTTTCTTCATGGTTTGTGGAGATCTAAATATGCTCACGTGGTGCATTTGCTCAAAAATATTATGGGTAGTCCCTCTTAGATGTCTCTAGGTAATTTACATCAAATTTCAATATTTTGTGTGTTTTATCTTCATTAGTTGTTGTGCTTGTGAATAAGAGTGTTCAAATGGAACAAGAGGAAGTTGTGAAGACAAGAAGAGGTTATCTCAAGGTAAGGGGGAGTTTGTATCATCTTTATAAGATGGTCATTTCCTATTTGATAACCTTCTCAGATCCTTAATATCAGATTATTCCCACTTTGTCATTGAGTCAAAGGGAGAGAAATTTATAGTTGGGGAGAAATTTCATGTTGTAGGAGTACTTTGAAGAGAGAGAAAGTGAGCTATATATATATATATATATATATATATATATATATATATATATATATATATATATGATGTTTTTTGACATAAATGACAAAGGGGGAGATTGTTGGATATTTTTTAGAGATGTCATGGAAGTGTCCTGGTGAGTGAATGATGTTCTTTAATAACCTAAGTGATAATGACAAAGTGTGTAATGTGCTTGTCTTAGTGTGCTTGAAGATGGCTTGGTTGATCTCTATAATTTGACTATATAGAGATGTTTAGGGACAATTATGGTTATTGGATCATGTATAAGAGATCTCCAAGATATCATATATGCTTTTAAAGATTGTGTGTAGAAGTGGAATTCATCTGGTTTCTTATTTTGCTCATCTAGACACTTTGGGTTGAGTGACCAAAAATATGAGTAGGTAGTTTGATGATGCCACCATCACCACATGGGAAGGAGTCAAGGGGAGTTGGTTATATGGTTGTGATTTTAGTAGCCCCTAGTTGTTATGGACCATATTTCAAGTCATTCATTAAAGTGTGGTCAAAGATATGAGGGTGAAAGCTTCTACGATAGATTTCATTATTTTCCCATACTTGCCCAAATTTGCAATATAGCTAGAAAGAGTCAAGTAAGTAGTTTGATGATATAAGATCTCACACATGTGGATGACTCAGGTGAAGGTGATCATATGGGTTTATTTATTTTTGGACCTAGTTTATTTTTGCTAATGTTTAGATCATGTAATTTAGTGCATCAAAATTTATGGATGTGTAAAGTTGGGCTCTTAGGCATTTTGACAGTGTTTCCCATACTTAGCCAATCTTGCAATGTGATAGAAAGAGCCAAGTAATAATTTTGATGGTATTATATCTTTCATGTGTGAAGGTGTCAAGATAAATTTATCTTATGGGTTTTATTAGTTTTTATCCTAAATCATTTGTACTAAATTTGAGATCATCTCCTAAAGTGTGTTAGAAGTTATGCTTCAGCAAAGTTGGCCTCTCAAGTAGTTTTTGACATGATTGGCTCTATGATATAAATTTATGATAAGGCACTTTAATAGCATTATATCTCACATGCATGAGAGTTATAAGAGTAGTGGGCTACATGGTTGGATTATCCTATGGAAGGAAATCATTTGGTCTAAATTTGAGATCATACATCAAAGCGTAGAAGAAGTTATTAAGGCAAAAAAATGGCTACTCATGCATATTGATAGGGTGCCCATACTTGGTCATTTTTTAATGTGTTAAATCTTGAGCAAGATCGATGGTGCATGAGTGCTCTAAGGAGTCAAGAGGTAGTGAGATGAGGATAGGTACACGACATTTAATGTCTAATAAAAGGTATAGGATACATATCCAATGATGAGTGGATGTTCATAAATTTGATCAAATGATGAGCATTGATCATTAAAGATCAGGTTGATTCACAGAGATCGATGAAGCACATTGAGTCAAAGTTCTCAAATTACACAAGATGATGCATATGTGACTAAAGTTTAACATCTAAGTATAAATGCCTATGCATTAAAGATATATCAATATTGATGAGGCATATTTGATCTGAGTTGAGATTTCATGAGATTTGAGTTAAGTTTCTAAAGGTTTATTGTGACCATTTGCATTTGAATATTTGAATTTGTGAAGGAAAGACAAGTGTATAGTTTTTGGACCATAGGTTTTGATATAAGATGAATTTGTTAGTACAATAAAAAGAAAATATGTAGAGGAATATAAGGTACATCTAACTATATGGATTTGAATATTTGTAAGTGTGTATAAATAGAGTTATTGAGATACAAATTTGTCTATGTTTTTATATATGTTTTATAAGTCACCCAAGAAGGATATTCGAGCTCATGTAGTTCTTATTTTGATGTTTCATCATGAATTGGATATTGGGGAGTATTATAGACTCTATAAGGGTGATTTTTGAGTATTTTGGAGGTGTGATCAATCTATCTTGAGTATAAACATTGTTTAAGAAGTTGATTGTTTTTTCATTAATGATTTTCTTGTGAATAAGGTCTATGTTTAAGTTATTTGAGCATATACAGAGGCGAGCTAAAGTAATTGTGATATTTTTAGTATGTCCTAGGGGACATAAGGAGTGGACCTATATGTTTATAAGTGGTCCTATGTTCTTATTATGCTCAAAGAAGTGTTAAAGAGATAAATTGGTCTCCATAGAACTTAAAAGTGACTTAGGCCTATTTTGAAAGGGGACAATGCTTAAGTGTGACCCATATGAGATGCCTTAAGGGTGAAGGCATGAAGTGTGGCTGACAAGGATTATTATGGACTTGACAATTCATGATTTCTCTATATACAGTGGAACCAAATATGTTGGGTTCTAGATTTTGGGAAGCAAGAGATGAGAGAGAGGCTTGTGTGTGTGAGAAAAGTATAGGTAGTGTTCCTACTAGTGGAGTTAATGAGAAAAATAGTTGGTTGATTGTGTATGACCTATAGGTCATGTTTCTAATGTCAAGATAGTGCTCTTACAATTTGTGGATATGTGAGGAGGTCTGAGTTTGTAGTTGAGGATATTTTGAGTGAAGAAGGAAAGAGTTTATGACTTACCTATGTGAGAGGCATGTTTAAGAGAGAGAGAGAGATTTTATAGGGGTTCGATAATCAAGAGGTCCATCACCAAGTATTATAGACATCAATTGTAAGGTGAAAGTGTTCTTCTCAATGAGGGTCTAAAGGACTTGATCTTTCTTAGGGGAAGTTGCTCCTTATGGAACATGGTTTCACTAAAAGACCTTTGATCTAAAGGACTTGATTTAGGTTTTAGGTTAGAAAGACTTGAGTGAAGGTTCTTGATTAAAATTACTTGATTAGTCTCTTGTTTGTGATCATATTATAGGATAATTTCATGTTCTTACAAGATTTATAGTGGGTATTATTCCCTAAGAGGGTTTCCCACATAGACCTTGTGTTGTGTATGTGATTTTGCTTTATGTTCATTTTTCACTACTATGAATAATTTGTATGCTTCATAAAATTCTTATGTTGAATCCTGAAGTAATTTCAATTATTTAGAAATTGAATTAGATTTTTTTCCATCACTAATTCACTCCTAATGGATTGTACCTCTAATATTATGAAGCTCTAATCCTTGATCTACAATTCATGCTAGATCATAATGTTATGTAGCTCCAAATCTTAAATGATTATGATCTACTTATTAACTAGATCAGAAAGAAATATCACTACAAGATCACCTAATTAAAGAAGTATAAACACAAAACATGGGTCCTAATTTAGTCTTTTGAAAGATTTAAAATCAAATCCATCTTGAGAGAATAAAATTAGTTGACTCATTCACTAACAACTTAAACCACCAATCTGGCACCCCTCTAATATTTCAAAATGTAAAAATTATCATTAGAGTTGGTTCTTTTCCCTCTATTCCAAACAACATGGAAAAATTCCATGTGTTTGAGGATGATCATCAAATCATCCAATTAATGAGTAGTTATGGGATCTTTGAATCTCAGATAATATATGAGAAATATGTTGAACTCATACATATTGAATATATGGTATAGGAAGGAATCATCCATATAAACAAAAATTTCTTCCCTTTAGATATAGTTTCCATAGAACAATATTTTGATGTAGATCCACAAGCTCAAAAGTAAAAGCAATATGTAGTAATTGAGTATAAATTCATCAAATAGAATTTGGGCATGGAATGATATAATCAATATGTGAATATCATTTTGAACTATATTGAAATTGAAAAATAAAATTTGAAGAATTTGCTAATAGAATACAAGGATGTGATCGTGCAGACATATGAAGACTTGAAAATATTAGACCTTAAAATCATCACCCATACCATTCCATTAAATCTAGAACATAATACTTTTAGGTAGAGACATGCTAGATAATCCAATACTATATCCTCTCATCTAGACAAAGTTACATAAACTAATGAATGCTAGGATTATCTTTATAATTATACACTCTACTTGGGTAGCTAACCTGGTACTAGTTAGGAAGAATAGTAAAACAAATAGACTCTATGTTATTTTCAAGAAGATCAATTGATATTTAAAAAAGGATAACTATCCATTTATTTTCCTATATGAGGTAATTCAGATGGTTAGTGGATCTAAGATGATATCTTTTGATGGATTCTTAGGTTATAACCAAGTTTTAGTGGAAGCACAAGACAAAATGAAGACTACCTTAATTATCAAGTGGGTAATTTTACATATAAAAGGATGCCTTTCAACTTGATTAATATAGGAACAACCTTCAAGAGAGTAATGGATTGCCTATTTTAATGAATTGTAAAATGCATCATCATCTATATGGATGACTTAATAATATATTCAAAATATAGAGTTGATCCTGTATATCATCTACATCAAGTATTTAATAGATGTTAAAGATATGTAGTCTCTCCTAATACAGAGAAGAGTATCTATGGAGTTACTAAAGGGAAACTATTAGGACATGTCATCATGAAAGATTGTATCTCCATCAATATAGAAAAAGTTTAGTCCATCTCCAAGCTAATGCCTCTAAACAATAATAAATAAGTGAAGTCTTTATTTGGTGATATCAACTTTGTAAGGAAATTCATTTCTTGTTTTATAGAGATTGTCAATCTATTTAATGCTATGGTGAAGCAATATGCTAAGATAGAGTGGATAATAGAGGCTAAGATATTTTCAAAAAATTAAGATGACCATTTCTCAAGCTCTATTTATGATCAACCCAAACTTTATAAAGATTTATATTTTTATTTATTCACTTTAGAACATACTATAGATATTATACTCACATAAAAGGTGGAAAATAATGAACATCCCATTGCCTTCATGAGAACCAATCTAAAAGATGAGAATTTGAAATACTCTATGATATATAAAGAGATATATGCCTTGATTAAATTTATGAAAAAATTAAATCATTGTATTCTAAGGAATAAAGATATTCACCATTGTTTCAAACCCAACCATCAAGTTGACACTTGGTGAGTATGAGTTAGATGAGAGAAAAGGCAAGTGCATGGCCAAAATTTAAGAATTTTTATCTTCAAATTAGGTCAACCAAGATGGTGAGAGGTCAATGAATAATCCAAATGATGACCAAGGGAATCCACACATCATTATTGAACAAATTGATGAGACCCAGGGTAACTAGTGGTGATTGGTATACTCAAATCATCCATTATTTAACTATAGGTACATGTCCCCATGATCTAAAAAAAGAGTGGAGAGAATCACTTAGGCTCAAATCAGCTCATTATTTAATAAAAAAGGGATGCACACACACACACACACACACACACACACACACACACACACACACACACACACACACACACACACACACACACACACACACACAATGAGGGAATCAACTTTTTGTGTGTTTAAAGATAATAAGTTGAGGATATCTGTTACAATATACATCAAAATATTGGTAGTGGACATCCCTTAGGAAACAAAACTCTCATAAAATTTTGAGGATGGGATAATACTGGCTCATGATCTTCAAATATGCACATAAATATGTTAGGACCTATCATGAGTGCTAGTTATTTAGAAAAAGGGAAGTGAATATTACCATGGATTTATATCCAATAATTAAGTCATGTCCCTTTTCCCTATGGGTCAATGACCTTATTGGGGTAATCAACCCATACTATTTAGTAGGGCACAAATTTGTCCTAATAGTTGACTATTGTAACAAGTTGATAGATGGTGTGGCAACAAATAACTCTAGAGCCTTAGATTTCATCAAATTTATAGATGTCAAAATCACATGTACAATAATACATATACATTATAGTCATTGAAATCCTATATATTATATCTCATTGTTGATTTGGGATTGATCTAAAACATTGAATGAGTACGTGATAATTGACTTTTCACACATGTAATTACCTTGGAAAGAAGTAGACAATTAGATTTAGGTTGAAAGGGAACCAAATATGATTTAATCAATTATTAATTACAATTCTAAGAATGAGGAGGATAAATTCACATCTCCACATGCAGGAGTATACACATTCACTACCAAGTAAGAGCTTCATAAATAATAATTTAAAGGTCATTCTTAGTTATGGAATCTCCCTTTTGATGAAGATAGATCAAAATAAGGTTATGGTGTTGGCATATCCCTGACAGACCCATATGGTAAGCATTACCTAGATACCTATAGGTTACAATTTCCTTACACCAACAATCCTTCTAAGTTATGGACTCTCTATTTTGATGAATCTAGATCAATACAAGGTTTTAGTATTAGAATAACCTTGACAGACCCATATGGTAGGCATTACTTGGCTATGCACAGGTTACAATTTCCTTAAACCAATAATATATCTTAGTATGAATATATAATCCTTGGTCTAAAATTCACATTGAAGCATATCATTACACAACTCTAAATATTCAATGATTTTGAGTTTATTATTAACTATATTAAAAACAAGTATCAGTCATATATCACCTACTCAAAGAAGTGTAAACACAAATCATGGGACCTAACTGAGTCTTTAAAAGGATTCAAAATTAGATCTATCCCAAGAGAATAAAATAAAATGATATATTCACTAACAACTTTAGCTACCAATCTAGCTCTGCTCTAAGAATCTAAAATGCATAAATTATCTATGGAGCTAGTTCCTTGGCCTTCTATTCCAAATAACATAGATAACCTATAGGTGTTTGAGGATGTGTAACTAATCATCAAATTCATGATTAGTTCTAGGATATTTGAATCTTAGCTAATGGATGATAAATATGATGAACCCATGCATATTTAAGATGTGGGAGAGGAAGGAATCATCTAGCTAAAGTAAAACTATATGCCTCTAGTAATGGTCTCCCTAGAATAATATTTACATGTAGATCCACAAGATCAAAATTAGAAAAATTCTAAAAAAACTAAGTTAGATTTCATCAAAAAAAATTTAGGCACTAAATGTTATCCTTAATATCTGAACCTAAATTTGAGATGTACTAACATTGAGAAACAAAGATTGAAGAGTCTACTAATATAATACAAGGATGTGATCACCTAGAAATATGAAGACTTAAAAATATTAGACTACAAAGTCATAACCCATAACATTCCATTGAAGCTATAACACAATCCTTTTAGGTAGAGATAAATTCCACTTAATCCAATACTAAAACCTCTCATCTAGATATATTTACATGAACTACTAGATTCAATGATTCTCTTTCTAATTAGACATTCTACTTGGGATACAACCTAGTACTAGTCAAGAAGAAGACAAGAGAAATCAAATTCTGTGTTGAACTCAAAAATCTCAATCGATCATCTAAAAAGGATAACTATCATTTTAATCCCTATACAAGGTAATCTAGATGGTCAATGGATCTATGATGATGTCCTTCTTGTATGGATTCTCAAGTTATATCCAAGAATTAGTGAAAGCATAAGATAAAATGAAAACTACCTTTTTTGTGAAATTGGGAACTTTTGCATATAAATTGATTCCTTTCAATATTATTAATATAGGAAAAACATTAAAAAGAATAATGTACACTACATTTCAGGAACTTGTTAGAAAATTTGTCATCATATACATGGATGACTTGATAATATATTCAAAATATAGAGTTGATCATGTAGATCATCTATAAATATTATATTATAGATGTAAAATATATGGAGTCTCTCTTAATACAAATAAGGGTATATTTTGAGTTACTAAAGGGAAACTATTAGGTCACATCATCATGAAGGATGGGATATCCATTAATATAAAACAATTTTAGTCCATATCCAAGGTAATGCCTCTAAATAAAAATAAATGGTTCAAGTATTTATTTGGTAAGATCAAATTTGTAAGGAAATTCATTTCTAGTTTTGTAGAGATTATCAATCCATTGAGTTTTATGTTGAAGCAAGATGCTAAGATATAGTGGAAAGTAGAGGTATAGTAGGAATTTTGAGAAAATGGATTAACTCATGCAATTTAAATCCAAAATATCAAACTACCTAAGTAAGATCTAGAGCCATTAAAATCAAATACAAATAGATGAATACATAACTCAAAGCAACACTCTTATCCGAAATCTAATTGCTCCAAACCAAGATTAAATAGATCAAAAATAAGAGGATTGGATTGAGACTACCTTAGACATAGATTTTTGACATTATGGTTGCTTGATTATGGATTATGGATTCATGGATTTTGTATGTGGAATCAAGTTTATGTCATTGTCTCTTCTTGATTGCTAGTTCAACATGGAGACTTCATGAGCTTCATAGATGGATTGTCCATGGAAGAGTGGCTAGCTTATATAGAATATGGATGGAAGAATTAATGGCTAGAATTCAATCTTGGGATATTGGGATCAATGGTTGGGAATTTTCTAAGGACTTTTTAATTCTTTAAAAGCCTCTAGAAGAGGGTTCTAGATGGGGAAGGCTAAGTTAGAGAGCATTCTAGAGTTGGAGGATTCTATAATCCTCTTAGGGATTAATTAGGATCAAGTAAGGGATTAAATAGGGATTAGGTGGGTGATTAAGGACTAGAGGTGGAGGAGATCCAAAGAATAGGCTTAGTGTAGGTGGATAGGTAGGTCATGGGAATTTTAAATTCCCAAATAATGGATAAGTTGGGTTAAGATAAGATAATGGGGATTTAGCAGAATTAATGAATAAGTGGGGAAGAATAAGGTTAATAATTAAGGAAATGTTGAGGGGGGTATTAGATAATTGACTATAAGGTGTGATTTTAAGACAATATTAGAGGGAATAAATTATATAAGTAGAGTTAGTGTTGATTAATAGTAATATTAGTGCAATAAAGGAAATGAGAGGATTTAGGTGCATACAAGAGGCTAGAAGAAGCTTTTAAGACATCAAGCTAGCCATTTCTAAAGTTCTAGTTCTAAACATCCTTGACTTCAATAAACATTTCTATCTTTATTCATTAACTTAAGAACATAATATAGCTATTGCACTTACATAGAAGGTGGACTGTAATGAACATCAATTGCATTCATGAGAACCAATCTAAAAGATACAAAGTTGAAATACCCTATTATAGAAAAATAAATATATTCCTCGATCAAATCTTTTTAAAAAATTAAGCATTATATTCTGAGGAATAATAAATTCACTATTTTTCTAGACCTAACCATTAAGATCACACTTATCTAGTATGAATTATGTGAGAGAAGAGGCAGGTGTATGGCCAAAATTTAGGAGTTTGATCTTGAAATTAGGCCAACCAAGATGGTGAGATACCAAGGAATCATCTATTTGATGATTGATATTGATCCACAAATTAGTATTAAACAAATTAATGATACTTAGGTAACTAGTGATGTTTGGTACACTCAAATAATCCATTATTTTCTCATAGGTACATGTCCCCATGAGCTAAATAAAGAGTAAAGATGAATGCTCATGCTAAAATTAGATCATTATATGATCAACAAGGGTGCCTTGTATAGAAATAACTATGAGGTCATCTACTTATTATGTGTTTTAAGAGAAGAAGCTGAGGATATATTGGATAATATAAATTCAAAGATTGGTAGTGGACATCCCTCATGTTAAGGTATGTTCACATTTTTAATTTTGTAATAATGTAAATATTATTAGTTAAAAAAATATTACATTAATAGGTTTTTGTGTGGTATATTTTTTTTATGAATAATAATAATAATAATATATGAGTTAGTTTTATACAGTTTGTTAATTATATGAATATACTATAGTAAAAATATATTTCATATATAGTCAGGTGGTTATTCATTTGAGTATTTATAGGGATTGTGAAATCCCCATATTTAGTTTATGCACTTCCTATATAAGTGCCTTATAATGCTTCAGATATAATATATAGTGTGTGAGAATTATTATTATTTTATGTTTGGATTATAAACTTATATCAAATTATAAAATAGAATCAATATCTAGTATTAGATTAGTTTTTATCTAGACCTATGATGGAAAAAAAATGACTTGGAAGGACAATTGCTTCATTTTTTATTGTCATGAACTATGTTCTCCATTTTATTATTTTACAATATGTGTTGCATAGAATATTTTGTTGAAGGAATTTGGTATTTTAGTGATTGGACAAAGGGAAAAGGCTTATTTCATGCTTAGAGACTACAGAGGGCATGATGTCAATTTAAAGGAGGCATAATTGTTTGAAGAAAAAATGCAACCATTAAAAAATAATAAGATATTAATAAAAATTATAAGAGTATCATCATACATGCAAAATATTTAGTACCATGTATATCTTCTTCAACATAATCTCCTTTACATACCAATTCATCCTAAATTCTGCTCGACACATCGTTATTCTATTAAGAATCAAATCTTGCATCTACATTGAGGTATTCAACATTTCTTGGATTTGTTTTGACATTTACATTGATAAATTTTTTATTTGAGATTAGCCTTCCTTACAAGATTATATTTGTAAGAATATATTTTATTCAACAATAAATTATTCATATTGGGTGAGCTAGATATATGACTTAACCTAAATGGGAAAAATATAGGTCTCCACTCATGTGGCTATCTTCATTTCTGATTGAATTGATTTTTAGTCTAATCTTCATGATTTTTAGATCCATTTTATAATATTCCTTCACATTGAACCACTTTGAAACATCTTCTCTAAAATCCTCACCATCACTTAGAATTAATTTGATCTGTTATTTCAATATCCCATCATGGCATATATTACCAATACATCAATATTTAAAGCATTACACTTGACTTAATGGATCCATTTTGAAATTGGAATCAAGAACAAATACATTGATTCAAAATACTTGCATTGGTTGATTTGGTAAATCCTCCCATAGTCTATCTCAACCATGAGTTATGAATTTGTCTACAATCAATTCCACAACCTCATGCAATTTGACCTACTCATTGACTTCATCAATTACTAAAGGTTTTATCTTATTCATAATATTTTCATGTATATCCAATAACCATTGAGTTATTATCAAAGTGGATCTAGTTAAAGTAAAGTGTTGATGTGTTCCTAATTTTTTCCAATCAAGCTCAAATTTCATGGTATATACCTCAAAAATTGGCAATCTGATCTACATCATGTTGGGTTTGAGGTTATAGTTATTGGATAATTTTTTTGATCATCCTCAAATATAAAAATAGGCTTGATTAAATTATTTTAATTTAAGTTTTAGTAGATTCAATTTTATTTATAGCTTTTACTCTTAGTCGATAATTTAGTTATGTTTTGTCATTTTAGATTTAAGTCATTATATAGATTTCATTTTATTCTAAATATAAATGTATTGTATTTGATTAAAAACTATATAGCTTTAGATTTTATATAATCCTTTTGTTTTATAATTTTAGGTTGTCTTTAGTTATTAAAAATTCAAAAATCAATAGGGCCTTATTTTATGTTTTTAGTCTTAGGTGCCAATATTGGTATTAAAGTGGTCAAGGGTATTGTCTTACTTTGATCAATATTAATTTAAGTCATTAGTTTAATATTAGTGGGTATATTTATTTTATTCATGATAGTAAATGTTTTATGTCATATAAGATATGATCAAATAAATTTGAAGTCATTATTTGTGAATGTCCATAAAAAGTCATCAAAAAGTGTTAAAAGTAAAAATATTATTTTTGTAACTGGCCCCATTATCACTTGTATGAAACATCCAAATTATGGGGAATTTATCCTTAGAAAATTCATACATCTGAGATTCATCGACACATATGTTTCATAAGCAACTTTACTCATTAGAGGTTAGAGGAAATAAAGGCTGGAGGTTTCAAATGATCTCATTAGCCACTAACAATGGGGCCACCTCTAATTTACATTTGTAATAAGTGAACTAAAAACTCCTCTATAACTTCTCTGAATATGTGATAGTGAAGAAAGATAGAAATTGCACTGCACATTGTCCTATGGTTTATGGTAAGCCACTTGTTAAACCATTGTTTTGTGGTTATTGGTAATCCACTTAAAAACCACCCCATTTTGGTTGTTGGTAATCTACATGTAAAACCATCATTAAGGTTTGTGATTGTCCTATAAAAATAACTGAATCATGAGCACAAATGCATATATGGGATAGATGTTTTCCCCATGTTCACATTAAGGGGTGCAGACTAGGGGTTAATAATGTTCACAAGGGGGTGAATGTTAATGTGTGTTCATATTATTATGTTTTTAATACCTTAAATATAATTATTTAAAATAATATTATGTTAATAGGTTTTTGTGTGGTATATTATTATTATGAATAATAAAAATATTATATGTGTTAGTTTTATATAGTTTGTTAGTTATAAAAATATATTGTAGTCATAATATATTGTGTATATAGTTAGATGGTTATTCATGTGAGTTAATATAAGGATCTCAAGATATCCATATTTATCTCATGCAATTCCTATATAAGTGCCTTGTAATGCTTTAAATATAATATACTTTGTGTGAGAATTATTATTTTATGTATTCATTATGTGAGTAATTTTCTTGAGTATTTTATTTTTGGCTTATAAAATCATGTAAAATATAAAACTTGAATCAATACCTCATACAACACATCATCTCAAAAAAAAATTAAGATGGGATGCTACTAACCCATGATATTGAAATATTCACATAACATTGTCAGGACCTACCATGAGTCCCAAGTGTTTGGAAAAATTTAAGTAAATGCTACCATGCCTTTGTAGATATGCATTGATCAATTCCACTTTTCCCAATGGGGCCTTGAATTTACTAGAGTAATAAACCCAAAATATTTAGCAAGGAAAAAAATTGTTCTAATAGCTATTGACTACTACACCAGGTGGATAAAATCTATGGCAACAAAGAAATATATAGTACTAGATGTCATCAATTCTTTGTAAGAGAACATAATAACAAGGTTTGGTACCTTAGTATATTTGGTTTGTGACAATGGTATAGCTTTCTAGTCTATTACATTTACTAAATGGGATTACGACAATCAAATTAGCATCAATTTCTCTTTGAATTACTAGGTTGAATATAACAATAAGAATATGATGAATTTCATCAAGAAACCAACCCAAGATAAACCAAGAGAAAGGAATCTCTTATTTAAATATGCACTATGGAAAGACCAATCTAGACATAACCAAGCTCTTAAGGCTTTGCATTTTCTTCTAGTGTATGGGAAATAACCCATCTTCCCCATTAATCTTAAAATTCCAATGTACCAATTCATGAAAGACTACATGGGAGAATATGAAAAAATACAATGTAGACTACTTAACATAGTCTAGATGGAGGATGCAAGAACTGAAGCAATGCATAAATTCAATAAATATAAAGATTTTATCAAGATGTGGTCTAATAAGAGATCTAAGATCAAAACTTTTAGGATTTTATACCTAATGATTTTGTGGTACAAGGCACATGAGAAAATGGGACAGCATGATAAATTCACTTCTTTGTAGATTGTACAATATCATATATCAAAATTCCTATGTAAAAATGCCTTTCGACTAAAAGACCTCTAATGTAATGACCTCACCTTTCTAATTAATGGATAGTTTTTAAAACATTATCTCATGGCTACCCCAAACGTATATGATTTTAAGTGTTTAGTAAGTGGAAGTGTAGAAATAGGATTACATTATATTTTCTACTTTATAGATTAGATTTATTATTTTCCAAATTAGATTTCTTGTTTTCTAGATTATATTTCCTATTTTCTACATTTTATTTTATTAGATTATTTGTAATTCTTTATAGAGTAGTTTTCAAAATTATATAATAGCCCAATTAATTTCCCATGTTGGAAATAAAAAAGACATGCTAAAAAAAAGGGGATGATTTAAAAGGATGCACAATTTATTTTCACCGGGATTTATTCTTACAATACTTGAACTTTTGGGATTGAGGTGTGTGTTGTGTCGAAGCTAAGTTCTACTTGGACTGAATGAGTTTGATAGACTTTTAGGATCTACTCTAATATATTCATGCAATTTTTTTAGAAATAATTTCCACTTCTAAATATTAATTACACTATTACTTGATAAAACTTGGATGAGAGATAATAAACATGGAAATAGAGACACACTGAGAGGGACATATTGATCAAGATAAGTTTCTCTTATATATAAACCTAATGAATGGTGGTTCCCAACCTTTATTCTATCTATGTTTCACAAATATATATATATATATATATATATATATACACACATACATACATACATACATACATATAAATTTATATAATATAGGTGATTCAAATAATATCTACCAAGGTTATCGATGTCAGGGTAGGAGTAGAGTAAGGCTTTGAGTGGAATTTGAGATTTATTTTTTGGGGCTATGGATGCTTGGATAGTAGAAAAGCAATGCCCCTAATTTCCTTACTACTTAGTTATAAAATAAAAAATCAGTATGAAATCTACAATTTTTATATAGGACTTTGTCAAAACTCTCATAACAAGGGGGGATTAAGTTCCCAAAATCAAACACAAATCCAAGGAATGGAAAGGGATAGTATGTTGCATGAGCAAGTAGGAGTCTTTTTCAAGGAATGGTTTACTTATTATTTTCTTGTTAGATCCAAAATTATGTTATGATGCATTTATGAAATTCTAGGTTATAAAATACTCATACATATTATCCCTATTGAGTCACCATTTTTTGTGTCTTAACACACCCACCCCTATTTGAAAATTCAAATAGTGACTTGATTTTCATTGAATAATCTTGTTCAGGGTCTTATGAAACAAAATTATATGACATGTGAGATGAAAAAATAAAATAAAGGAATATATTTTATGCTCAAAATAATTTATCTAACCCTTTTGATTTTTATTGTTTGTTTGATGCGACTTACAAGAATTTATTTTGAATTTTGTAGAATGTTTCTAAGTTAAATAGAATCAAAACTATGTATAAGCTATATTATGTGATTTACTTTTTGACTTCAATTTCCTTTATTTTAGTACTTATTTACATATTTGATTTATGATTTAATGTGTAAGTAGGATAACATGTTACTATTTTAGTGGGTTATTTATCTATGTGTATCTTGAATAGGCTATTTCATACTTAGGTGTTTCTCAATCCCTCCTAGAATTCATTTGCTCTTACCATGCTACATAAGTTCACTAACCCAAAGTCTAAGTGAATAATTTAGGTCACTTGATAGTGATGTCAGTAGTGTTCATCATATGAATTCATATGGGTAAGTAGATCACTAAGATGTTTTCAATTGTCATCATCCCACTATCCTAGAGGTGACATCAGCATAACCCTTTATATATAAATTCCTAGGCAAGTGGAGTAGTGAGATCCATCCACATGTCATCATCTAAATAACCTAGAGGTGACATCAATAATTTTATTTATATGTAAAATCCTAAGCAAGTAGAGCTATCAAATCCATCCACATGTCATCATCCTATTAACCTAAAGGTGATGTCAATAATGTTCTTTGTATATAACATCCCAGGAAAGAGAGATCCATCCATGTGTCATCACCCCTATAACCTATAAGTGATGTCAACATATTTATTTATATGGACCATCCTTGGTAAGCATAGTAGTAAAATCTTACTAGGTGTCATCATCCCACTAAACCACAAATAAAGGAATAAACCAAAATAAGACATAACTTATATATGATTATATTAATGATATGTTAACACATGTCCTTCATATACACATAAGTAAATACCAAAGAAACTAATGATATGAATAAAAGAGTGAAAAATAAACATTTATGACATATAGATGACTAAGCATCTAGGAGTAAGCAAAAAATCCATGTAGTAGTAAACTTTGTAGAACTTGGCATTATGAAATTAAAATGAAAATAATAGATAATCAGTGGAATGAAATTCATTGCTATAATTATTTCACATGAATTGGTGAACTAATACATTTAATTATCATATCTATCACATTAATAATAATATATTTTAAATTGATGCATTCAGTCTAGTTACATTGCCTTATAGCTATCAAGTGCACATTTAAAATTTTGTGCTTAAATGTAAAATAAGAATCCATAATTCCATTACAACCAAGAGTTTATAGAATTATCACAACATAGAAATTTTCAAACTATAGTTACATTGGGTTCCTCATATCACATTCCATTTACATTTTCATATTCAATTACATGGTTGACTGAACACATAGATACACCATTCAATTCAACATCTCTCAATAATAATGTTAAACATTACTCTATTATTTGGGTTAAGGTTGATCAAGTCAATCCATACAAGGCTAAAGACTAGATTTTAATTTTCACATGGAGGTATATATATGACTTGATAGCAATAAAAAGTTGTTGGTCTTCATAATACAACTACCAAACCATAGGTAATGTCTTGCATTGACTTGTTGTTTGATTTATTTGTGAATGGTAAAGTTTCTATGAGAATATTGCATTTTAAAATTAGTAAGACCCCAACAAAATATATAAGTGGGAATTATTTTGAAAGGTATTATAGACTCTATATGTTTGAATTAACTTATATGTATGATATGGTGTTTTCATGTCTCCTTGCCAACAACATTAGCATAAATTTATAAGAATGGTCTGAAAACCCAAGTAACATTACATTCTAGGGCCCTACTTCAAATATCCTCATTATTGTTTTCATACTAGGGGTGAGAATTTCCATGGCCATATAGAACATGATATATAGTTTCTCAACCATTACTGGTATGTGTCCCTTTGCTAAACATTATTATGACCTCCAAATAAATCATATCCTTATGGAAGATTATCATCTCTAACTTTATTCTATGAATCAAAAACCTAGGGAGCTTCCTAGATGGTAAATTCTATATGATGTCTTATTTCATAGATGTTTTGACTACAATTGTGTATTCCTCATTTGAATATCCTTCACAACCATCTTTATAATACCAAGAAAATAAAATTATTGATGAATTCAATATTGTACATGTGCACATATGTATAAATCATATGGAAAGGTTGACTGATACATTTTACCCTATGGTATATCAAGTAATATATGAGAAGAACATGCCCAAATTATCTAATCCTATAAATAATATCATTAAAAATATGGGTGACTACTAACTATATACCAAGTGTACTATAATTAGGGTTGAAGGTAACAGGGTGCAACCTTTGTACCTACACTATATTGTGCCTGATAAATTGGTTGATCAAGAGATTATTTCTTAATTGGATAACAATGTAGATGTTGAAATATGAATGTATAAGTAAGCATTTATCCATCCAACCAATATTAACATTGGTAGAATGAAATATACAAATTGGGAGCACTTCCAATCAATTGGAAGAATGAGGACACATTATGGATTGAAATAGGCACCATTTAAATATTAGGACCCCCAGACAATTTTAAGAGAACGTATCAAGAAATATGACATGAATGTGAAAATCAATTATACACACAAATATTATAATCATTATAGTGTCTTCATGAATGAAGAGGATGCCACTAAAGTTTATATAAGAATGCACATGGTAAAGGTGTTAATGATTATAATGTAGAGGATCCAATATGATCCCACTATCACTAAAGAGGAAGATAAGAGTATTGAAAAGGAACAATGGGTTTCTAGACCTATTCATTGACCTCCTCCATATGAAGAAGAATAACTTCAAGAATAAGTAGGATCATCTATGAAAACTAATATCAAATAAATAATTGGTATTTCTCCAAGATACCCTACATATATAGTTGTTAATGTTTCCACTCAACACATAAATGAAGAGGATATACCTATAAGTCCTAGCACATTAGTTGGATTTTCTCCATGATTCCTCTACCTCCATTGAGCACAGTATGATAGGTAAGTCTACATGCTTTCTTGTCATGTTTTTATATTTTTTCTCCCCCTAAGAAACCACCTATTATCACAATACCACCACGATTTATAATTATTCAATCCATTAGATTTACATCTTCATCACCCATCATTTCTCTAGTGGTACCACTCCTCTCACTCCCTCACCATCTAATACCACTACAACCCCTTCATTTCCCATTCCACCCCATATAGGGTTATCCTCTATTACTAACAAACCAATAATTACATATACAATGGAGCCTAATACTCATATTTCACCCTAGAAGGTAGAGGTAGAAAAGGAAAAAGTAGAATCTCCCAAGGAAAGGGAAGAAAAAAATAAAGGGTAGACTGAGGTCAGAACCTGTTGATATTTATGATGGTGATTAATAGGATAAAAAATGGGGAGATGAATAATGGGTGTCTAATAATTACATAAAAACACAAAATTTTGATGAAATAATTGAGAGAGAGGAAGATGATGATTGGATGACTGAGGAAAATAATTAATCTAGAAGAACTAAAAAGTTAATAGAATCTAAATAGGTTGACCAATAAGATGCTATCTCAGTGGCTAAATAATTATTTTAAAATGAGGGAAATGATGAATAAGAATATGCATAGTCAAAACTTTAGACATTAGTATACGATACATTAGAAAATACACCTACAATCTCTCCACATCAAGTTGATATAGTGATAACCACAACAACTAGTGACCCAACTATCTCTCCTCAGGTTGTAAGTTCACCCATTTATAATTCTATGATAACTTTCTCAATTCCTACTTTTATAATTAGTATAAAAAGTACTATTCATTCTTTGCATTCTTTAGGCCAAATCAATAAGCTTTAGGTAGTTACAATGCTATTTTTTTCTACTATAGCCTAATATACTACTATGGGTCCTATTACTACTATTATTACTATTGGGGTTGAATATACATTAGTGAAAAATTAATTTCATAATTTACTTATCACCCACAACAACTTATTCATTCTTTAGAGGAATGATCCTCAGTCCCCTAAGTCATCAAAGAGTGTTCATTTTTAAAACCTGGTGTCCACTTCCCTTTTTTACATGCAAACCACCCCTCTTAGGTTATCTACATAGTTGGAAAACCCCATTGGTCAATCTTCTCAAATCAATTCACCTATAATTTTAGTACACAAATTAATAGGGAAGGCTAAATACATAATCAATACACTAGTCCAAAAGTAGGTTACTAGATGGAAGAAATCTATACCTCCTTTCCCTATAATAGGAACATTTTACCCCATATATATGCTTCTTCTGGGGAAATCCCCTTCCTCTATTCAAGTAGAGAAAATAGTGTAGAAAGTTGCACTGAACATTCCTTTATGGATCAAGCAATTACAAAAACAAGAAAAAGGAAGGTAGGACCTAGTGATTTCTGAACAACCAATAGTCAAATTTCATTTTGATAGATAAATTAATACCTTAAGAAAGGTATATATAAATATTGCGGTTACAGAAGGACAATAGGTTGAGCTGGAATAGAGAAGACATATTTTCTCTTACAAAGTAAATAAAATTAAATCCCCCAAACCTAGATCAATACAGAGAAAACCATTATAGTTTTGTGGATGCCACTAGAGGAGTTATAAAAGAAGTGTTCAAAATATTAAATAAATGTATTAAAATACCACCAAAGAGGATCATAAGTTAGTCTCATAAAGATATCATAGATAATATTTAGGGGTTAGGTAGAAAGCTTTATGACATTATTCATCTAATAAGATCTATAAAGGCCATATCTTAGCTTATATTGGCAGATATCATTCATTTTTTAATAAAATAAATGACATTGATGGAAAACTTAACTTCATAAGACAATAAACATAAATAAGGATTATACCTATATAAATTTAATAACAAAATCTAAGGTTGTATGGGCCCAAAGTTTTGTTTTTGCTAAGAGAGACAAATTTCTTGAGTGGCATCAGGAGATGCAAAATCTCATGAAGTAATTTTCCAATCAAGAAAAATAAATAGTTTTTATTCTAAAAGATACGAGAGTCATTCAGGTAAGCACTCTTTAAGGTAAATTAGTAGCTACACCTATTTTTGAAAATATCCTACAAGTAATAGTTGAAATTTTTCATGTTGAGATCTAAGGCAAGATCTATATGACTAATGATGAAATAATACTAGTAAATTTTACCAATTATTGAATCATTAAAATAGAGGCACTTCATGCAAAGGCCACAAGTTGGATACACATCATAAATAAATGGAAAATATCCTATGATTATTCAAGATATATTTACTTGATTATGAAACTATAGATATAAAATTCCAAGCCAACCCTGCATTATATTTGTATATGGAATTAACCAAGAAATTAAATTAAATATCAAGGGCAACACAACCACCTCTTCATGGCATTCACGATAAAAATTACACACTAGTGTAAACACATACTGGGCCTACATATGTTCCACTTATAACTTCCATTGATGAAACTACATCCGTGGTAACTTTGGGCATAGCTATAGTGATAGTGATAGTTCTAGTTGTAACCTCCAGTAATAATGATAGTTCCATCCACTTTAGATGGTGTAGCTATGATTCCATAGTTTTTTTCTTTTATTGGTGACACATCAACATCCTATAATTATAAGCATGTATTTTCTTGTTTGGATAGATTGTAATGATATTTATTAATTTGATTTACACACACACACACACACACACACACACACACACACACACACACACACACACACAATATTATAATTGAATAACTCCATTTATGAATAATTGTCATTGTACATGCATGCTTTGCATGAAAATTAGCATATAGTGTTATTTATAAACATGTATTTTTAGAATTTGCTTGAGAGGTGAGGCCTTCCCCATAAAAATCTTATATGTATTTATGTCCTCCCAATCCTAAAATGAGGATAAGTAGGGATATTGAAATTAATAATAAATTTTGAGTAATGCTCTATAATTGATCTTGATGTGCAAATATTGATTCTTCTCCAATCTCGTGGATTGTGTAAAATGTGTTATCATTATGGTATCTTAGCTTTTTGGTTTTACATTATTTTTATTTTCAAGACATTTATTATTATTATTTTATTCATGATTTGTCTTTCCATTTATATGTTAATCATAATCACCCTTTGTAGATGTGCTAATGCAATCTTGAAAACATGAAAACCTTTTATTATACTTATGTTTATTGTATTTATTATTTACTTGGACTTGTAATTATGCTTTATTATTGGTTCAATCTTAGCATCTTGTAGTAAACATTGGGTTATGATTACTTGTCCAACCTTTAGTTCAAGTGTTGGCTTAGAAATGATTCATTTTTCTTGACAAACATGCCTCCTATTTTAACCTTTTAGGAATTAGTGTATGTAAATTATATGTTTGTTAAAGATTTGAGTAGAATAAATAAAGGAAATTATATTCAATAAATGCAACCATTAATTTTTTATAGAATTGACTTGGTTTGAATTTTCTAGAAATAGTAATAATAATACAAGTCATAACTTAGCTAGAAAACAACTGATATGTATGATCTAGGTACTGAAAACTGAGGTGGAAGCTGGTCTAAGTGTCATAAATTATAACATAATATCAAAACACCTAAAGGATAATTGTGACACAATTTTATATTAATTCCATTATTACAAAAGTTGTGGTAGTGTTCTGATATTGGTGGTAGTTTCCTCTGTCCAAGACTATCCTAAACTTCTAAGTACATCTGTGTCTATATCTATGGGGTCTATTATTTCATGTATGAGTTATAGAACCCTATATTTTTCTTGTAATGAATGATTTATTATGAAAAACCTAGTCCTCCATGTATTTATACTATCTATTTGATATTAACTAAAAGTGTGTTTGTTAGTAGGGTATGTTGAACATCCTTAACACCCTACTATGAAGAGAGTTGCCTACATACCAATACTCTAAGGAGCGATCAGGACCATTATAGTTATCCTAACCTAAGTGGTGGTATGAGTGAAAGTGATTAGGACTATTATATATGGTATTATGTAGAAATAAGGCATAATAGGGATTGATAACCATAATTATGTATAACTTGTTCTGAGTTTGAATGTGTACTTTGTATCTAAATTTAGTCTAGTGGTTAGAGGGGTAAAATTCATGTATTTATACATTATATTACTTATATAGATGATATAATATGTCTAGGATGACCTTAGGAAGTTTTATCTTTGAAAAGATATCTATTTAAGAAAATATAGGGCAAATGACATTAATGCCATTTTAAGGACACTAGTGTCATATGGTGCTAATGTTTGTATCTTGATGCTAGTGTCTAGCTGGTAGAACACTAAGCACAAAGGGATAGGATCTATAAAAGAGGGCCTGGGATTTCTTTAGGGTTGACTAAGGATGCCTATAGCCTACATGAAGGCTATAAAAGTGTGATAATAGGCTCTAAGATAGGTCTAGGTCTAAGATAAGGATAAGTAGTCTCAATTATCACTCTTAACACTCAAGTACCACTGGTGGGTGAATATTTTCCCATTTATTATATAAATGTAACAAAGTGAAATGACTAAGATAAATAATAAATAATTGTACCTAGACTTACCTAGGAGGTGAAGCCCGTGAAGCTAGGTCTGAGTATGTGAAGCATGCTCCAATGCATGTTCTATAAGTAAAATGTGTATAAATCAGTACTTAATTAAGAGATATCAAAATCAAAAGACTACTAAGTAGATAATTAAAATTGAGTAAAAATAGGGGAAGGAATAATGGAACAAATACTCCTCACTAGGTATGTGAACCAATGCATAAACTTGGTGACAACTTATGTGTACATGTATATAGTGATCTATAGGTGAATAACTTAGACTGTGGTAATAGTTTGCTCAATCCTCATGTGTGGGTGGCTCAATAACTCAATATAATTTTTAATCCATCATTTCCCTCCACTATTTGGTGGATCATGACCTAAGAATAACTTATATTAGACTGATAGTGTGTCCAACCCTCTCATGTAGGTGTCTTAAGAACTCATGTAGGTTATGACTCCATCATTGTTGACTAATTTAAAATAGATGCATATGAAAATAAATTATTAAAATCAATATAAATGTCTAATTGGGTATATCTAACTATGTATATTAGCTCTATGGCCACTTAGGTACATTAGATAGCTTTGGGCCAGTCAAGAATGCCAATCATTGTAGATGGAGTAAGGCATGAAATTGGTGTGCAACATAAAATATGATGTCATGTGTATACAATGTACATAATTACATGAATTTTACATTTCATTTGATCAATTTATGTGTAAATTATAATATGGAAATAATGTGTTGCACACATGCCCCTAAATCTAATATCTAAGCATATATATTCTATATTGAGTTGTAATAAACTATGTTTGGGTATCTTAACTAAAAATGGGAATGGTCATACCACACATGAAATCCATAATATGAGAAAACTAATATGAATTTGAGATGAACTGGTATTAATATGAGAAAATCTGAGTATAATTGATAAATTTGTAACTAAATCTGTGTAAACTTGTAATGTACTTTTTTAGCCAATATAGGTTTTTTTTTAAACTAAAGTTACTAGATATTAGTGTCATATCTTGGATAATAATGATTTTTTTGTAAATTTGGTGCTATTTTCCTAATTTGGGTGCTAGTGTCCTTTTAGTTTAAATTCTATGAAACTATACTACTCTCTAGGTCACTATTTTCCCATTGTGTTTACTTGTGTCTATTTTTTAATAATTAAGCCTATGTGTTTAAATTTTAGTATGAATGTAATATAGGATTTTGATATTTTTTACAACACCTATGAATTCCCCCTCTTTTTAGGGGAGTTTTTAAACATGTGTAATAACTATCCTCAAAATATTTTTTTTTCAAAATATGTGTTAGTTGGAGCATATATGATAACAAAGTGATAATATAATATAATGTGCATAAATAACACTGAAATGTAAGATAATATAAGTATGCATATGTGATTTAAGATGTATTTCATGTATAAAATTCACAAGAGTGTCAAGATACATGTAATCAATGTATGTATAAATAAATATGAGTAAAATTGGGTAACTACCTATGGGGATGGGGAGTGATGTCCATGACAACACCCAAGTAGGAAGTGTAGATTAATGAGGTTCCTCATGGCATCAAAAAATAGTGTGCATAATAAATTAATACAAGTGTCATGTCCATGATGCATAAAATGAAAGCATACATAAAAAACACATGAGGCCCATAAAGTAGGCCAAGGGGACATAGTATAAGGGATATAGGCACATGTCACTAAATGTGAGAAAAATAAGACATGTGAGGACATGTTAAAATTTCCACATACGTAAGAAAAAATCAATTTGGATTAGATCCACATATAAGGACATGTTTAAATGTTTATATACATAATTAGGAAGGCACACACAAGGACATGGGCTCATGTCCAAAACATACATACTATGAATATAAGTGGCATAGAGCCTAATAAAAATGGCATATTTAAATGCCATCAAATAGAAGAATCATAGATATATTATCAAGTCTAAACTAAATAATATATAAATGAAAGTATGCATGAATGTGTAATAAAAATCTATGTAATAGCCAAGATGTACATGTACTAAGTCTAAAGTATTAGTAGACAACAAAAAATATGAGTAAGTGTAGCATGATCAATATCAAGATATAAAAATGCTAAAGTTATGATGTAGAGTATAGAAATATAGAAATTGGTAATTGAAATTGTGTATAGGGTGCCCTTAAATGGGAAAAAATTACAAATTAAGAACCTGTGTATCAGTGTATATGCCCCCAGTGGGTAGATAGTAGGAAGTATGGGTTAGTGTAGTGGAATTATGTCCTGTAATTAATATGCAAGCACTTGACAAGAACAAGTGAAGCATGTATGCATGATAAAATCAACTATACTAAGATAACTAGTTTATGTATTGTCTACAAAAAATAATAAATGCAAACATAAAAATGAATACAATATGTAATATTGTATTTTTTGAGTGAATATTTGAATGTTTTTGTGTTTTTGAAATATTATATTATTTTTATATTTCTAGATATAAGCTATGTAAAAGCAACATGAAAATGAAACTATATACAAGGATCAAGAAATGAGGAAAGTATGTACAATTAGGGAAGAATAATAATAACTAATTAGTATCATGGGAGGCTCACTATCACTATGAACTATGTCAAAAATAGGAATGGTAATCTCTCATGTAGTGTGATTTATATGCTAGAGTTGAATGGTGTTGCAGTATGAATCTAGGTATTGTTCATCTTCAAAATCATAATAATATTAATAATCTAGAATGATAGAGGTAATTTCCTCATACTATGGAATTAACCATTCTGAATTGTGCTTTGAAATATTTATTGTGATTTTTCCTTTGAAATTATGCTTATTATAGACATATTGTGTTGTGGAGGCCCTTTTGATAGAAAGCCTTTTTGAGAAAACTTGTTGGCTTATCATGATTTTGATTTCTTAACTTAAGTTCTTTCTCTTTTTGTAAAATTTATTATGTATTTGGAATTTTTCCCTTGATAAAATATATCAATGAATGATTTGCCTTAGTGTGTTCAATAAAACCCAAACCTTATTAATCAACATTATCAACTACTAGAATATGAGAAGTGATGGTTTGGGCCTGCTTACCCAAACCTTGATCATGATAATCAAACTATTGTAAATATTTTTGAACAAAACCATACTATTTAAAAATTTGAGCCTCATTTTGGAGATGTAGATATGCATCTATTAGTTTTTTTAACCATGCTTGTTTACCATTTATTTCTCTGATTATGCTTTATGAACCTTTTATTATTCTAAGCTATGCTTTGTAATCACTTTTTTATTGTTTCTACAGTTGACCCTTTTTGAATTTATAGATGTGTTATTGTATTTTTTTTGGATGATGTGTTATTTTTTTATTCATGTATATCCATTATCTATTGTATTTTCCTTTTCAATGTTAAACATGAATCAGTGTGGTTCCCATGCATGTTATGATATGCACAATAATATTTGTATTTCCTCACTGGATGTAAAGGGGTTAGATTTATCAATTTATATTTAATAATTTCCCTTAGTACCTCACATAAACTCTTATTTGATATTTGAATGTTTTTTGATTAACTAGTTGTAAATGTACTTTGTTATGATTTATGATTTGGATATGAAAGAGTGTTAGGCACCACTTTGCTAGGTGTATATGCATATACTTGGTTTATGTTAGCATATTATAAAAATTGTGTACATTTAATGTGATTTGAAAATAATGTGACCTATTCAATTAATAATTTATTTTGATTTTATAAATATGATATTAGCTTGCTCGTAATAATAATTTGATCCCTTAAAGTCTCACAAGTGCAAACCTTAGTTTCTTCTGATTGAACATGTAAGCACACACCCTATAGGGAAGAGGTGTGAATAGGATAATTATGGGGATTAGTGACAATAGTATAGGACACTTCATCTCATGGAAGAGTGATATCATAGACCTCATTAAAGGGAAAGTAGTTATCACCCTCACAGAGATGAGGAAGACAAGGATATTTATCCTATGCATAAGATATGACATTTAAACTTGAAAGTTGGTTGTTAGCTTATGTAATAGATCCTCTATGTCTGTAAGGATTTGTTTTTTAATTTAATTCCACTTAAGATAGAAATAACATGTTATATATACAATGAAACGTGATAGGCATTTCAATTGATATAAATCATCATGTATACATGTGTTTATGTTTGTTCTAAGTTCACTCCAAATTAAAGGGAACAAACATGCAAATAAAAGTATTAAAATTTAAAATATATATATATATATATATACAGTTATTATATAATTATGATAATTATTATATCAAATAAAATTAGAATATACATGTATATTAAATATGAGTGTGGGTATTATAAGGTTGAAAACATAAACCCTAGGGTTATCTAGGGTTAGGGTTTGTGCAATATTCAAAGTATGTCAGGTTCATCAAATGTTTTAACCTTTTAGGACTTAGATGAATTAAATATTATGTTTTTTAAAGAGATGGGTAGACTAAATAAATTAAATAATATGAAATAAATGCAACCACTAATTTTTTATAGAATTGACTAGGTTTGACTTTTCTAAAAATGGTAATAAATAGTGCAAGCAATAATTTTGCTAGAAAACAACTAATACAAATGATTTAGGTACTAAAAACTAAGGTGGAATGTTTTATAAGTGTCATAAACTAGATCCTATTTTCATAAACCCTATTTTATAGTAGCATCACAATTATATAATAGTGATATTATTGGAAAAGTGGTGGTAGTGTCCTAAAGTTGTTAGTAGTGTCCTTTGTGTATGATTATCTTGATCTTATTGATGCACATGTGTTTATATATCTAGGGGATTTTCCTATGTGAATGAGTTATAGAACCATATATTTTTATTTTAATTAATAATTTATTATGAAAACCCTAATACTCCATGTAATTAAGTCATCCAATTGATATGAGTTGAAAGTGTGTTTGTTAGTACAGTAGGCAGGACATCCTCAACTCCCTACTATGAAGAGAGAGTTTCCTACATACCAATAATCTAAATAGGGACTGATCCTAATGTATTTATCCACACCTAAGTGTTGGTGTCATTACAAGTGATTCTAATATGATAGTATCCTTAAGTGCCTCAAATATGCTTGAGACTAGAAATCTAGATAATTAAGCTTACAACTGTTATAGTTGGTAGTTTTCATAATTAGGAAAGAATATGGATTGATAACCTTAATTGTGCATAATGTGTTATGATTTTGAATGTGTATTTTGCATCTTATTTCCATCTAGTGGTTTTATGGATAAAAGTCATGTATTTATACTATTTTGTTTCTTGTGTAGGTGATAAACATTTTCTAGGATAACCTTAGGAAGTTTTAGCTTTGAAAATATATTAATTTATAAAATAATAGGGTAAAGAACATTATCACCATGTGGTTCTAGTTTCTTTATTATGGAACTAGTGTCTAGCTGGGAGAACACTAGGCACAAAGGGCCATGATCTAGAAATAAAGGTCTGGGAATGTTTTAGGGTTGAATAGAGAAGCTTATGACTGACATAAAGGATAGATATGTTTGAAAATAGTCTTTATGATATCCCTAGGGTTAATATAGGGATAAGTAGTCTCAAATAACACTCTTAGCACTCAAATACCACTTTTGGGTGATTACACCTCCTTTTCTACCTTACATTTCCCTCTTTTTGAGTTTCTTTTGGTCTTACCCACCTTAGGTTAAATACATCATCAATCTACTGATGTCAAATAGATTTAGACTCATCCATAGATGACCCATACATGGTAAACAAATTTCATCACTTGTTTCTATTCTATGAATAAGTTGTTTACAAAACTAAATATCCCACAACTCGTGCTTTGGATTGAGTTTTTGTTTATATATCCTGAAAAGTTAGAGGCTACCTCATAAGGTTTATTAGGTGTGTAGAAAACCTACATAAACATTACCAAAACTAGTAGGTTCTTTCTTATCCCATTTTTTTAATTAGTAATTTTCATATGTTTACCTTTTAAAAATAACTTTATTCACACAAGAATAAAATGAAATTATCATTGATTATGTGATTATATTTAAAACCTTAACAAATAAAATGACTTATCACCTACTAGATAGTGATATATTACCATAAATTTTCAAATACGAAGTGGTTTTAAATGTTAACTATATTTTATTGAAATTTTCCATGTAGTTATGAAAATTGAGATCAATATTTTAGAATTACATGTGATTATTTATAAGACACGTGATTGGCATAGTTTTAGAAAAAAATAAGTCCCAATGTTAAAAGAAACAACTATGCATTACAACCTATGAATCATAATAATAAATTGGTCAATACTATATAAAACCTAGCATAAGAAATTTATAATACATTGAAAGTAAACAATTTATCTTAAATAATTTCTTGACTAATTTTTCTTACTTTTGCCACATATAATGGAATAATATACTTTAAGATCATTTCATAAAACTTTTGATGCTAATACATATTTTTTATATCATAGGTTCAAAGGGAATTCAATTAGTAGATGCATGGATTTAAAATAGAAAATATAATATTTAAAGTATGGTGGTGACATTAAACTAGAGGATAGATATGAATGTCAACAACTAAAATAATCACTCATAAATAATAACCAAGACTTTAAATGTTAATATGGTATAATAATTAAATTAAAATAATGTGCCCATGGAATATAAGACACATTCACATGGAGAAATTATTGGGACATTTTATATTTTCAAGACTAAATATATAACTATCCTAATCATATTCATTGAAGAAGACATACTATAAGATAAGTCATATGATGGGATATGGGTTACTCATAAACTTTTAGAAGAGAAATAAAAATTGGAATACTAATAGTTAACATTATACAATTGAATATATTTAAAAAATAATTTTATTATAGCCTTGGCATTAGTCAAAATGACATAACTCACATTCTGTAAAATATATTACCATATGTTAGTATTGTAGCTAAACATTTTGCATATATCATATTAATTGTTCACACTAAAATATTTTTATCATTTAAATTGAGATCCTAAGGTTTCATTTAAGACATTAAGGTGCCTCTAAGGGATGAAATTAGGGTGTCACTAAAGGTTTACATAAAAGTGTCACTAAAGGTTCATTTATTATCCTCTTTAAAGTTATGTTAGTGCTAAAATTAATTTGATATTTATTAAATTCATATATTAAGTCAGATGAAATAATGTATTTTTATACTTGGGTAGAAAATATACCATTAATAAATCTAGGGTGCCAATTTTTTTGAGTATTTATTATAAATTAAGAAAACCAAGGCATCATTATGAGAAAACTAGGGCATCACTTTGTTAAGTTTTTATAGTGATTTGAATATTTTTAAATTTAAAACTAGGATTGTGTTGAATTAAAATCAAATTGAGAATTAAAGGTTGATTTAAGGTGAATTAGACTCTTTCAAAAAGAGGGTGAGGGTGAATTTGATCAATCTTACATGAAATTGAGATAAAATTGGGTGTTGTGAATTGTAAAAGTTAAATTTAGATACCCCATCTTATTTAGGTACATATTTCCATCTTAATAATTGCATTACATGTTTTATAATTATTAATTTTTAAATCAAATAATATTAAATATTTATTTCATTATAGGCATATTCATTTTGGGAGTGACATAAATGTTTCTGATACTTGAGAGTATTCAACATTTTCATATGTATTACATTTGAAACGTAATTATCCACTTTTTCATTGTATAGTATGCTCAAGATCTTTCCTTTTGGATGGGAAAACTAATATTTGTAGTTGTTATTATCGCATACATAATTTTTATTATACCCTATATCCAACATTTATGAGTTAAACCCCTATTTTGAGGACATGGTTGTTAAGGTGTAGAAAAAACACATGATGAAGTTTAAATTTAAGAGGTGTTGTTGATCGATGACTCTAAAGAATCTAAAAATTTAGAGAAGGCATAAAAAATAAGGATCTAATAGTTTTTTAGTGAACCCTTATTTTTGAGTTCAACCCTTAGATCTCATAGGTAGCCTAAATAAATTCATTCATATTGAAAAATAAATGTATGGTTATGAACATTATTAAATTTTGTTAACATATATATATATATATATATATATATATATATATATATATATATATATATGTATGTATGTATGTATGTATGTATGTATGTATGTATATATATGTATGTATATATATATGTATACATATAATATAAATATATATATATATATATATATATATACGTATACATATAATATAAATATATATATATATATATATGTATAAATATAATATAAATATATATATATATATATATACATATATATATATGTATATATATATATATAATATATGTATACATATTATACACACACACACACACACACACACATATATACATATATATATATATATATATATATATATACATATATATATATATAAGTGATTTACATGATATTGCACATTTTGTGAATACTTCACATAATATTTAATTGAATTCTTATTTATATTCTCACTCAAGATTTTCTTCATATAACTCTTCCATAACTCATAATAATAGTGACTCTCTATCACGTCATGTATGTTTTTAAACAAAAATCATGAAATCTATTATAGTTTAATTAATTTTATTATATTCTTATTTTCAAAATTATTTTCATATTTTAGGAAATAAGGGAAATATAATTCATCTACCATTATAGATAATGGGTACAGGTCAAAGAGGAATATTGGGAAAAGGTTATAATTTTAGAGAGATAAGTTCAATGTTTAGGTAAATCCAAATAGTAATATTGCTTCAGAATGTATGCATGGGCTAGGATTAATCTACAACTATCCTATCTCAATAGACTTAGACTCAAATAAGTTCAATCAAGTAGGTATTTCAATACTTGTATGATTAGGTAATTCCATTTAAATTATATAGATCTATCATAGGGTTTATTATGTTGTAAATGTCAATAGGAAAGGGTTTAGAATACTAAGCCTATAACACATGGATGTATATCTCACTATACCTATATGAAATTAATTTGATTTTAAGTAATAATTTTAAGTATGAAAATAAAGTAAAATAAACTAATGAGAATGATTAGAATTATTATAACTGGGTATGGTGAAATGGTCAACCAAATGGGGATATATTCAACCTAAAGTGAAATATGGAAAGTCTAATAAATCCTATAGCCACATCATCTTATTTGATTTAGAGAGAACCTAGACAAGGATACATAAACATTCATTTACTAGGATACAAGTAATGTCTATCTACTATGTAGATAAAATAAAAATTATGTGGTTATAATTATTACCTTTGGATGGATGCATTGAGCATCAATTCCCCCTTAGCTCAAGTGGTTCTTTTCAAGAGATATTGTGGGTTGAATATTTAAAATGGTTAGATAAAGATGTATGATATCCTCAACTAGGAACTCCAAACTACTCCTCCTATTAAGCTTCAAAGATACCGCAGGACAAGCTTCCTCTAAGATAAGATTCTAGACCATAAACTCCTCCAAATATGACTTAGGGAAAAAGTGTGAGTGATAATAGATAAAATAGAGTATATATGGATTGTTTTGGAATGAAATATGGCCCCTATAAATTTATCTTATACCCAAAACCAACCCTAAATACTAAACCAATGGTATCATACTATAATATATAGTAGAAATATGTTGAATAACATAACACAAATATTATAAGACATGATCAAAACTATATCAAGCTGGGTAATATAGTACATGTAGGTTAAAAGGCACTAAACATATAGTATCAACCTTAACAATGTTATAGGATATAGGGTAGATAACATGACTAAATAAATATAAGATGGAAGAGGTAAATGAAAAGACACTCTAAGGAATCCAAACTGATAGTAATAATGGTGTGATCATGATAATATAGTAACATCTCTGGAAAAGAACCAAAAACCTTGCCCACCCCTTTCTTACTGAACCTTTTAAGGCATGCACTTATGGAAATTAATGCTTGATAAGTTACTGCAAGAGAAAGTGTCAGTAAATGACAAATATGAAAATAGTATGTGTATACATATGCCCCACCCAAAACTCATCACATGTCAAAATAGTGTAACATGGGATGGTTATTTGGGAAAGAAACATAGCCAAAAAAGAAAAGAAAAGAAATGCAAAAATAACTAAAATAAAATAAAATAAAAATGTGTGCTTTCATTTACCTTATAGATTGTAGAAAAGGATTCATGCATAGTAAATGATGGAAGGCACGTAACCTATGGAATGAGGCAAAAACTTGAAAAATAGGATAAAATTTCAATTTTTTGATAAAAAATATATTAGCATCTTATTTTTTATATCTTTCCAATATTTTAAGGCTTCTTTTGGTAGATGAAAATGACCTAAGAAAAAAATATATATGGGAAAACAAGGGAATCTTATGGTAAAAAATTGAAGGCTGAAAATTTGAATTCTAAGGATGATGATGTAATGTGACACATGTTTTTATTGTTTTATATAAAATGTGATAAAATGCATGGTCAAAAATTAAAAAAAGCCAAGATAATGAAAAATGAATGTACCATTAAATACTATGGAAAAACATGTATAACATTATAAATAAATGAAATATCAATTTAAGAAATATCAAACAAAGATATGTAAGAAAATAATGTGCTCTCAAGTAATATAATCATGTCAGATGAAATTTGAATAAAACATAAATGACTCTAAATAAAGTGTAATTCAAAATGTAAGATGAACATGAAAAGTTAAACTTAAATAAAAACACAAAAGATTGTAAATAAATATGTAATTCCAAATGTAAGAAAAGCATGCCAAGTAAAATATAGAGAAGTACATAAATGATAACATGCAAAACTTCCTATTTAAAATAAATGAAGTCCACAAATATTCAAACAACATGATGGATACATGAAAAAAGTATCTCTAAATAGTGATAACTCAAACTCAGTGCTTACTCTAAAATGAGATGTAGGAAATAAAAACCACCTAAAGACATGACAAGTATGATAATGAGATCATGTGGAAGTAAAGGTGATGAATGTTTGTGAGGAGTGGAATAGTTAGATTTATTAGGTCTTCTATTACATACTCACAAACTAAAAGATAAGTGGTATCATAATGAATATATGATCAAATAAAAATGATACCCATCAAGGGGATATCATTGAATATATCATGTAAATAAGTAATTTAAGGCACCACATGGGTGATTTATAAATCATTAACAATAATGAGTCACTCTAGACAATTGGACAAGGATAATAACTAGCGACATCAAGGACCTAGGACACTCCAACTAAGGAACACAAAGTTTGGACTAACAAGTAAAGTGCATAGATCATCCCATGAAGTCTATATACATGAAAATTAAAATGATGCTACATTATCATAATGTGTTACCCATCATTCAATATCCCTTATAGAGCTATCAACCTACTATGAAGATTAGGTACTTGTGTGAGAATATATATGGCACTAAAATGTAGTAAGATATAATGATGTAATAACATAAGACCTCCTACCTAATTCTACTGGTCTAAAACATCCCAATGTACCTCAACTCTAGCATGAGACCAACTATGGACTTTCATATTTAACTAAGATAGGAGATGTGCTAAGCAAATATCACATCTTTTGGTGTGATCTCACTTTTATGATATAATTTTCTTTTTGATCTTATTTTTATAGTAATTATTTTGGATATTTCTATTCCTCATCCACACAAAGTTGGAAAACTAATCATGGATGAAATAAATATAAAACATAAGAGAGATTAAATTTTCTCACTAGGAAGGAGAAACTAAATACTATGGTGTTTAAATACTAATAAAATTTCCCGACATGTAAGTGTGCAATCTCAAAACTAACCTAAATGTGCCTCATGTGAAAGGAAAGAAATGATATATGGGGATTTTCTAATATTCATCCATGAATAAAAATGATACAATGAGGAATTAGCATATAACACATTATAAAGATTGAAAATAATGTTTATAAGGGATTGGGGTATGTTTTGATAGTCATGCCACTAGGGAAGTTGTACTAGCTAACAAGGGATCTAGCACAAACATTGGTGAGAGTAGTAGCCATCCCAAAAGAAGGGGAAAGAAAATACTCATCCCAAAAGAAGGGGAAATAAAATAGTCATCCCAAAAGAGGGGAAATAAATATCCATAATAAAAGTAGGGAAAATTAAATAGGAGTTAATTAATCATAAGGGTATTAAGGAAAAAATTATACAAATATGATATAAAGAAAACTCAAAGGTTAAACCTAAGATCTACAATAGAAATAAAGGTCGATTGTAAAAATGATATAAAAATCAAAGGTGATACATAAGACCACAAGGGAATAAAATTCCTAAATAATAACTAAAAAAGAACCAAAAAGGAATAAATGGTGTAAGTAAAAATATATAAACACTGAAGGTGATACCTAAGATCCTTAGGTGAATCTAAGGCTACAAGTAAAAATACCAAGGAACCAAGAAGGAAAAAATGGTGTAAAAAATCATTAAAAAGGAGGGGAAAGTAAACTAAATGTAAAAAAACAAATAAAAATGAGATAAAATAATCATATATGTTACTAACTATATCGACAAAGATATTTTGAAATGCAAGCATATGTGTCTCATAGAACTTCTTGAAGATAAATTTGTTTCTTTGTAATATGTGAACGGTTCTTGATTAATATCTCATGGTAGGGATGAAAAGATAATAAGTCAATAAAGAGATGATGTACATGGGAATATGCCCCCAAATTATGCATAATATCAAGGATGGGCATCGTAATATTCTCCAACCTATGGGATATATGTGGATTAGAGTTAATCTCAAGATCGATAGGCCTAGTAATAATGTAAAAATGTGTAAATTGGTGTTAAAGTAAGAAATGTGGCATCTCAAGATATAAAAAGGTATTTAGGAGGTGATATAAAATTTTAATGTACTACAACATCAAGAAACATGAGTAAAATAAATTGTATCATCTAGATTGACATAGTCTAATGATGATATAGGAATGAAATTGACTATATCAACCAAGTTAATATAGTTTGATAAAATAGGACTAGAAATGATTATATTAATTAGACTAATATAGTTGAATGAAATATAAATAATAGTATCAACATATTCTATATGATAGCCCATGTAGTTACCTAAATATAAAATAGCTAGATTGGCATATTTTGTGTTATGGCCAATGTAGTTGACTAGGGATAAAAGAATCACATTGGCACATTCTATGTGATGGATAATGTAGTTGACTAGAGGTGGTTTTAAGTGAATGGTATTAGGTTCTACAATACCATTATAATGAAGTGATTTTAGTGGTGATTTAGAGAGGTTTAATTATGATACATATGAATTTTCATATAATCTTGAGGATCAGAATCACCTATAATGCACAATGTGGTAGGCATTTGAATTAGGTGTTTTTCATAACATGATGAGTTAATAAATATTTGTTGAATTTGAGGTTAATTTTGATGACTCATCATTATAATGTCTTCTAAGGGAAGGGGAGAGGGTGGTAGACATAAATGAAACTATACTCAACATTTTTTTATTTGAAATTGGGATTAATAATAGTAGGAAAGTCATAATAGGGATCATCAATGGGAAGATCCACTATCATGATATGATTTTCACCTCCATCAAAATTATTATAGGTGGGAAAATTATTATATGATTTTAAACCATGTGATTAGTGGTGAAGGTGGGATAGTTAAGATCCTAATAGGGATCATCGGGAGGTCCATAAGTATAAGCATTAGGATATTCACCCATTTATAATGGTCATCAGGGACACAAAGGGAAGATCATCATGGGGATATTCAGCAATCCTAGAAGTGTAAAAAGTGATGTCATTAGGTTCTTTATAGGTATATTCATAAACAAGAGGACCATATTGATAATTATTAGTTTCAATATAAGTTTCATCATAAATAGGAAGAGTATGATTGGGATCCTTGGCAATGAGAAAAGGTATAGGATAATTTCACCATGATGAGTTTCCTATAATGGTGGTCATCAAATTTTATGTGAGAAATATTTGTTATAGGAAATTGATGGTATCATCATAGTTGATATAGTTAGTTATTAAGTTTGAAAAAATAGATTGTATCAACCATAATGGTGTTGTCAGTTGTAAAAAGACTATATTAGATTGGCCAATAAATTATGGAAACACATAGAATGTCACCAAGATGGTTTATTCTATTTACAAGTACACATATAAATGTATTATTATAGATAATACAATTAGATTATAAAAATTGGTTTTAGAAATACTACTTAATTCAAGGTATAATGCTAGTTAATATAATTAGGCTAATTGGTTTGAAAAATATTTCTTAATTTTAATAAATAAAAACATGAATCTAATCCAAATGAAGGTGTAATAAGATTCAAATTGGGTTCACAATAGTGGATACATGGGATAGGATTAATCTATAGCTATCCTATCTCAATAAACTCTAATTAAAATAAATTGAATCAAATAGAGCCTATGATACTTGGATGATTGAGTCATAACCTATGAATTCTATAGATTTAGCATAGGATTTCCCATAGTGAAAATGTCAATAAGAAAGGGTTATAAATCTTAAGAATATGACATAAGGATTCAAATCTCACTAGATCTCTATGAAATAAAATTTAATAGAGTTATTGATTGTATTTATGAAAGTAAATTAAAATAAAGGGGTAGGGTTAAAATTATTGTAATTGGGTAAGATGCAATGGTCAACCAAATCGGGGTCTATGAAACCTAAAGTGAAATATGTAAACTCTAAGCAATCTTATAACCACCCTAGATTATTTGGTGTAGATATAACCTAGATAATTATACATACACATTCATTTACTAAGAAATAAAAAAAATGTATCCAATAATTAAATAAAGGAAAGAGTATAGGGTTAGAAATACTTATCTTAGATTGGACCTATTGAACATCAATCTCCCCTTTAGCTCAAGTGGATCTTTCTAAGAAATGTTGTGGGTTGAATATTTAAAATGTTTTAATAAATACATAGGATATAATTAGATTTTAAATCCTAATGAATACTCATATTGAGTTTCAAACACACCATAAGATGATATTACTCAAAGATAAGGTTATATACCATAAAATCATCAAAATATGAAATAGGGAAGATGCATAAGTGAAATTAGAGAAAATAGAGTGTATATGGACTGTTTTGGAATTAAATACAAAAATTATAAATTGATACAATAACCAAAACTAAAGATATACACAAATTTTATGGTATCATCCAAGATGATATATTTGAAATAATTTAGATGACATAAAATGATATCAACCATTTTGATAAAACACATATGTAAAAATACATGCTAAAAATACATAGAACTAGTTGATACAGTTTATGGAGGGTATAAGGAACTAAAAAATGGTATCAACTTAGTCGATGCCATAGGATATAAGGTAGATATAATGAATAAACAAGGATAATATGGAATAGGTAAATGGCAAGAGACTCTAAGGAAGTCAAACTAATATTAACAATGGTGTAATCATGATATAATAAAAAAAATTCTTATAACTCATGAGCCTTTCCCACATATTTCCTAGTTCACTCTTTAAGGTTTTAACTCAGGGAGATTAATTCTCAATGATTTAATGCAAGATAAAACATCAATAAATGACAAATATGGAAAATATTATGTGTATATAGGAAGGGGTTGTAGTTTTGGTGAGACAAGTTAACTTCTTAGGTAAATCCAAAGAATAATTTTTTTTAATAATATTCATCACTAGCCTCTTTCCTAAGGTCTAGTTATTAATTATATAGACTAATAATATCACCTTATCCTTATAATAATGAGATATTAGATGAAGAAGATGAGGTAAAAAGTACTTGATGAAAAAATAGGTTATCAATTAACTTAATGGAATTGATGAGAAATAAAGGGATGATACTTTACATACCTTATGATCATATAATTTTAGGTGATTTATTAATTCAAAGTAAATATATGGGATTATATGATGCATATTTTTAAAATTTCAAAGTTTGGTGTATGACCAATTAACTAGACACATCATGTAGTATATGACAATTTTAGATTTTAGCAATGCTAGTATATAATATGGCCATATAATATATTTGATGGAGGTTTGGGTATATTTATTTTTTCCTTCATTAATTTGGGATCAATAACCTAGTAATATCATGGAATTACCTTATTATCATTCTTAAAGCCTAAATACTCATTTAATGGTTGGGCTATGTCAGATGAGTAGATTTTTAACATACAAAATTATGGGGTATGATAAAATGCATAAATAGTTAGGGAGAAGATTAAGAATGAGTATAAAGTGTATAAAAATGTAGGATAAATATTTTCATGTGTATGCCTACTATAATATTTCTAGTTTTATAAGTAGTCATAAAGGATGTGCATCAATTAAAGTTAATTTTCAATTCATGGAGTGTGAGTAAAATAAAGAGAATGAGATAAAAAAATAAATAAGATCATTAAATAATATTTTATGAAATTATATATATTATATTAATGGAATATTTTTTTAATATCCATACTCATTTCCCTCCTATCAATTTAAAAATAATATAAATAGGGCATTAAATTGATGATCTTTCATCATTTCCTCATATGTGATGTTAAATATATAGATTTACAGACAACACTTGAAGACATTTTTAATTCCTAATTAAAAATATAAAATTTTATTTTCCTTAAATTTTAAAATAAAATAAATAAATTAATGATTTCTTCTACTATATTGTAAATTTAATAATTCATTTAAATTTTGTGTTGAAGATGTTAAAAATTTATCATGAAAAATTATTTATGTAAATTTTAAATTCAAATATTTTAAAAAGGTGATTTATCCCTTGATTAAAATACCATTGTTTAAATAATTCACATATATACATTGCACGTGTTCTATCTTGATTATCACATGCACCTTGAAAATAATAGATATAGAGAAAGAGAAAGATTTAAAAAATATTTGGAACCTGAAACATATGTGTAATGGAAGCACAATCACAACCAAAGTTAGTAAATTAGATAAACCATAAGTCAAAAATGGAGAATATGTGGGTTTGAATAATATGATATTTTTTTTCTCGTTCTTCTGGTTATATTCATGATGATAATAGTAAAAAATACAATGATAATGACTTGAGGATGTTAATACTATGAATGAACCTTGTGAAAGTCTCAAAGAATAAAAATTTGATGGTGGTGAAGAGGTAAATGTAGAGGAAGATAAATTAATTATATGAAAAAAAAAAAAAAAAAAATTCATTGTTCAAATTTATAGAGGCTAGAACAATAATGTTGAATTTTTATTTAGCATTGATGGACTTAAAGGTTATATTTAGATGGTCAAACAAAAGTGTTACAATATTACTAAAGTAAAATATTTTTTTTTTTATAAAATGATTTTTATTGAAAATGTTCTTCTTAATAGATACATTTATTATAAAACAAGTTTAAGTTACTAAATTATGTTCTTATAAAATTTCAAGTTATTAAAAAAATACCTTGAGGAAAATACAATTCTTGCATCACATATATTGTCACATCTCAATTTCTATATAAACTAAATAACCTTTTTACCCTTGGATTATTATGGTTGTTATTTGATTAACTACTATTTCATAAATCTTTATGTCATATGATTATAATGGGACAGTTATATGTTACTTAATTTACATGATTGATTTGCTATGAGATAGTTGTACTTTCATATTTTGTACTTGATGATCATGTTTGTTAGATTATACATCAGTATTTTATGCATATATTTATGTTTCATGCTAACTACCTTCATTTTTTTGAGATGGGTGTAGGATAAATTCATCCCTTAGAGTGTGACGGAAGGAGGGCATCATCAGAGAGGGTGGTGTAGATGGAGGCACTGGGGCTTATAAAGAGGAAAAATAGAAATCCATGCATACACCACAATATATTAGCATATTTTATGTTTAGTCTTTAAGTTAGATAGCTATAGTATGTTTTTATTTCTATTATATATGTTTATTTTGATCTTGTTATTTTTTTATGATCACATTGTTTTGATTGTGTGATTTCCCTAATTTAGTTATTACTGTAATAATAGATGTTGATGTTATTGCTTGGTTGAATGAGTGAATCCATGCATGTTTAGTATGACCTACCATAGTCTAGTTTATAGTTGTGTATATTATAAACTATGCTTTATATGGATTCATAACTATATGTATTAGATAGATTCTAATAGTTTGTTTGATCAAGTTATTTAATTATTATCATATGTAGAATAGTATTGTTGTTATAATGATGATGTATCCAAGTCACTATAGGTAGTTTCATTGTTAAATGATTAAAGGATAAATCATTATGTTTAAATTAGTGTTGACTAAGGTTTTAATATGATCATTATTTTAAAAAATGGTAGGACTAAGTGAAGTCATAGTATTAATCAATGAGTTTATAACTTATTGGGAAGGTTTATGATTTGTTTCATTAACTTTATAAAATATAATGTTGTTTGACTTTTTAATATTCTCAATGGTGTTTTAAATAACAATATGCTATATCGACCTTGTCATATGGAATAATATTATTCATTGGACTATTCATTTAGTCAACATTACATGAAATGGTAATGTTTGATCACTTTTATAAATTCAAATGCATATATGTTTATTGAGGTCAACGAGCATGCATATTTTGAAGGATTATGTAATGATTATTTTATCTATTAATAATGGAATAATCGAGATTATTAGGGTTTATAACTAGTATTTTAATTAAGTAAAAGAAAACTTAACAAAACCATTATTCAGATATTGAGGGACTTTTGCATAAGGAAAAGATAGTGGATTGTTAATTCAGTTGTCTCCTTGGTTGCATGCAGAGACTAAGACATAATGGTGGTTGAGAAGTTTGGGGAATATTGGGGATGATGGAAGAGAATATAAGGAAGTGGAGAGAATCATATGAGGGAGTGAAAATAAGGGCATAAAGAGATAACAACTGGCAAAGAGAATAAGGGTCAAGAGGTTTGAGCAATTCTTGAAGGATAAGAGCAAATATTGGTGAAATTAACTAGGTGATGTATTTAAGTTTCTAAATGAAATGAGGATAAATTTTATGTGTATTTACATATGGGTTTTATGTAGTTTCATTTTGATAAAATTATTCAAAGGTTTAAACATTTGGCCCTATGGATGGTTGGGCCATCTATAGAACCAAACCTATATCCCTAGAACCCTAAAGCCTAAAACAACTTAGAATATGTAAAGCTTTAGTCCTTAAAAGAATTATGAGATGATTGTATTAAAATTTATATATTATATTAAGTGAAATTTATCCCTATTCAAGGAAATAAAAGATTAAATACAATTGAAATTCAGTATGATAAACAAAGACTTTGATTTTGTTTCTATTTTGGGGAACACTATTCTAAAGGATGTTAGGACTTCTAGTTAAGTAAAATTTATATACTAGTCTGAAGTATATTCATGACTAAATTTTTTGAGTCTTTAACTATTCTATCTTAAGGAATAATATTGTGTGTTATAGGATTGAATAAAACCCATATATATATATATATATATATATATATATATATATATATATATATATATATATATTCTATCTTAAGGAATAATATTGTGTGTTATAGGATTGAATAAAACCCATATATATATATATATATAGTATTTCTTGTTATTTGAATATATACACATACCTAGTCAATAATATAAACCCTTTTAAGAGATTTAGTTGTGTGTATAATTCATTTGAAAAATGAAATAAATTGGGTTTGTTCCATTAATGTGTATATCATAATGATGAGATATATACATAGACAATGGGTATGTATATACACCCTATAGGACTTCAGTGACCTAGGGTATATATATGTACTCGTATATATATTTATATGTAAGATAAATTGATTTAAGATGATTAAGGATTTTATTTATATGGTCTTAAGTTTTTATAGAGGGCAGTTTTATTATATGTATTTTATATCCTCTGCATATATAAATATTAAACCCATAGATTGAGTCAAACATATGGTTGAGTATGTTATATATACATGAGTGGAGAATATTTATATTTGGCTATGGATACCGTTATAATATATGTTTATATATATATATATATATATATATGACTTAGAGACAAAATCTTTAGTCAACTTGAAGCATACAATGTAGAACATATATCTAAGTTTAATTAGATGACTGCCTAAAATTGTTTGCCAATATTTTGGAATTTCCAAGTATAAACTTAGATTAGTATGACAATGAGAAAGTTAAAGCCATAGATTTTTTTTATTATGTCTCTTAAATCAATAGAATTAATAAATATTGTTTTAGCTGAGTTAGAATTGATATTTGAGCAAGATTCTAGGTTTATTTAGTCAAAGCATTAAATTTAGAATTGTGTGGTATTATGAAAATATGTAAGAAATAATCTGAAGTTGAGTATTATACATCAGTGTACATTTATGTATTAAGTATTGGATGTGATTTTAAATACTATAGTAAAGGTTGTTGCTTAAGTTCAATACTAAAACATTATAGTTATATTAAGTTGAAATTAACAAGTGAATTATTGCCTAGATAATCTAAGTATATGTGTTTACTTATATATGTGATACTCATGGATATTATGGATAGAAACTAAGTCCATATAGAGTATAACATACTTAAAATTCATATACAATTAAATTTTTGTATTTGTTATTCATTAAATTATACACCTCTGAGTATACACTTAATATATGCATACATGATATACATGTAGATTGGAACTTAGTTCAAATCTGTACACACACACACACACACACACACACACACACACAGTAAAATACTTAGATTATCTCGACTAAATTCTGAGTGTGTATGACTATTTGGGAGAACATTTATATAGGAAAGTATTTGAGATTGAATATTTTCCATTTTGATCTTGTGTGTTAAAATGATCTTATTTATATGTTCTTTTAGTAAGATGTTTGTAAGCTGTGATTAATGTTATATTACATGAATGAAATAAAATTTTAAGTTACATATTGATATTGAGTAACTTTTAGTCTAGATATAATTCTTATCTAGATGGTATATTTATATTGAGGATTATTTATGATTCTATTTATTATTCTATAATAAATAAGATGATTATTAGATTCATTGAAAAATATATGATGGATTAAATGTATGTAATTGATACTTTCATACTTAACATATCTATTATCTAATAATAAGAAATATTCTAATTGAATCTATTGGTTTTTATATTATAATATAAATAATCAAATATCATATTTATGAAACTAAATAAGTAGTAGAAAAATTCCACTGGCTTAATTAGTGCCATCAATGCAAGATGAGATGTAATCTAATTTAGTGGTGTGTATGAAATTGACTAATACTAGAGATTATTAACTATTTGAAAACTTTGGCAAAAGTATATTATAGTTAAACATTGGAATTTTATGTGTTTGATATAGTTTACATGTTTATCATATATCATGTTAGAAAATATTTATTTATGGTACACATCATGTATTAGTTATCTTATATCACACAGGATCTAGTTTATGACTTTGGATTCCCACACCATCATTACCTACCCATCCATGAAGGTAGGGTATTTACTTGTTGGGAGATAGTGTGGTGGATCAAGGGTCAGTGGTTAGTGTAGAAAAGCACTTAGATGATGCTCTCCCTCTCCACAATAGTACTACACTTGATATTATAGATATATACTTCAATTTGTGGAGGACTCATGCTCTATGAAGTTATGTATCATTGTTTTATTTTTTATTGAGACTTTATTATTATTGAATCTATACTTCTTATTCATTTGTACATCTACAATAGCAGCTATATCACCTATGGCTGAAATTATATTATTATGTTATTTAATTAAATGAAGTCTTTATTATTTATTCAACATTGTACATGAGTTGTTATATCATTAGAATTGTTATCATTACCTAAATGGATTAGATATAAACCTTACAGGGTTACCAATATAATAAATTTAGTTAAATATCACTTAGTTATATTTCTCATGGTGAAATATGATAGATGAATATGTGTATTTAATTAAAAAAATTACTCTATTATGGTAAAACCCAGTGGGGTTGTTATATTATGGTATTAGAGTTGAGACTCAAACTCAAACTTATTCATCTTTTAACCAGAAAGAACAATGGTACATAATAGACTAGGAGGTAAGGGAACTTTGAATACCAATACCCCTATAGATCCAAATAAGTTCATTATTGAGTAAGCTACAAAGTTAGATCAAATTCTCACAACCATGCAAGAGACGAGGGACTAAATCATGGACCTAGAATAGGAAATGCATGGGCATGAATAGGGGAATCCTTAGGAGGAAATTTAATATCATCCTATGGAGTAGGAACATCTTAAATATTAGAGGCATGAGGAAGTTCCACAAGATGTGAGAGCTTGAGTAGCTGTAGAGTTGGTACGTGATATGAAAAAAGGTAAATCTACCCAAGTTTGATGGAACTATATTGGGAGATGAAAATAAAGCATGGATAACATAGGTGGAGAAGTATTTAAATATTTATAATTACTTTAAGGTCATGAAATCAGTCTAGGAAGCATATCAGCTTGATGGTGAAGAAGTAACTTGGTGGGCAAATAAGAAGCTTAAGATGAACCTTGACTCTACCACCACCACTTGGGAACAATTTGTGACATTGTTTAGGTCATGATGTATTCGAAAATCATACTTCAATCAAAAGCTTACAAATTTTAAAAATCTTAAGCAAGGAGACCTAGAGGTGACTGAATAATAGGAGCAATTCACCAAAATCCTTAAGTATGTACGTTAGTATCATGTAGATGAGAGGTTCAAGATTGAGAAAATCATCATGGGATTAAAAACCCAAATTGGTTGTGAAGTAAATGTGCATGGGCCATCTACCATGGATCAGGTTTTTTAGAATGTAGATAAGTAGGAACAAAAGCCAAAATCTCTTTCCCAAGTTGGAGATAACTTTAAGAAGTTTGGAAATTCTAAACCAGCTTTCAAAAAGAAGAACTAGAAGTAGAGGAGTGGAGACTCCAAGAGTTAGTTCAAGAATCAGAATGCAAAGTTCAATAATGGTTTAGGGAATAAGAACTTGGAAATGGTTTTAAGGTAGGTTTTACGGGAAATCAATAGTCTAACAAGAAAAGACTAGTTGGAAGTTGCTTTATTTATGGAGGTTACCATTATGCTCAACAATGTCCTTGGGAAATGCCAAAGAACAAGGGTTATACTCCTCACTAAGGTACTTTTTAATAGTGAATTCAAGAAATTTTTGGCAATCATGAGGTTGAGTATCCAGCTTCTCTCATAGAACTATAATATCATCTAGTTTATATTTTGATTGACATCGGAGCTACATATTGTTTCATTGCTCCTATATGCTTAGTAAATTGTCTAGAAAATTTGGATTTATGGAAAATGCATGGTTGTTACAATATGGGAATGAGTTGAAGGTTAAAGTTGACAAGTGTTTAGTTAAAACTAAGATTAGGTTACCTAAATTTGCTATAGTAGTAGATATTTATATTACACTGTTAGGTTTATTTGATGTGATCCTAGGATTCAATTGGATTGTGAAGCATAAAACTAAGGTTGACTATTATCTAAATAAGGTTAATTGTTAAAATGATTTTAGAAATTAGATACAAATTTAGGGTGAGAAAAGGGAGTTGAAGCTAAGGTAGATTTATGTAATTCAACTCAAGAAATATTAGAGGAAGGGATGCCAATCATTTATCATTAAGATAGTGAGATGGATAAATCTAATGAACCATCTATTGAGGATTATCCTTTTCTAAAGAATTTTTAAGACATATTTCCATATGAATTACCAAGATTACCACCTAATAATGAGCTTGTATTATCGATAAATATTATATCTGGATCATAATTAAAGTATAAGGTATCATACGAATGATAACCAATGAATTGGTTGAGTTAAAATCTCAACTTTCAAATTTTTTGTCGAAGGGACTGATTCAACTAAGTGTGTCACCATGGGGTGCACCAGTTATATTTATCAAGAAGAACGATGGTCATATTCACTTGTGTATAGTTTTAGTATGTTGAATAAGGTGATGATCAGGAATAGATATATTTTACCATGCATTGATGATCCATTTGTTTAGATGCTAGGGGAAATAGTCTCTTCTAAGATTTATCTTAGAGCAGGGCATCATCATCTAAAAATCTATGATGAAGATATTTTTAAAATAACATTTACAACTTAATATGGGCACTATGATTTCATAGTGTTATCATTTGGGTTGATAAATGCTCCTAAAACATTTATGAATATTATGAATAGTGTGTTTAGAAATTATATGGATCATTTTATTTTGGTATTTCTAGATGGCATCCTCATTTATTCCAAGGATGAGGAAGAGAATCTACAACATGTGGAATTGATTTTGCATCATTTGAAAAAGTATAGGTTGTACAACAAGCTATCCAAATATGTATTTTTTCCAAAATAAAGTGTAGTATTTAGGACATATTATCTCCAAAGATGGTATTTTGGTGGATTCATCAAAGATAAAATCCATAATGAAAATCCCAACACTAAAGAATGTGAACGAGGTAAGGTTTTTCATGGGATTAATGGGTTATTATAGGAAAATTATTTTAAATTTCTCTAAGATAGCTAATCTAATTACCTCTCTTCAGTATAAGAATTAGAGTTTTATCTAGTCATACAATAATGAGATATCCTTTTAAGATCTAAAAATGAGGCTTACTTCAGCACCAATGCTAAGAGTTCCTAATCCTAATGTTTAATTCTCAGTGATCACAAATGCATCTAGGGATGGACTTGGAGGAATTATTATATAGGATGGTTTAGTTGTATCCTATGAGTATAAGAAATGGAAGTCATATGAGGTGAATTATGCCCCTCATGACCTAAAACTTGTGATAATTGTGCATGTCTTACAAGTTTAGAGGCATTATCTATTGTGGAAACCATTTGAGCTCAAGATCGATAACTTGGGACTCAAGTAGATCTTCAACCAACTGAAATTGAATTCTCATAAAAGATGATGGTTACATTTCTTATTTGATTACAATTTTTATATTAATTATATCAAAGGAAAGGAGAAAAAAATAGCTAATGATCTAAGACATAAAAGTTACATAGTAGTCATAGCTACTATCAAGAGTACTTTCTAAGATTATGTAATCAAATTCTCACTAGGAGATGAATTTTATTATCCGGTCAAGAAAGCAATGTCTGAGAGTGACAAAAATCTTAGGTATAAAAGATTCAAGATAGAGAGTGATGGTATTTTGAGGTAAAATAGTAGGATGTATGTTCCTGATAGAAATAATATGAGGAACACGGTGATAAAGGAGCTACACAATGCCCCATATTTAAGACATTTAGGGCTAACCAAACTCATGTCTAAGATAAGACCACTATTTCTAGAAAGGAATCAAGAAATATGTAGTGTATTTTATGTCCCATTATTTGGAATGTTAGCCTGTGAAATTTAAACATGTACATCTAGAAATATTCTTATATCCTCGTGATATACCAAAATAAAAGTGACAGGTAATTAGCATGGACTCTCTCCAAGGTTTATCATTATCATAGAACTACCATGATATAATTTTAGTTGTAGTTAATAAACTAACCAATGTAGCCCACTTTATACCAATAAACTTGATCAATGATGCACCTAATCTTGCAAAGAGATTAGTAAAATAGGTGAATCAATTGCATGGATTTACAGAGAAGATCATTTTAGATCAAGATCCAAGGATGACTTCTAGATTTTTTTTAATTATAAATTTAGCTCTAGGTATGTAGTTGAATTTTATCATTGCTTTTGACCTAAAAATAGATGGATAGATAGAGTGAGTCAACTAGGTTTAAGAATATCTCTTCATATGTATTTCATGAATCAAAAATATAAATGGGAGGAGTACCTTCTTTTGGTTGAGTTTGATTATAATAACTCATATCAATCAATATTGAATATGGTTCTATTTGAGGCATTATATGGAAGGAGGTGTAGAAATCAATCAGTTGGGATAGGTTAGAAGATATGGTAGTCTTTGGACCTGAGATACTTATGGAAGAGAAAGTCAATAAAATCAAGTAAAAGTTGGCCAAGGCTAATGATAGATAGAAAAGTTATGCTTATTTGAAGAGAACAACAAGGTAGTTCTCTATAAATGTTAAAGTGTTTTTGCAGGTTGAGCATCATAAAAGCTTGATTAAGTTTAGGAAGTCATTGAAACTTTCACCAAGATATGTGAGGCCCTTAGAGGTTTTAGAAGTGGTCAATCTTGAATCCAATAGGCTTTTATTGCCACCAGCTCTAACTCTTTCACATAATGTATTCCATGTGTATTATCATAAAAAGTATGTTGTTGATCCTTCACATGTGTTGGTTTGGAATGATTTGTAGGTTCTAGATCTTGGGGTAGTCATGGTAGAGCCAATAAAAATAATTAACACTCACAAACTCAACTTGATTAATAGAGAAATGTTAAAGTGCAAGGTCCAATATGACTAATATTCTAAAGATAGTTTCACTTGGGAGGACTATGATGAGTTTTTTAGGTTGTTTTTACTTTTGTTTGCTTGATTTGAAATTGCATTTTATCTTATTTTATGTTTAATCATGTTTTCTAAATTCATAACTTGTGTTTGAATTAGTGTCATTAGGACAATAACTAGCTTTAGGGGGGAAGGATGCCACATCTTGATTTCTCTCTAATTTAAATAACTTGTTTATCTATGGATTATTATGATTTTTATTTAATTAACTACTAGTTGATTAAGATTTATGTCATATGTTGATAATGGGATAGTTATGTGTTTCATAATTTACATTATTGATTTTCTATGAGATAACTATAATTTCATATTTTATACTTGATGTTCATGTTTGTTAGTTTATAAAACAATATTTTATAGATATATTTTTGGTTCATGTTAACTACCTTCATTGTTGTGATATTGATGTACAAAAAATTCATCACTCAGAGTGTGATGGAGGGAGGGAATCATCAGAGAGGGTGGTGTAGATGGAGGCATTTTGGGATGACAGAGAGGAAAACTAAAAACTTAGACACACACCATAATTGATTAACATGTTTTATGTTTATTGTTTGAGTTAAATAGTTGTAGTATGTTTTGACTTTTATTATATATGTCTACTATGATCTTTATGTTGTTCGATGATCATGTTGTTTTGATTGTGTGATATCACTAATTTAGTTGTGTTACTACATTAATATTTATTATTGGTATTGCTTGGTTAAATGAGTGAATTTAAGCATGTTTAATATGACTTACTACAATCTAGTGTATAGTTGTGTATATTATAAACTATGATTTATTTGGATTCATAACTATAGGTATTAGACAAATTCTAATACTTTGCTTGTTCAAGTTATTAAATAATTATCATATGTAGAATATTTTTATTGTTATAATGATGACACATCCAAGTAAATATAGGCAGTTTCATTGTTAAATGATTAAAGGAAACATCATTATGTTTAACTTAGTGTTGACTAAGGTTTTAATATACTCATTATATTAAACAATGATAAGATTAGGTGAATTTATAGTATTAAAAAATGAGTTTATGACTTATTGGGAAAGTTTCTAATTTGTTCCATTAACTTTGGAAAATATAATATTGTTTGACTTGTTAATATTATTAATGTTCTTTTAAATAGAAATATGTTATATCAAACTTGTCATATAAAATAATATTATTTATTGTACTATTCATTTATTTAGCATTGCATGAAATGGTAATGTTTGATGAATTTTATAAAGTTGAATGCATAGATGTTTATTAGGGGTCAATGAACATACATATTTTGAAATGTAATGATTATTTTATTTTCTAATGATGGAATGGTTGAGTTTATTATGGTTTACAACTAGTCTTTGAGTGGGGTAAATGAGCACTTAATAAAACCATTATTAAAATCTTGGGGGTCTTTTTTATGAGGAAAATATGGAGGACTTCTAGTTCAGTTAGCTCTTTAGTTGCACGTAATCACTAAGCCATGATGGTGGATGAGATGTTTGGGGAATATCGGGGATGATGGAAGAGAATAAAAGTGGATAGAAGCTTGTGAGATCATGAACACAACGGCACAAAGAGAGAACAACCTGAAGAGATAATAAGGGTGAAGAGGTTTGAGCTATTCTTGAAGGACAAGAACAAACAATTATGAAATTAACTAGGTTGGTGATGTATTTAAATTTCTAAATAAAATGAGGATAAATTATGTGTATGTTTACATAGAGGTTTTATGTAGTTTCATTTTGTTCAAATTATTTGAAGTGTTAAAGGTTTGGCTCTATGGATGGCTCGGCCATCCATAGAACCAAACCTATAACCCTAGAACCCTAAAATCTAAAATGGCTTATACTGTGCAAATATTTAGTCCTTAAAAGAATTATTCGATGAGTGGATTAAAATTTATGTATTATATCAAGTTAAATTTATGCCCTCAATAAAATACTTCAAAATATAGCATGGTATGACAAATATATATATATGGGTGTATTTTGATTATCTCAGCTAAATTTTGAGTTTGTATGACTATTTAGGGAAAATATATATATAGGAAAGTATTTGAGATTAAATACTTGACATTTTGATCTTGAGTATTATAGTGAGCTTATTTATGTGCTATTTTAGTAAGATGTGTTAATTTGGGATTAATGTTATGTTATGTGAATGAAATACCATTTTAAGTTACATATTGATATTGAGTAACTTGTAGTCTAGATATAATTCTTACCTAGATTGTATGTTTATATTGAGGACTATTTATGATTCTATTTATTATTATATAATAAATAAGATGATTATTAGATTCATCACATTACATTTTATGGACTAAATATACGTATCTGATATTTTTTTACTTAACATATCTATTATATGCTAATAAGAAATATTTTGATTGAATCTATTGGTTTTTATATTATAATATAAATAATCAAATATCATATTTATGATAATAAATAAGTATTGGATGGATTCCACTAGTTTAATTTGTGCCATCAATGAAAGATGAGGTGTAATTTGATTGAGTGGTGTGTATAAAATTGAATGATCCTAGAGATTATTAACTATTTGAAAATTTTGGCCAAAATAATGTTTATAGTTAAACATTATCATTTCATGTGTTTGATATAGTTTACATGTTTGTGTGATATCATGGTTGAATATATTCTTTTATGGTAAACATCATGTATTAGTTATCTTACATCACATAGGTTCTAGTTTATCACTCTATATTCCCACATCATCATTATCTACCCATCCATGAAAGGAGGGAGATTTCCTTGTTAGGAGATAGTGTGGGGGATCGATGGTCCATGGTTGGTGTATAAAATTACTCAGATGATGCTCTCCCTCCACAAAGAAATACTACACTAGAGACTAAAGTTGATATTATAGATATATACTTGAGTTTGTGGAGGAGTCATGCTCCATTGAACTATGTATCAATGTATTATTATTTATTGAGACTTTATTATTGTTGAATTTGTACTTTTTATTCATTTGCATATCTATATTAGTGGTTGTAATATTGTATCAGCTATGGCTGAAATTATATTATTACATTAATGATTAAATTCAATGTTTATTATTTATTAAGAATTGCACATGATTTTTTATATCTTATCATGGTGATCATTACATAAATGGATTATCTATAATCCCTATGGGGTTAACTAATATAATGCATTTAATTAAAGATCTCTTAGTTAGATTTCTCATGGTGAAATATGATAGATGAATATGTGTATTTATGTTTTTTTAATTACTTTATTCTCATAAAACCTAGTGGGATTGTTATGCATATGATAACACAACAAATATTAGCTTCCTTTGGAATTTCATATAATAAATATGATACATATGTAAATGAATGAGTACTATTCAAAAAAGAGTATGTGAATGCTACATATTTTCCAAATCTTAAGTGCTAGAGTTTTCATTTTAATACTAGTGTTAATGGATATCAAATTTTTAGTGAGGTTTTACAATACTTTCCATTGATTAACTCAATAGATCCTACTTATTGATGCAATTCACTTGTTGAGATAATGACATGTAATTTTAATAATAGAAGCAATTATGGGGTGATTAAAGTAACAAGTGATTACTAAGGTGTGAAAGAAATTGAGAAGATTTGGCTTGACAAATTCAAGTATAATTCAAAGATTGTTAGGCTAGATTTTATAATAGATGGAGTTAATCCATATTATAACCTTTTAACAACATATTAATTTTCTTCCATTGTTTTGATAATTTATAACATTTCCTCCATGAATTATATTACAAAAAGAACATTTTTTTTAATTTATAGTATTCCCTTTAAATAATAATGTGAAAAACATGGATGTTTACTATTATAGCTCAAATTTGCACCCTTGAGAGGGTGATTCAATCTCTCTCAACTTGAGATATGCAATGGGATTGATCCTAGGTTATGGGTGACTTTTAGGTGGATCAAACCTCTAGGTTATAGGGTTATCTCCCATTGATGTATCAATTAGACTCTACTAAAATAATTACTTTCAAGGAAAAGGGAGAAGGATAAATGAAATAAAACTAACTAAGGGGGTGATAAACCAAATCAGTTGATCACTACCAACTAGATGCATGTGCACATATAGACAAAGAAAGTAACCTTAACATACACTACTCCTAAGTTAAATATGTCACATCAACAATTTAATGTGGAGATTGTGATGGTTGATTAGACTAGGAGAACTAACTAAGAGGTCTTAAATGACACTAATGAATGGATAATCTCACTTAACTCTTGTGCCACACTTACACACTTCACATGACCTAAAAAATAACCTTTTAAACTAAATATAGGTGTTAGAAAAGGACAACATGCCAAGGAAGATTAGTAAAATCACTTGACAAGATAAACTATCCATGCACACATAATAAGTACAATCATATAAGGAGGTAAAACTAGTAGTTATTCATTTATCAAAAGCATACAAATGGGCAAGATTCACCATACCCAAGTGGAAGATAAATACAAAACCAAATAAGTATGACTTTATAGAGAGATTGAAAAGTGTTAATAAGGATTTAAAATTAATAAAAGGTTGGAGAATAGTTTCATAATACCTTCAAGGACATTTTTTACTTCCTTGATAATGTTTTATTCTTCCAAATGGTGTAGGAGCTTCATTCCTTTGGTTGACACCTCTTGCTTCTTATTTAAACTTCCCTTATCTTAGCTTCGAAAGTGAAAAGTGACACTCCTTGGTCATAAAATTAACTTTAACTATCCCTTGCTATTGATATGTTGAATCTAAATAGGAATTTTCTACATTGATGTTACAATGATAATCATCTCTTCTTAGGTGTCTTGAAACCCATTTGACATCACTATGCCTCTCCTTGCTTGAAAGTCTCAAATATTAATCTAATCTTCACCAATGAAATAAATCTAAATTAAATGCTTCTATATACCTTAAAAACCTAAAAAAATACTCCTTTTTAAGCCTCAATAACTCTTCTAAGACTTCGTCTTGTACCTAAAGCCCATATTTGTCATCAACTCCTTATAGCCCTTAAAACACACAAAGATGCTTATGTATAATAATATTTATATGATATTTGAAAAATAATCATATTTTTGAGCACCTAGTATGTTCTAATATCTTTATGCCAAATTTCATGACTAGCCATTAAGTAAAAGTACACTTATTCACCTTGTTTCTCTCTCCAATTAGGTCTTTAGGCCTAGAAATTGAGATTTGGATCCATGCTTATCACACACATGTGAAACTAAAAATAAGTTTTTTATTAAAATTTAAGAGCCTATGACCATGCTCCATGCCAAATTCATTCTTCTAAAACCTTGTGTAGGTGGTTCAACCAAGAAATGGTCAAAAAACCTAGTCTTTCACAAGCTTTCTCATATTACCTTCAAGAATTAGACCTATAGGATCTCTTCCAAGATAAAATGTAAAGATGTTTGGAATTGAAGATATATAATACACATAAATATATATTTTATAATAGTTTACATATGTCTATGAGGTCAAACACCCTGATTTAAATCCAAAACCTCACAAAAACATAACATTTAATGCTTCTATATAGATGCAAGTAAAATAAAAATTCATGGTAAGGGTCTTAATAGAGTGAGGAATTATTCTTAATTTTTTTCAAAATAAATCCAAATCATTATAAGCACTTGGGAATCCATTTTCTCTAATGAGATCATTTATAGCTTTCTTAGTAGTCTGTGACATGCTTATCATCTTAATGATGATTCATTAAGTTTGTGGCCTTCATAAATTATAAAATGACAAAAATCACAAGTATAAAATGGTATATAACATTAAAAATTAGCTTGGGCTCCCATGAAAATCCTCTATATATTTTTGATCTTGAGAAGATGACTCTTGGGCTAGATAGACTATGTTTAGTGAGCTTGAGAGAGAGAGAGTTTGACTTGAAAATGCCATCTTGGAGTATGGTTTTAAATATAAACACCTCAAGGAGGTATTTTTCACACATATTTACCTATTTAAATGGTATTATATACCATTTATATTCATTTTATCTCATGCAACCTTCATTGGTTGATGCTAGTGTTTTAAGCCAAACAATGCAAGTGAGCCTAGTATTCGCGTTTTAGCCATTTATTATGCTGCCTAGTTATTTAAATCCATAACCTTTTCATTATCCTTAGTAGACATTAAGTATTAAAATTCTCTTAAAAACATTCAAATTTTCCACATATTCATGCATAGGTCTCTATGGTGTTTTAGTAGGCATGTTAAGCCTAATCAACTTTTAGGTTTATCACTATATTCAAGCATTTAATCATTACTTTAGGGAAATTTTCGGATTAAAGTATAACTATAAAATCATCATATGTTAAATTTATCTCACACGTATACTTTATTATGTTCTCCATATAGCTTAAGGCTTCATGTTGTTTGAATTTGATCATTATGCCTATAGGTGCATGGTTAAATGACAACAAGCTTAAGATAGGTTTAATTTGTATCAACCTTTGATGATCCTCAAAAAAATATTTATTATTTAGTGATCCAATAAATATTTATTTCTCATATCAACCCAAATCCCATGTAATTATTGCATCTTCTCTTGCTTGATGCTTAAAAACAAATCTAAATTTCTCAAGTAGGCTTGATTGTAGGTTATGGGTTGAATGTCTTGAACATTGAGACTTTAAAATAAGATATCTTAGTGATATTTTTATTTTTAAACCTATTATCCATCCTTAAAACTTAAAATATTTCTTGACATTCATTCAAACCCATACAACTAGTGTTCTTCTCTCTTAATCTTGGGTTGACCTATGGGTGACAGTGAGCTCATTATATAGTTACAAGATTATGATAGATTCTTTTGTGTCACTCTTTGATGTTATTAAACATATTTTTAGTACTAATAAATTACATACATTTCCATCACTCATAAAAACCTAATATTCAATGGCTTGTATTTCATATCTTCTTTCAAGCTTGAAAACTAACTTGAATTCTCAAGCAGACATGTTTGTTACCATTTAGGCCCCTTAGGCATTAGGTTCTTAGACCAAACTTATCCATTTGTATTGAAATTATCTAAAGGTATATAAACTACATTTATATCACCCTTTAATTCTTAAAACTTCATATTTTTTATACACAAATCAATTCATTCCTCATGAAAAAGAGACTTATAGGTCTATAGACCTGTAGGTTTACATTTTCATGCTTCAAGCCTCCACATGATGATTGTCTTGATAATCTCAACCCTTTGGATCATTCACTTTGAATTGGAAGGGTATGATATATTTATAGTATTTTATTATTATGTTAAAAAATGATTTAAAACACCTCATATTCAATGACTTCTCATGAGGTCATATCCCTACTCTTTGAAGCTTGCAACAATAGAAGTTAATGAGCTCATGAAGGGTTTAGGGCCTATAAGGTACCAAGATATTCATTGGTGAACATGTGAGATGATGGAGGGGATATTATGTGCTGTGAAAAAATTTGATGATCATTCGTATGCATTCAACCTTATTTATAAACTTTAAAACCTCAAGTGCAAACCTTGAAACTTGTCTCACATGGAAGTTCCTCTAGATACCTAGTTGTACACATGTGTGACATTGATGGATAAATATTTGAGAATTTTTTTTAATACCCATAAATAATTAAAAAATTTCTTATCATTCTCCAATGATCTATAATTTGTATGAAACTTATGCAAAACCAAGCTTATGGGGTTCATGTGTGGTTTAAGACCACCTACTAGTATTAATGATTGTTTATAAATATGAGGGAACAAATGTGAGAACCAATAAAACAAAACTAAAGGCCATTAGACCCCCTTCCTCTACCCACAATCTCAGGCCATGACTCTCTCTCTTCTATCTATACCAAGTACATGAAATTGGTATTTGCTAGGTTACTAAGAGGCTGATAGAGGTTCTAAAGCAAATTTTGGTTTCTAAGGAATTTAAAGATTTTATATTCATGGATAATACTTAAGAAAGGAGAAACAACACTTATAAGATGTATTCACCTAAAATTGGATCCTCCAAGTCCATACAAGTGCATGAGACTTATCATGTCCCATTTTTATTAATTTAATTTTGTAGGAAAAATGCTCATTCCAATATTTTCCATGGAATAAGGAACAAGTTGGGCAAATAATTTAATCAATATTTAATATTTTAGACTTTCAGGTATTTTATATTCTCAATTTATTTAAATGGGGCCAAATAAATATTAAATATATTTTAATATTAATGGGAATTGGAAAGTTTAATGACTACAAGAAAACATACCAATTTGGACATGAATTGTTAAGAGGAGATAATGATGAGATTCCAAGGAAACTTTATAATTTTATCATTCTTTCTTATCCTCAAGATAAGTGGGTCATATTTGAGAAAGTTTTGAAAATGGACACAAAGGAGAAAGAGGCAAGATCTAAATGTTTTATGGGAAAGAGGATAAGGATCGAGTTAGTTTCCTTTTTTAACTCATGTCATCTTATCAAATCAAGTATATTGGGATTTTGATGTTAAAACTTTGGGGTGTTATGTGTATTTATATTCTAAGATTTCCTTTTGGGCTATCTTTTGCTAGTTAAACAATTTCTTGGACTTTGCAGTTTGATTTTGCATCTGAGGACTAAAAACTTCAAGTGAGGATATCGATGGATGAAAAACCATTGATTTAAAGAGTCACAAGATTATCCCATTTTATTCATATAGGTTATATCATCTATAGATTACATTATAGCTAATTGGTATTGTTTATACAGATTTTGGCAAGTTGTTCGCATAGTTTTAGGTGTCTTTTGATGTGGTTTGATTTATATATTTTTGATGATATTTTGGTTATATATATTCCACCTTTTAGATATGTGAAGTTTGAAGTAATTTGGTGTCAATATTGTCAAATCTAGGGCAATAAGAACAACCTATTTTTTAGTAATTATATGGAGTTTTGTATTTCCAATTTTTGTAGGTGTGTGGTGGGATATTTTTATATTGTAACATAATATCACATGTTTGTAAACCATATTTAAATAATAGGAAAATATTCAAAAGTTACGGTGTGGAAACTATCAAATCTAGGTTCTAGTTTATGAAGGAAATTATTAATTTTTTGCAAGTATATCTTTCTATATTTACACATTATTTATAGAGGTTTTGAAAATAAATCTCATCATTCATATTATATGTGTATTTATATGTTTTAAATAATTTTGAAAAAATATATCTTTTGGGAACATGACAGTGGTATCAAAGTCGAGATCTTGCCAGCCTATTGGGGAAGATAACCATTGTTTACATTTATTCATGTTGCATTTCATGTTATGAGGTTGCATTGTTAGTGAGAAACAATTTAATTATATTTTTAATGATTTCATGTCAGTTATAAGTGGTTTTATGTGTGTTATCTTCCATTTCATGTTATTTAAGAAGGGTAATTTTTTCTTGTTAATGTGAATCATGGGAAGTTTTTTTGAATCTATGTTTAAGAGTATACCTAGATTAAATCAGAACAAGAGTCCCCTATTAGGAAGTTTTAGAGACTCATCCAAGTTTTTCCAGATTGGGCCTTTATATAAATAAAATTAAGTGGTAAATATTATTTATACATTAAGAAAATATTTGGAGTTTTCACATCAATAGAAAGATGTTCTACTTAACAATTTGAAGGAAATAGAAGATTGTTTATCTAAAGTTGGTTAATCAGATTGTGGAATTTTGTGATGGGATATAAAATTAATGGTTGATTTGATCCAACCCAAGTTTATGATAAATATATATGAATATGTGATCATTGAATTCACCTCTTACCTTAGTGAAATAACAAGAATTACAGCCCCTAAAGTTCCTTATAAGGATGACATAATGAAGGAGGTATTTCAGCTAATTGTGGGAAGTTTTTGGGGTTTGTATGATATGTTAAATCCTTATTTTTATAAGATGGATAAGATTATATAAAATATTGAAAGAGTTGGTTTTTGTGTTGTGATGCTAGATCTTTATTTTTAATAACTTATTCTTGAAATATTTCAATATTTATTGGTTGTTATTAGTACGAGTCATAAAAAAAATGTTATAATTTATATGCAAAACATATGACTGGGACTCTAAGGGAGAGTTATGATATCTCATAGCCTTTGAAATCTATTATATTAGATGGTTTAAGGCAAGAATATAACATTTCTCTAGCTACACATGTTTTTGATAAATGTGAAGAAAAATTGAAACCATCTATGACAGTGGAACATAATGAAGAAGAAGGGAAAGTGTTAGAAGAAGATTTATAAGCTACAGAAGTGGAAGATGAAAATAAAAAGGTATAACAGGAAGAATTTTAAACTATATTTTTAGAGGGTTTAGTAGAGGATCATGATGATTTTAGGAATGGAGCCAAGGAGAATGTTTGTGTTAGCACTAAGTTGGGATCTTTAAGTTAAAAAAATGAAGGTGTTGAAGATATCTCAACTATGTCTCTTATGTAAAAGGTGGATGAGCATGTTTATTTCATCCCAAGTTATGAAAATCATTAATATTTAATTTTTCTTACTATGTCACTATAATACTCTTATCATCATGGAAAGTAATCTAAGAAGGAAGATATGGACAACCATATAATTCATAACATAGAGCATGTAGGTTCATTAATTCAAAATCAATATTGTTTATGCATATGGGACACATGTGATATTATAATCAAAGGTAATGTAGAAATGGTATATCATTTTCCTAAATTTCAAATTTATTTATGCATGAGGGTATGTGACCCTAGTTCTTTATGCAAAGAACTAGAGATCAAAGACATTCATAAACACCTAAAGCTTGGATTTCTTGATGGGACAAAAATTGATGAATTTTATGTTGATGGGTTGGGAAAATTTTACATGGTTGTGGATGTATAAGTGTTGCATTTTAATGATGAGTTATTTTAGATTCAAAAATCCAAGGAAGTTGATTTTACATCTGAAGGAGCAAATGTAGTGTTTAGAGATGTCTCTAAAGGAATTTTGGGAGTAGTCTTAGAAAAGAGGAATCCTTACAAGGAACAATTCTTATGAGTATCAAGTTTTTTTGTGATTAAGTGCATGAAAACTAATTTTTTCTTTGGTGAGAAACATAACCCTTATTTTATTATTCAACTACTTCAAAATCAACAAAGAATGGTGCTCATAAATATGTTCCCGGGATCATTATTAGAAAGGAAATTTTGGCATGCCATAGAATTTAAAATTGGTTATGAACATACCAATTTTTCCCCATATTTATTAATGAATGATTTGGCTATAAGCTTCCCTCAGATATATATTTTCAAGGAGTATGTGAGTAGAGCCACATTTAAATTTTTTATTTAACACAGAATTCAAGGTCTTGTCTCATAGTTTGACTTTCCAATTGAGGGTGAATCAGCTAATAAATTTTGAATTGGTCTATATTGATAACATTTTTTATCTCAAAAATACTTGGGTATAAATTTTGGATCATTTGGAAATAGTTATAGGTGAAATGCATCAACATGGTCTATTTGCCAAAGTATCTACATGGGAGTTTGATATCACTTACTTGGGTCAAGTCATGAGTACTCAAGGCATACAAAAGGTTGCAACACAAGAAGCATTGAAGGGGTTTGTTTAGGTAGTTAACTCATGTCATGTAATTATCAGTTCATTTTTCTCACAAGCATTTTATATAAGGTGTGATGCTTCAGGAAAGGGAGTTGTGGTTACAATGCAAAAGTGGAAATAAATAAACAATGATAGCATGAAGTTCAAAGATTTAGAAGAGAGATTCTCTAGGTATGATGAGATATTTAATATAATTTATTATTTGAAATAATTTATACATAATATAGTTTATGGTAAACATGTGATGGAGATAGATTGCATTGGATGGAAATTTTTATAAGTTCAATATGATTGGAGTGATGAGCCACAAAAATGGATAATTGGCAATATGGTTGTAGATAAATTTTTTAGAATAATTAATTCATGGTATATTCTTATCACTCATAAATATTTTAGGCATACAACCATGATATACAATGTTATAATTATATTTACCACTAATGTATTAGATATTTGGTTTGAGGATCGGTAGGTGTTAGTGGATGGACTCAGAGAGTGCATAGTCTCCCATCAAATGAACTGTTGTTTACATATTTGAGATCTAGAGTTGGGTAGAGTATTTTCTATTATTATATGATAAAAATATTTATTACTCAATTGTACCATTACTATTCTAGATCAAATCCTAAAGTTACATTAATACCCTCCAAATTGAGGTAGGGTATGGAATAATTAGTGTTGTTTTCAGCAGGGTGTACCTCCATATTTTAAAGAGATTTTGCTATTATATATACATAAATAATGATAATGATACCATATTTAAATATAATAATTATATTAATGGGAGAAGTTACAAAGGTTCTAGGATTGAATTTTCTCATACTAGTACACATACATAACTGAAAAGGCAAGTTGTGGGAGAAAGGATATTTATGTAAAATAAAGGGAGACATATTACATACTAATTAATAGCATGGATCAATTAGTTATACCTTGGTGATTATTACATCATTATCACTCAGCTCAAATTCACTACTCTAAGATTTTACAGACTGATAGGAGAGAGGATGTGCAAAACTACATTTGGTAATATTATCAAATATTAGGGGGAGCATTAGAAATAATACACCAAACACTTGTATATCTAAAAGATCATATTACATGGATACTTATATTTTACACATGAAATTATCATAAAGGAATATGAGTCTTCAGGTTTGCATGATATTCTTTGGCAAGAGATGCAACACCTCATGTGCATGGGATTTAGACTTTGTGGACAGTTTGGTATGAATCATCACATTGGCATGGTGATTCTTGAGTAGCTTGGGTTACAATTTATTGAGGACAAGTAATTTTGGGAAGGGCAAAATTGTCATGTCCCATTTTTTATTAATTTAAATTTTCAATACAAATTCCCATTCCAATATTTTCCATGGAATAAGGAACAATTTTGGAAAATAGTTTATTTAATATTTAATATTTTGGACCCATAGGTATGTTATATTATCAAGTTGTTTAAATGGGGCCAAATAAATATGAAATATATTTTAATATTAATGGGAATTGGAAAGTTGAATGTATACAAGGAAACTTACCAATTAGGACATGAATTTTTAAGAGGAGATAATGATAAGATTCTAAGGAAACTTGATAATTTTCTCATGCTTTCTTATCCTCAAGATAAGTGGGTCAAATTCGAGGAAGTTTGGAAAATGGAAACAAAGGAGAAAGAGGTATGATCTAAATTTTTTATGGGAAAGAGGATAAAAATAGAGTTAGTTGAATTTTATAACTCATGTCATCTTATAAAATCAAGGATATTGGGATTTTGGCACCATAACTTTGGGGTGTCATGTGTATTTATATGCCAAGATTTCCTTCTAGGCTATCTTTTGCCATTTGAACAAATTCTTGGGCTTTGTAGTTCAATTTTACATCTGACAATGAAAACCTCCAAGTGAGAAGAACAGTGGATGAAAATCCATTGATCTCAAGAGTCACAATATTTATCCCCTTTGATTCATATAGGTGATCTCATCTAGAGATTACATTGGAGCTAATTGGTATTGTTTATGCCAATTTTGGTGAGTTATTCGCATAGTTTCAGGTTTCTGTTGATGTAGTTTGATTTATATATTTTTTATGTTGTTTTGGTTATATTTATAAGTGATATATATTATTATTTTCCTGATATAAAAATTTACAAGATGCCACCTTTCATATCTATGAGAAGTTTAAAGTAATTTGGTGCCAATATTGACAAATCTAGGGCATTGGGAAAAACTTATTTTTTTGCAATTGTGTGGAGTTTTGTATTTCATATTTTTAAAGGTGTGTGGTGGGATATTTTTATTTTTTAATATAGTATCACACATTTTTTAACCATATTTAAATAATAAGAAAATATTTAGAAGTTATAGTGTGGAAATTATCAAATCTAGGTTCTAGTTTATGAAGGAAATTGTTAGTTTTCTGCAAGTATATCTTTCATATTTCCATAGTGTTTGGATAGGTTTTGAAAATTAATGTTATAATTAATATTTTATGTTTATTTATATGTTTTAAATAATTTTTTAAAATATCTCTTTTGGTGACATGACAAAACTACCCCTTTTGGAGTGATTTTCTCTCATTTGGATGTTGAACCTACAAAACTGATATGGTCTGACATCCCTGACATACATGAAATTTAGATAGCTGATTCAAAAGGTTTTAAAATTATATTTTATGTATATTTAATATTTATTTAATTTTAAATACATTGGATTTGGTTATATGTACTTTTCTCCTCAACTTCATTCACCTTAAACTTTGTAAATTAACCTTTACCTCTCCAAACATTTATGAAATGTTTATGCAAGTTAATGAAGGGTTAAGATGACTTGAGGGGAAACTTATAAAACTTTTAAATCATTTTATTAACCTTATCATATCACTTTATGCATGGAATATCACAAAACTAGCATAAATATTTACCTTAATTTTGTCAAAACAACCTTAAACTATGCTAATAAGACCTCAATAACACCATTTTAAGACCTCATAAGGCATGGAATGGGATATGAATCAGGTAAAAAGACATGAAAATTAAAATTTTATATGAACTTGGTCTATGGCATCCAAAAAAACTTTCTAACATCTTTGGTGGTCTCATGGGGATGTTTGCTTGCTAAGCATATAGACTAGTTGCCTAGTCCATCCATTGGGCATGGAGTCATTACTAATCAAAATCAGACCCAAAATGTCTTTGAAATAAGATAAAGTATTTTATTTGAGATACAAACACACAAATATAACACACAAATAAGACAAAACATAAACACCTTGTGCTCATAAGCACTTGGGGAAAACTAGGACATAAGGAATCTAATATACATAACTAACCTCAACATATCTTCTTCCTCTAGGATCAAATGGGAATATTTTGGTATCATCATTGTAATATTAAATAATATTTTAACATGTTTAATGTGGTCTAAATATTCATGGTTCATCAAGTGAAGGATTTCTCTTGCATTTGGAGATGTCAGACTGTTCATAGCCTCTATGACTAGAAACTGAACCTTCTTGATTCATTCCCTTGTACATAGGTTGATTATGTGAGTCAAGTACCATATCATATTCATTCCAATTTTTTTTTATTTCCAAAAAAAATATAATTTATTCCTCATCCATGGGCTTTTCATAATTTTTTATGACTTCTTCATGCTTATCAGTTGCTACCTTTTTGATATCTTGCTCTTATTTTCTTTCATTCTCATGAACCAGTGTCTCACTAAGAAGAGGAATAAATTAAAAATCCTCTTCATTCTATCCAATTGAATATGTAGACCCTTTTATATTTTTAAATTCATTTCATATATTTATATATTGTTGCCACAAGTGTTTCTCATTCTCTTGGCATCCCTCTTGAAGAGGTATAACCTAAAACACATCCATAGATTGGCATTGCTATTCATATTCTATAGCCTCATGGAGTGGAAAGCTTGGATATATGACTTCCTCTTGATTTATACATTTATTGAAAAAACTACCTTCTTTAATTTGAATCAGACCATAATAGTTGTCTAGAAGAGTGTAACTTGATCTTATGATCTCAAACAAATCCTTCAATTGATTTCAATCCAGTTCTAGTTCACTTAGACCTTCTTCAAGCTTAATAAGAGATTATATAGGGGTAGGTATAACACAATTTGAGAATTATTTAGAATTTGTACCTATTTGATCATGCTCTTAGGTCTTAAAACAACATTTTTACACCTCTAATGGATTTTTAGGAGCTTCTTCATCTAATGTAACAACATGATCATGTTTTACTTCATCAAATTCACATTTATTTTCAACTTCAAAGTTTTATTTGCATATCTCTTCACCAAGAGGTGTTCCAATGATGAACTCTTCCTCATTTTCACTTTTAGTTTCATCTTCATATCCTTCTTGGGAGTGATCTATATCTGCATCTTGGCTTTCTTCCTCAAGGAGAAGCTTCTCAACCTCACAAATAGGTTGTGAACTCTCATGATCAATGTACTTGTTCTTCTCTTCCCTACATTTACCAATGATTCCTTCCATCTTTGGAGTGTGTTGTGTTACATCCTAAATTTCTCACTAAACATGATTTGATATTAAACATGTATTATGGGGTTAATGTTGTTTAATTATTGTTGTAAAAAACTATTTTTCACTATGCTATTATATGGATAGGTATTTAACGATTGTTTTGTCACTCATTACTTGATTTGGTTAGTTTTACATGAGTTTTATATGCATATGTGTTATTATATTTCATTATTTATGTGATTTAGTAGCATTTATATTGATTATCTTGGTGATGGGCTATCCACCATTTGCATTTTTGAGGTGGATGCAAGAGAAATTATACTCTCTAGTTAGATATGGAGTGAGAGTATCGTCAGGGAGGATGTTTTAGATGAAGGCATAGGAGGTGATGATAATAGATAATGAACCTAACACACACCACTTATCATAATAGAATACATGGTTACTCTAAGTTTTAGTGTGTGTTTGATTTTTTAATAATTGGATGATTTATTATGATTTAGATTTATGATTGATTCTAATAAATCTTATTCATAGTTGTGATTGTTTGATGTGGTTTTAGTCTAGCTAAACATTATAAAATGTTTCATCACATATTTGTATTTGAATGCTTATGCATGATATGGTTGTATGCATAATGTTTCATGTGAGTACCTACAAGTATTCAACAAAAGCATTATTAGAATATGAATATATAAGACAAATAGTTAAATTTCATTCTAAACTTATAAAAAATGATTTTATTATGACTAACCTAGACCTAAGGGGTACCAAGGGGGACTTGAGTTTAAAATACCTAATGTTGACCTAGATATGTGGTGATGTTTGTTTAAATTTTTTATTATTATCTAATGCTTAGGTTGGGATAGGCATTCAAATTATTTTAAAAACATAGTTATTATGACTAATTGACATATTAATATGTCAAACATAATATATAGAAACATCATTTTGTATTTTTGGGCTTGGTCATTCAACCCATGCTTATCATGGCAAGGGTTAACTAAGATTTGGAGGAAATAGAGGAGTTTGTTAGTTTGGCAATCGAGCTAGGTAGTTTGGAAGGCATGCTGAGAATTTCTATCTTGATGGTGAGTCTTTATGGTAGTAATGGTCAATGGGCCATCATGATCTTAGGGGTTTTAAAATGCATGTAATGGTCTTAAAAAAAAAGAGGAGAGTTTTAGGATATGGGCAAGTTGAGGAAGATAGAGAAAAGAACAAAAAGGAGAAGAAATTGGACTTGTAGACAAAGAAATAGATTACCTTAGCAATTAAAGAGGTAGCGTTTTGTTTTGGTTTACTCTAAATATTTGTATTTTTCTAATACAATGAATAAATTTTAATCAGTTTATAAATTGAATTGATAGGGTTTTTAACCTTTCTTAGAATCAAGGATTTGACCTATGGGAGAAGAATTTTACCCACATAATCAAATCCAATTATTCATCGTTATATAGAATATATGGAAATAATTAAGGTAACCATGAGACTATGTTTTATGGGTTTGTTGTTTTTAATGGTTTTTCATTATGTACATGGTTATATGGATTTAAATAGTTGTGTTTAAATTATTTGTGTAAATGAAGTGTTAATGTGTTATAAAAAAGAAATAAAAACCTTTTTTAGGTATAGAGTTTTGCATAGGGTTATGATATGCTTTTTTTGACATTAGATTTTTTATTTAGATCATTATATATTAAAATAGTTATGTGTTTTGGTATAGATACATGGGGTAAATAGGGTTTTGCACCAATTTTACTAAAAGTAATATATTGAATGTCTATCTCTTGGTTTAGTAAAATATAATAATATTGCATATGTATGTTTATTTATGAGTCAATAAGTATTTTAGTGACTGTGAGTCAAATAGTTATAGCAAAATATCTATGAGTTCATTATTTAAACAAAATGAATAAAGTTTTAAGTTGGGTTTTTGTTGTATGTTATAAAGATTGATTTTTATGGTCATGTCTTAATGTCTGAGTTTAAAATAATTATAAATGAGTTGGGTATGACTGAATAAAGGGCCAACTAAGAGTAAATATATTTACTTTAACTTCAAATTAAGGGTCAATATTTAGATAGTGAATTTGAGAGTATTAACTTAGGCTTAGATTATGTTGGTGATAATAATAGATGCATGTGGCATTATCTCAAATCTTATTATATATAAATAGCATTAAGATAATATAATTCATACATTGATTATTTAATTAACTAAGTATATAAACAATATTCAATTATGGACGTGATATTTTGAGTTGAATTTGATGTATAAAAATTTGTAGATGATTATGGATATATCACGATATATGTCGACTATGTTAGGAGAGCCTGTAATGTTTGAAATTAAATAGTTTAATCTTGACTATGTATAAACATTTATAATTTGATTATTATGGGGACTTATATCAATTATGTGTTCTAGTTTTGGTTGTTTAAGATTACTTGAAATAAAGTGTCCACTGTGTTCTTGGTTTTATTATTGATTGTGTATAAAATAATCTATGAACTGATTAGGGGAATATGATCCTTGTTAAAGAAAGGTCTAGTATTTTATTTTGGGTTTGCAATCTACTTTCTCTAGGATATACATAGACAAATAAAAAATTTCTATTATAGATAAATTTATAGTAGTTGGATGTTTCTTAATTTTCAACTAGCTATGAGAGACATGGATAAATAAATTTTTGTTTTATGTTTATTAAATTGTATTAAAATATACAAGTTTTGATTAAGTTCATTCTTTTATAGGAAAATTAGTTTTTTAGATAAATTGAACATACATACATAGGTATATAAATAATTATGGATGATACATAGAGATAGGTATATTCTATATGAATAGTTCATGAAAATATATATACATATATGTCATCAGTTTTATTGTATGTATAAGTGTGTGTATCTACACACACACACACACACACACTTACATGTATGTATGTATGTATGTATGTATAACCATTTATATTTTGAGTAGAGGTTCCTAACGCATTATAACATACTAAGGATGAGGATAGTTAAGATATACTTCAAGTGTGAATAATAGTGTATTGTATTCATATAGGAGGTTAGATAATAGAGACATAGTTAGAGTTAATTATCCTATGTTATGTAGGAGATAAGAAAATCCAATGTTACATAAACATAAATAAAGTAATTGGGTTGAATTAGACAAAAAGCAATAAACCATTATACATGAGAATGCACATAAGGAACAAAATAAGAAATCACACAAGTAACCATAACCAAATGAATCTCTATTGATATCTTTAAAAGTGAAACTCCTTTCTTCTTACAAACAAAGGTATATATAGACATTTCTAGTCTATGATTATTCATCTTCTTCTCATACTTGGCACTAAAAGTGGAGTCTAGTCATATTATAACCTATTACAAGTCATGGAGATAGGAAAAAATAGACTTTATAAATGACAAAATGAGTACATAATGTATGAATATTAGACAAATATCCTATGCAACTTTACAATCAAAATTCTTCTCCCAACACTTTTTTAGACTTAAAATATTGTCTCATCCAAAGACAACATCACAGGATCTCTAAAATTACACAAGTGAGTAGGGATGGAGAAATGGTTAGACCAGTAAGAGTCACAATAATTACGCAAGGTGTCATTTCTAGTTTTCACCTCTTGTATACTACTTAGCTACCATTTTGAGCTTTTAACTAACATACCAGCCTGCCACGCTTTACAAGTTTCTAATAGGTTGACATAAATATGTGGCCGCACTTTATGGGTTTTCAACTAACCTAGCCTTTTTTATCTTATTAAATCTTACCAAACACAAAAGATTTATATAATTTTTTTAAAAATTTGTACTCTACATATTAGTTAACTTGATGGTGGTGATATAGATGCAGATGATGACTGACCAAAAAAGTCTTTGGACTTTGACTACATGGCCTTACACTGAGTGATGATCTTCTAGAGTTCTAAAGGTGACTTATATGTATGTGTGTTGACAATTTGGGTAAATTCACTGGAAAAGGGAGTTAGATCAGTCTTATAGGCATGTCAATCTAGCATGACTTCTTAGACCAACCATAATAGGGTGTGTAATGAATCATGGTAGCTAATGATCTACTTGAGATTTGCATCATATTTTATGCTTAAGGATGCTTTGGTATTGGCGACCCTTATCTGAATCTCACCACTAAGTTGTTCTATCTTATCTATGTAGCATTAAGTTTGGAGGTCAATGAAAAAATTACATAAAATATGACTCTACTAATTGAGGAGGTTATCGTACACATTTTCCATAGCATTGAGTGACTCTTGGAGTGATACATCCTTCTCCTTGACAGTGGTAGTGTGGTTGACCATGGTTACTTTGGTGTTGGTGGCCATTGCAAAGTCTGTGCTAAAACTGGCTAAAGAAGCATCCAATTAATAATTCTAGTCTTGTAAAGCTACTTGTGACCTATTATGCTTGAAGTAAATAAATATCAAGAATTCAGTGATAATCCTCTGATAAAGTGATGAGATTTATAGCCTAAGTCTTAACATCCTACCCTAATGTGTTGATTAAATGGAGTTTCTATATTACACACTAGTCTTTGGTTAACTCAGGGACAAGTGTCTTGAGTTTGCATTGATCAAACATGACTTGGTCCCTAATTACTTGAGTGACCAACTCAAGAAAGATATCTTTGATAATATTGGAATACTCATTTAAGTGATCCTTCAAATCAATGTTTTTAGCCTTCAATTGGTCCCTTTCTTATTCTAGAGAGGTAGCATTATTCATAATAGACTCCTATATTGTTATCACACCCTCTATCTATTTATTTAGTAGTAGTCTAAATACATCTAATGATGCTTCTTACTATAGAGGGAATGTTGCCAATGTGCCTACAGTCATTAAAGGTTAGGTCATGGCATGGTTGTATGTAGAAGCAATAAGGTGGTGCACCAAGTGCCCATAGTTGGGATGTACCATAGACAAACTCCTCCCAAAGGTAATTCTAGTAGTTTTTGACCTATTAGAGCTATAAATAGGTCTTTTTCTTGTTTTATCTACTTAGTTATAACTTTTTATTACCTAGGCACTTGTTGTTGCTATGTCATAGCCTATGTTATAATATTTATTTACTATGAAGCATCTTCAAATTTTTTATTTTTGGTATCCTCTTAAGCTTTCCTATTAATCTCATCCTATATAACTTTATATTTTGCTTGATCTTCCTCTTACAGCTTCTACACATGTTCTTTTGGTTTTTTCTATTCCTTGAATGTAATAGCCTTGGTTTATTTAGTCATAGCCTTTCCCTATGGTTGTTTACATAGGGCTTCATCTTCTTATTCTTCTTAATTCTTCTTTTTAGTTACCTTAGTTTATTTCTATGAATGAGTGGCATATTCCATGGTTTACCTTTCCTACACCACTATGTCCTATTTTTTCTTTTCTTCTTCATCCTTAGCTTTGGTAGCAAGCATAACTTCTTTATTCTTCTAATCTTTAGCCATCTTCTTCTAATGTACCTCCTATGTGTTCTTGGCTACATATCCAGCTTCTTATGCCTTCTTAGCCATCTCTAGAGCCTTCTATCGATCATGCTCTATTTTGTGGTCCTTTTATGCAGCCTTGACTTCTTTAGCTTATCGACTTGATTTTTAAGCTTATTGTTGTTGAGCCTACTCCTTGTGGCATTTATTCTCTTTTTTCTAACTTACTATTTTACTATGTGAGCTGCTTCTTCCCATGAAGCCTTTTGTTCTTCTATTGTAGGCTACTCTAGTGTGATTTATTTAACCTCATGGGCTTGTGGTGAAGGTGGTGAATCACTTAGCTCAAACATGGAGGTAGAAATATAGGATATCTTGTGATTCAGAGTGACCAACCCATGTTTGGGTGGTGGTGAAGTGGAATATGGAGAATACTTCACTTCTTATACCATGGTTGTCTAATCAAATGTGCATTCTTCGAGAGTAGGCAAGTCCCTAGCCTCATGCTTATTTTTTGGTCTATGTAGTAGAGACTCCCATGGACTTTTTAAAAGTGGAAAAAAAATATTTATGGCTATAAAGGTGGTATAAGGTTACTAATGGAAGAATCCAACCCTTCTCTACATCTATTCAGCTTCTTTTCACATAATATCAACCATGATAGATGTAAGGCATAGTGGTAGTTCTACCCATAAACTCGAAAGAACCTTCTTATGTACTTTAAACATACACACTACCTTATAAAATAAGAATTAGTTCTCCTCCTCTATGTCATATAAATCTTTGACCATATTAGCAACCATTACCTATTAGACCTCTTGTTCATCTATGACCATCTATGGTAGGTCACATGAGCTAGTGATCTTGGGTACCTTAGGATCATCTAACCAAGTTGCATTGTTCCTTATCTTGTGCTTCAATAGGAGAGATGATTATTTTTATTTAGTGAAGATCTTGTGGTTTCCTTTATACAACTATGAAGTGGTGGATTCCTCTTGTTGTGGTACTATAGGGGCTACTACGCTAGGTGGTATAGCTTGGAGTAGTGTCGCATGCCTAGCTACCTAGGATTTACTCTTGGAAACTTCAACCTATGCCATTTATATGGTAATAAATAATGGTGGAGCCCCAAATTTAAACATCGATAGCTTGTGGATATAGATGAACATGCCTTTTGGTAGTAAGGCGATAACAACATGTTTCCCTAAGTATTGCATGACATATGGTGGTTCCTAAAGATGTGTGGCAATCAAATACAAACACTATTCCTACCATGTTTTGAATTTAATTTCATGTGCTAGGGTACCATGCTCATGTGTACATATCAAGTTATGAAATTTATGTGTTGTCTAGTAGTCCATGTTGGGATGCACCTCTCCCTTAAGGGACTTCCATTATGTGAATAAAAATAGAAAAATGAGAAAATGGTACTAGAATGTATACTTGGAATATGTGTGGAACTTGTTAATTTTTGTCAATATCTCATGAACAAAGTATTTAGGCCAATTAAAATTCTCATTTTAGTAGATCATATGGTCTATAATGTCTATGACCCCTTGTGAAATTCGCTCAGTAGATTTAGTGGTCTTCTAGAACCTCTGTGTGATGCATTCTACTACAATATTAATTAATTCATTATGAATTTATTTAATTTGGATCCTTCTAAATCCCCAAACATATAAATCTTTGACCTCCTAAATAATAGGTGGCATTCTAGTCTTGTATGGGGTAAGGGAATATCCTCACATAAACATGCCCAAAGCTTGGGTCATTACTTTTGTGTTGATGATGATCATGGCATGAGGGATAATGTAAATGTTTTCATAATTTTAATGGTTGATAAATACTTGTAAAATCTCCCCCAAGTCACCAAATGTGGGCATGCAAAAAAGATACTCAATGTCTATGTTATGGAATTGGTGGGGGACTACAAGAACCAATGGTTTCAAAACATTGATAGGATCTGGTTAAAATAGTTTCTTCTCTATCTCTAGAAGGAAATCAAATGGCTCTAGGTCATTTAATTTTGTTTTTTGAAGTGCCATATTGACACCCATTACTTCTTTTTAAACATCTATCAAACTCCTAATGAGTTTTAAAGGATCCATGCTTATTGATTGATGAAATTGAAAATATTTTGCGTCTCTACATAGTAAGATTAGCTCAACTCTTTGAAAATCTAGCTCATGAAAATATTTTCAAGGATGAAATGTATACTTGGTTCACAAGGTTATGCCTTTATAGATTTCATGCTTGATGGTTTTCACATAAATGACATGTTGAGTTGTCAATTTGACATCAATATAAATGTTGATGTGGAAAATCTTATCTGATCTATAAATTAAGATAGTCATTATCACAAGTGTGGAGATATGCCATTAAGTTCTTTGATGTTCTTACTAGAGTATGAGTAGATGATGTTGATCAACCACTAATTTGGTGAAGATTAGATCAATCGAACCTTAGATCTAAAATTAATTGATTAGGGATGACCATTATATGATTAAAATCTTGGTTGATGTGACTTGATTGTACATTTCCTAGACTTAATTTCTTTTTTTCACTCTAGCTAACATCCACGTTGACACACATGAATTATTATATGCATGGTTAGCATATGGTATACTTGTTTTTTTGGTTCCTAAAATATACTAAAGAGATCATCTAAAAACACACACATGCACACACATAAAAATAAACATATAAAAAATACATAAATGGGAAATATTAATATACTTAGTGCTTCTCAAACCCACTCATTTAGTAAAAATAAATCAATTAAGACTATTGGTGGTAGGGCTTAAGCCTAGAATTATTCACCCACCTTGGCAAAATGGTTCCCTATAGATATCTCAAAATAATGGTTCCTTGTTGTGATATTTCATGTATAATGTAAGGCCCTTTCCATCTAATCTATAATTTGATAGGAAATGATATAAAATGACTATCATATAACAAAACAAGTTTATCTTTATGAAATTTTGTATGGCATATATTTTTATCATCCCATGCTTTCTAGCTTTGCTTATGAACTTCTTTCATCTAAGATGCTTTGTATCAATACTCATCCATTAGATTTAGTTCGATAAGCCTATTGGTAAGATACTTATGATACCTTAGTCTCATGGCCATTATAATACATAGGCTAGGTACCAAATATTCCATTGTCATAACTACTTCAAGCCCATAAACCAAATAAAATAGAGTAAAACATGTAGCCCTCTTATAGTGTGTGAAATATGCCTACATAATTGAAAGAATGGGATCTTCCCAATCATATCTCTTAAAATCCTAATTTTTTGTCAAAATTTTGCCCAACACTTTGTTAGAAGCCTCAGCTTGACCATTATCTTATGGATGGAATGTAGTACTTTTATGGTGAGAAATCATAAATTATTCATTGTAAGGGATTTGATGGTATTATTCAATAAGTGTGTCCATAAATCACTAACAAGATTAATGAGACATCCATATCTTATAATGATATTCTTGTAAAGAAACCTTTTTACATCCTTTGTACCATAATTGGGTATCATAGCAGCTTTAACCCATTTGGTAAAGTAATATATCACAATGATAATATACCTTGCTTTACTACATTTATTTAGTAGATCGGTAGGTAAAACAAAGTTAATTACCCATTATAAAAAAGGGTTTTTGGATAGAAAATATTGCAAGGGAATTTCATCCTTTTGTAGTGGCTTAACCATGCATAGATAGATGTTGTAATGTTATGCTACTCTATATGCACCCTACAAAATATTTGGCTACCATAACTCACTCTATAAAAATTTCCTTGTAGTAAAATCTCTAGTAAAATGACCTCCTACTATTCCTTGGTGTGCCTCCTATAAAATTTGTGGGCATTCATGTTCTAGAACTACTCTACACAGTACTTCATCCTTCCCCAAATGATAAAAAATCCCATTTATAATGGTATATGGAAAAGCTTTGGTGACTAAATTCTTCTTGTCTCTTTCTTGTTAGTGTGCAAGGAATACTTCTTGTTCAAGGAAGTTAGTCATTACTTCAAAAAAATTAGGGATCATGGAAACATGAAATAGATGGGTATCAAGAGAATTTTCTTATAGTTTTTTGAGTTCTTCACCATTAGTAATGTGACTGAGATGATTTGTCTGACATTTTCTCTTCTTAGCTTGACATTAATGTGGAATTAAAATTCTTGAAATAACATCAACCATATATAAATACATCCTCTAAGCATTAACATATTGATAAAGTAGTGTAGATCTTGATGATCCATAAAAACTTTAAATTGTATCATAAGCATATAGTGTTGAAATTTTTGTAGTGTGAACACTATCGCTAGTGCTTCCCTTTTAGTTATCATGTAATTATTTTCTACATCAGATAACTTTTGGCTTGCAAAATGGATAGGGTGGTCTAGTCCACCTTCTCCTAAATACATAAACATATCATCAACTATAATACCCAAAGCATCAATGCGAACATTAAAGGGCTTTCTCCAATCTAGAAAGATGAGAATAGGTATAATAACTAGTCTCTACTTCATTTTGATAAAAGTTTCTTGACACTCAGAAGTCCAAAAAAACTTCACACCTTTATGTATTAAATACTCTAATGGAGATGAAATAGCTACATATCCCTTGATAAAATTTTGGTAGTACCTTATATGGCTAAGAAAATATCACATTTCCATAGAGCTGAATAGTGGAGGCATGTTGATAATGAATGCAATTTTAGCTTGGTCCACCAAAATGCCTTCACTATACGCTACATGACCTATCAAGACACCAAAAGATATAAAAAATAAGCATTTTTTTAAAATTTAAGGCAATGCGTAGAGCTTGACAACATTCTGACATGAGGCACATCTTGGACAAATGTTCTTTGAATAAATAAAATACTTCCTAATAATCAATATAAACTTATAGGAAGTCATGAATGAAATCTTTGAATGTAGTTACCACTTCTCAGAAAAAACTACAAGTACATTGTTGAGGCCAAAAGGCATTACCTTGTATGCAAAGGATCCCCAATCCATGGAAAATGTCATTTTACATTTATCTTATTTTTTGATGGGTATTTGATGATAGCCACTGAAGCCATCCATGAAAGAGTAGACTTCATAACCTACAATAGATTATAAAAATTTATCTATAAAGGGAATTAGAAATGGATCATTCACACATGCATCATTCAAAATTTGATAATCTCCACATAATCTGATCTCCCCTATATTCTTAGGCTATAATACCATATGACTAACTCCATCTACCTTTTCTATGGGATATATTATACTTGTGTCTTTCATTATATTGATTTTATCCTTCACTTTCAACATCATGTTTGGATTCAACTTGTATGGAAATTTCTTTATGGGTGGTGTTCAATCCTTGAGTTCAATATCAAATTTTCCTAGGGATGGATTGACTCATCTAACATTTAAAAATTTAGTGGGAAACACATCTTGATAATTTTTTAGGAGTTTCATAGCTTTTGAAACTTTAGATTCAGTACAATAATCACCTGTATGTGCCAACTTAGGAATCTCCTCATTGTTAATGTTTTACACATGATTTTTAATAGCTATCTATTAAATCTTAAACTTTTTGTAAGCATTAAATTCTTATATATTTTGTTTCCCTTCATATTCTATAATTTATATGTTTCATAACTTGTCTTCTTTAGTAGGTGTTGTGATTGGGTCCTTTACTAGTTCTAGTGGCCATTCAGGGTCAAATAAATTAGTCAAGTTGATGTCACTATCATGATCTAAATCATCAATTTCCTCCTATTCATCTTGTATTTAGTGCCATAGATGCATAAGGGAGTGTTCTTCCTTCTTGGTAGCTTTGTATCTTTATAAGTCTATGTTTAGATCATAAATTACGTTCTTTTGTATAGTGGATTCCATTGTGGTGCTTAAATCTTTTGTGCACCCATGGCATAGAAAACATTTGATTTTCAGTAGTGAATTATGAACTAGAGGGTTCTCATATTCAAAAAATATATATTTATGAATTCAATCTACACCTACACCCAATGCTTTGTTTCCCTCCTATATTCTTGATTCATAGACCATGTTGATGGTAAAGGACCAAGTGTGTAATGAAAGATGTGAACCCAGTACGTCAATGCCACACATTATTCAATCTAGACTTCAACACATTTATGAATATGGATTATAGGGCACTCACCTTATTAGAATAAATGTTAATTAATTTTGATGACTTGTAGTAGTTGGAATCTATTAATCATGAGTTCACATGCATTATCCCAATTGAGTTGATCATTGCTATAAATTACCCACCATGTCATTGAAAATCCCTTCAAAGCATAATTTAAGGCACTAACATAATTAATAATGTTAGGTACATATAACGATAGGCATATAATTAATTAATTGATATCCTTGGTCGCATAGTACTAAGGAATTTATCTCTCATGGGTGAAGACCATTCTCATAGGTTAGAGTTCATGATCGCCATGAGCCCAAGTGAGTAGATATACATATGAGTCTCCATTGACAAACAAATCTATTTATAAAGGTAAAGTTCCTTCTATGGTTGGATCTATATAATCCTGAATATGATCATTTTCTTGATAGAGAAAACTAACTACTGAGAGAGTAGGGGATTTAGCAGACATGGATGCACAATCCTCTATGATAAATTGGGGTGCCAATGATTGAGTAGCTATTAATTTGGGCTTCCATTATTTAGATGTATTTAGATTTTAAGTGAGTAAATATTATACTTGAGGTTTAATATGGTCATACAAGAAGTTTCACCGAGTTGCACATAGAGCTTTTAGGTTCTCTTCAGAATTTACCTTCATCTAGATGGTTTCTTGTGTAACATAAGGAGAGTCTATTTCAACTAGAATTATGTGGGATTTGTGCACCCTATTCATAGTAATCACAAAAATATTATCTCTTTTATGTGCCTATAGTTTATTTTGCATAGTATTGAGTCATATGACCATTTTATGCCCATTTCTTTCAAATTAGCGTAGGGTAATACATTGTTAATATCTTCATATCGATGACTTCAAAATAACCTCATAGGCTCAGTTCTATGAATTTGATCTCAATGTCTTATAATATGTGAATGGGATCAACTCTTCCATAGTCTATTAAGCTTAGAGTAATTGGGTTATAACTTAGAACTAACCATCTAATAGCCTCCCATGAAGACCTAGTAATCATGTTGAACATGTTTCCAAAATCAAAGACAATATTTTAAATTTCATATCTTACAACTTCAATGTTAATTCATGTATCTACATCCCATGGATTATTTGTTTTGACATACCAAACAAGCTTTTTTGTCTTTTATTACTATCGTTTCACACACTCTAGTAAAATATGTAGCAAATTTGTAATGTTTTGAGAGATGTCCTCTTCATGCAATGTACTTAAAAGTATTAGTAAACATGTCAACACAATAACAACTCCATCTTACCACATAATTTGGATGATTTGACCATATATTTGGGCTTTAATTATTGAATCATCTCCTTTAATAGTGTTTTGATGTTGAATATTTTCCAACATATACATAGCTTCATACATGAGTCCCTTTTCTATAGCTGGGTCTAGGTATTAGTCCTATTTTTATTTTTAGATTCCCTGATCCTGAGGCATTTCAAGAGGAGTCAATCCTCTTTCTACATACTAGTGTCTTATAATGACATTCAATAATGGATCCTCTTTAGGCTATGCATTTACCATGTTAACATTACTAATGGATTTTTCATTTCTTTGATTTTATAAGATAGGATAGTCTTTTATATCTTGCTAGTCATATTCTCTAAAATATGCATAGTAAGATTACCTTTGAGGATTCAAGGGGTAATTAAATTGCACATGATTATAATCACCACACAAATAGAATTGCAAAGGAGGGTGTTGATAATTATTTCCTCTACTACCTTGGTAATATCATTTATATTCATCCCTAGATCCTCTTATATTTAATTTATAACCTCCTTGATACCCTCCTTATTGTTGCATTGTATTCCAATGCTGATGCTACTGGGTATTATCTCCAATTCCAAATTATTGTTGCATAAATGGTGGGGTCCATCTTGTTTATTTTTTTTACATCATTGGTAGATTTTAATGTGCTACATATTAGTATTATGGTGATGGTGGTGTCTAATTCAATGAAGGAGGGTCCAACTATTTAGACCTTGAAGCTAGTATTGAGGCAAATAAAGAATCCATTATGGACTTACTTGGGTCACACAACCTTTATCAACCTCTAGGTATGGAATAATTTATTTTATTGAGGACACTTATTATACAAAAATGATGAATACATTATTTGTAATTTATTCTTTGAGATCCTACAAATCCCTACAATTATTTTCATCATGATTATGTGACTTACAAAAATTAAAATATAAATTCTATGAATTTTTGACATACTATTGCAAGAGGTGGCACTACGTTGTTGTGTGCCCTACCAGTCTACAAATTTCATAAAATTATATTTTGATCTTAGTACAATTATTACTATGATGTCCTTATTTTCCACACTCCATGCACCATAGATTTAGCTTAAGATTATCTACCTCATGATATTATTCTATCCTCTTCATTAAATCTTGAAATGTATATCGAATTTTAGAACCCTTGATGGGAGCTTCCACATAGTCTTCGATTTTCTCCATTCACAAGGAAACAACTCTAGCATTTGTCTTGGTAGCATATTGAGTCTACCTTATAGAAAATCTAATTCTAAGATACAATCCTTTGATAAACCTTGAAACTTTAACTTTATATGCTAAGGAAAATTCCACCTTATTCATAATGTTAGAGAATCTGAGATCATAGTCAGAGACTGGTTCTCCTAACTTCTATCTAATCTCCTTCAAGTCTTGAAAAATCCAACTTGTACATTTATTTATCTTAAACTATATGATAAGTCATTCATTGGCTTGTTATAGACTTGCCTATGAAATTTATATATGTTACATAAACCTGAGCACTCTTCCATTAAGTTCCCCTATCAACTCACACTTATTTATATCTTCATCAATAATGCTCTTAGCTTTCCATCTCATCTCGCATGTTAGTAAGTACTTTTTAGGGTTTCTAAACCCATCATATGTAGCCAGATTTATAAATGCTCCTATAGCACCCATTGTGTAAACTAGTGTTGAGGTAATTTATTATGTATTTGTTATAAGATGAGGATGTCTTTTGTGTGATATTGCTTGTGTACTACAAATATTTATCTATGTACTAGGAGATTCAACCTGTGCACTCTATTTTTTAGTGTTTCTTTATTTTTTCTACTTGGTTTGATGTTATTTCAATTTTAGTACCCTAATTATCTTCCCATCCACCTAGTTGAAAATTTCTAATGGAATACAATAAATTGGGCTATGAGGATGTGTGCTCTTTCGGTGAATGTTTCTTTCCTACAACTTCTTCTTCTTATTATAAACTTGAACCTTTGATTACTATATGAATTTGTTTTGCTTATTTAATTAATAATTCATTTAATTATTTTGATAATAACCATTCTTGTATTTGTGCACTACATCTATAATCTAACTATTCTATTTCTACACTATTTTCACCTTCTTCGAACATTTATTCTTCCTATCATTCTTTGTCACTTATTTCTTTCTATCAACATTCATCTTATTATTTCATCTCCTATTTTTTTATCCTTCATTCTTTGTCTCTTTTATCTCACTCATCACTTCTTCATACTCATTCATCATCTATCTTACTGCTACTCTTAACTATTCTCACAACTACCTTGGTATTCTTCTATTTATTCCATCTATTATATTGTCACAGTTCACATCCTGAATCCATAATTTTTTTCTAACTCTTTTTCCTTCACATATCCATTATATATTTAGGTTTAAGCATTATACACTCAAATAATCATCATTCATTTTCATGTTACACACATCCCCATAGACATAAAGTGACTATTCCATATCGACTGTATTAGGCATCATGGCCTTGTCCATAACCAACATCTTCACAAGGATAGGTAGTCACTGCAAAAATTTCCCTCAAATTTCTTTAAAGAATAAATCCTTCACAACTTCAAAATCTATGTATCCTTATACTAAAAACATAGGTAGATATATATATATATATAAACATACTGTAGTAGTAACCCAATTATCTATTGCTCTTATCCAGTTAGTTTTCAATCCTTGTAACTAATCTATATTTTCTTTAGTATATATTATAATTTATTCCATTCTTGGCTTAAAATAATAGTATTCCAACTATGTTAACTAGTTATCTAGAAATAATGATAACTCACACCAATTTTTTTTGTAAATATCTCCATGAATATGGTCTCAAATGATTTCTTATATGCTAAGACCAATCCTTTTTTTCTCTTCTAAAAAATTACATGTCCTTTGGTTTAACCATGTTTCAATATCTCTCTGCCCTAGTAACCATCTTAGCATGATTTCCTCTGGAAGAGTGTTCCATGCTCACTGCACCACTATTAGCATAGGTTCCTAAAGCATCAAAACATGCTAAGGACAAGGATAACTAAGATATATTTTAAGTGTGTAGAATAGTGTATCTTATTCATATAGGAGGTTGGATAATAGAGACATAACAAGAATTAATTATCATACATTATATAGGAAGTAAGAATAACCAATGTTACTTAAACATAAATAAAGCAATTGGGTTGAATTAGACAAAAAGTAATCAAACATTATACATGAAAATATACCCAAAAAACAAAGTAAAAAATCACACAGGTAACCATAACTAGATGAATCTCTATTGATCTCTTTAAAATTGGAACTCCTTTATTCTTACAAACAAAAGTATATATAGATGTTTCCAGTCTATGACTATTCATCTTCTTCTTGTACTTAGTGCCAAAAGTGGACTTTGTTCATAATCTAACCAATTACAAATCATAGAGATAGGATAAAATAGACTTTATACATGACAAAATGAGTACATAATACATGAATATTAGACACATATCCTGCGTAGCTTTACAATCTGAATTCTTCTTCCAACACACACACACACACACACACACACACACACACACACATATGGACATATTATATATACATGTTTATGTGGATAATTTAATATACAAATAAATGTTTGGTTATAGTATATAGTTTTATTCATATGTAAATTGGATTTATATCATTAATTAATAATATGATGTTTTAGTTATTAATTATGAAGAATATTAATTTTTAGATAATTAGAATAATAATTGTTGAAGTTATTATTGTTGATTTGCTTATAATATATTGAGAATTTCATAAACTATGTTATTTAAGATAATGCATGTGAACTCAGAGTGTTTATTAGGAATTGATAAATTCTTATATTTTATGATGATTGTCTGAAAGTGATTTCAAATGTAATATCTCCATAATGGGAAATGGACATTGGTTGTACTGGAACTTAGAAAATATATTTGTGAAAATAAGTTGTTAATTAATAGGGGATTATTTATATATTTCTTGGCTTTAAATACCATTGTATTAAATAATAAATATGTATGAGAAATCCATAGAATTTTTGTATATGAATTATTTAGAAATATGGTATTAATGTCAATAATAATCATTATCATGAGATGGATTCTCATGCATATAATTAGAGGCTTTAATACTTAGATTATATGAGATCTGATTTAGTGTGTGTATGTGTGATTATGATTGATCTAATGGATCATTAAATTATATGAAAACTTTGGCAAAGTAATGCTTATAGTTAACATTATCATTTCACCTATTTGATTTTATACATGTATACATGATGTAATATTAGAAATAGAATTATTTATTATATGTTGTGTGTAGTTAAAATGTTACAACACATGGGTTCTAGTTGACTTCTTGATACCTACACCATTATCATTTAATCATCTGTGATCCTTAGTTGGTCATTGTGTGGGGGATGTATGGGTCATGGCTAGTGTGTAAAATCAATATAATTATGTTCTTCCTCTCCTTTAATAATCAGTCAATAGATACTCTTACTCATGATTTTAATATATTTACATAATGAGTTTATAAACACTCATTGGTTCTATGGAACCTTGTATTTATTATATTTCACTCTGATGTATAACCATTGTATTATTTTAATTGATGAACAATAGTTTAGATGATATTAATTATGTAATATTATTGTATTATCTTTCAATAGTTAGGTGAGTTATTATTAATTTAATAGTTATAAATTTATGATGGACTATATTTGTAATTTTATTGTCTTTGTTGATCTGATCATTATATAAATGAATCATAATATATTTATTTTGAAATGATGAATTTAGCTAAAGATCATATTAACTAATCTATTATGGATAATCTAATTTTATTATTAAGTAAATTTTTTTTTTAATTATCATTATTTGAGTTAAACCTTGTGGGGTTCTAACATTGTTGTATCAAAGTTGAGGTTCAAAATCTAGGACTTAATGAGTCTTCTAATATATATGTATTCTCATATTAATCAAAAAGGAGAATGGTGTGAGATATACTTGGAGGTGAGGGTACGTAAAACACCAACCCTCAAATAGATCCAAACTAATTTATAACAGAGCAAGTTATGAAGTTGGATGAAATTATCACTGCCATGCATGAAACTATAGACTAAATCATGACCTTAGTGTAGGAAGTGTGTGGGCATATTGAGGAATCTAATAAATAAAAGGCTTAAGAGCACCTTGTTCAATAATAAGCTCAGAAAAAGGCTTAGCAAGGGCATAGGAATGATGAAGTACAATAATATGTTAAGGATCAAGTACCTAAAAAAATTGCATGGGACATGAAGAAGCTAAATCCTCCTAGGTTTGATGAAACTTTAGTCAAGGATGGTGTTGAAGCTTGGTTGACAAAAATGAAAAAGTACTTTGAGATATAAAACTACTCAGAAGTTACTAAAGTTGTTTGGGGATCATATCAGCTTTTTAGAAAAGCATAAACATGGTGGGTGAATAATAAACTCAAGATGAACCTCAACTCTACCACCACCAATTAGGATAAATTTGTGACATTTTTCTTATCATGGTAGCTTCCTCGCTATATTTTGATCAGAAGTTGAAAATTTTTCAAAAATTAAAGTAAGGATATGTTTTGGTGAATGAGTACTTGGAGTAGTTCATCAAGCTCTTAAAATATGTTCCTCAGTATCAGGAGAATGAAATGTTTGGAATTTAAAAGTTCATTATGGGATTAAAACCACAAATTAGATGTGAGGTAGATGTGTATGGGACATCTATGATGGATCAAGTTTTTGAGAATGTAGTTAAGTAGGAGTCTAAGATGAAATCTCTTGCTTACATCAGAGATAAGTTTAAAAATATGTTTGAAGGTTCCAAACTACCTATTAATAAGAACTAAAAGAGGAATTGGAAGTATAAGAATCAATTTAAGAGTCAATACACTAAGTTCAATAACTTCTCAGGTGGTAAGAAAATGAATGGTGGTTTTAAATATGGGTTTAAGGGGAAATAGAAATAAGAAAGGAAAGGGCCACCTAGTGGATGTTTCATCTATGGAGGTCATCACTTTTCTAGGGAATGTACTCAAGAAAAGTCAAAAGGAAAATCCAAGGGTATTATGTAGCAAGGGAACTTGTAGCATAGAATCCATGTAAATGTTAACAATCATCAAGATGATTTTCAAGTTTCACTTATTGAGATTCTAGATAATATTTTTGGTCAACCTATTTCTATTTTGATATATATTGGAGATATTGAGTGTTTTATTTCCCCACATATGCTTTTTAAGTTGTCTAGGAAAGTTGGTTCAATGGAAACTACATGGATAGTACAATATGGGAATGATGTTAAGGTAAAATTTGATAGGAGTTTAGTGGAAGATGAGATTGAGTTACCTAAATTCACTACTATTTTAGATCTGTATGAAGCCCTACTAGGGTATTATAATGTAATCTTAGGGGTGAATTAGCTTTCTAAGCATAAAACAAAGGTAGAGTGTCAAGATGATTTTGGGAATCAGACTCAGATTTAGGATGAGAAAAGGGAGTTTAAACTTAGGAAAAATTTAGTAATTTAACTTAAGAAGGCTCAAAGGAAAGGATGTCAATAATTTATTGTTAAAATCAATGATATGGAGGAAATAAAGGATTTAGCCATTGAGTATTATCCTTTCCTTAGAAATTTTTAAAATGTGTTTCCTAAGGAATTATCAAGATTACCACCCAAATATGAATTTGATTTCATAATCAACATAATACCTAGTTTAGAACTACAATCCAAGGCACCTAATAGGATGATGACTATAGAGTTGGTTGATTTGAAGGCTAAACTTGGAGTTTTTATCTAAAGGGTTGATTCAACCAAGTATGTCACCATGGGGTACACTGGTCATGTGTATCAAGAATAAGGATGGTAACCTTCACTTGTGTATTGATTACAAGATGTTGAACAAAGTGACAATTAATAATAGGTATCCATTACCTTGCATTGATGATCTATTTGATAAAATGCATGGGGAAAAATTATTCTTGAAGATAGATCTCTAAGCAGGATATCATTAGTTGAGGATTCAAGAAGAAGATATTCCTAAAATAACATTCAAAACTTGGTATGGACATTACAAGTTTATAATGTTGCCTTTTGGGTTAACAAATGCTCTAGCAACATTCATGAATCTCATAAATAGTGTGTTTAGGGACTATCTAGATCACTTTGTGTTAGTTTTTATGGATGATATCCTCATTTATTCTAAGAATAAGATCATCTACAACATTTAGAGTTAGCGTTACAACATTTAAGAAAGCACAAACTATATGGTAAGTTATCCAAATGTGTGTTTTTCCAAAGGAAAGTGAAATATTTATGACATATTATCTCCACAAATGGAATTTTAGTTGATTTGGTAAAGATAAGAGCCTTTATAGAGTGGTCAATACCTAAAAATGTGCATGACGTGAGAAGTTTGATGGGTCTAATAGGGTATTTTTAGAAATTTGTTCAAAATTTATGAAAAATAGCTAACCCAATTACCTATTTTTAGAAAAAGAATTAGAATTTTATCTGGTCAAATAAGTAGGAGAATATTTTTCAAGAGTTGAAAATGAGGCTTATGTCAATGCCTGTGCTAAGAATTCTTGATCCTAATGGTCAGTTCTCAATAATCACGGATGCATATGAGGACAATCTTGGAGTTATTATCCTAGATGGTTTAGTGGTATCTTAAGATTCTTGAAAGCTTAAGTATTATGAGTCCAATTGTGCTTCAAATGATCTAAAACTTGTGGCAATTGTGCATGCTTTGAAATTTTTGAGGCATTATTGGTTAGGAAAATTAATTTATCTCAAGCCTAACAACTTGGGACTCAAATATATCTTCACCCAACTAAACCTAAATTAGAGACGATGGTTATATTTCTTATCTGACTATGATTTTGATATTAACTACATCGAGGGTAAGGAAAAGAGAGTTTTTGATGACCTAAGTTGTAGAAGGTATATAGTAGTGTTGGCTACTATTAAGAGTACCTTTCATGATAAAATTATTAAATTATTCCCTTGAGATGAATTCTATGAGCAAGTTAGGAAATATTTGTTAGAAGATACTCAGAATCCTAACAACAAAATATTTAAGTTAAAGAATGATGGTATTTTAAGGTACAATGGTAGAATATATGTACCTAATAAAGAGAATTTGAGGATCACAGTGCTAAAGGAATTACATAATTCCTCTTATTCAAGTCATCCAAGACTGACTAAGATCATGGCTGAGCTAAAATCTCTTTATTTATATAAAGTAATTAAAAGGGATGTAATGGATTTTTTGTCTCATTACTTAGAATGTCAGTGTGTGAAATTTGAACATGTGTATCTGTTAGGATTGTTATATCCTCATGATATACCAGAATAGAAGTGGTAGGTAATTAGTATGGACTTTGTCCAAGGTTTGTCATTATCATAGAACTAACATGATATGGTCTTTGTGATAGTTGATAAAATAACCAAGGTAGCCCACTTCATATCTAATAATTTGACTAATGATGCACCTATTATTGAAAACAGGTTTGTGAAGAGGTGTACCAATAACAAGGGTTTCTAGAGAAAATCATTTTAGATCAAGATCCAAGGATGACATCTAGGTTTTGGTTGACTCTAAATTTAACTTTGGGCACACAATTGAATTTTAGTAATGCATATCATCCAAAAATGGATGGACAAATAGAGAGGGTAAACTAAGTTCTAGAAGATATTCTTCAAATGTATTGCATGGATCAATAATACAAGTGGGAAGTGTATATTCCACTAGTATAGTTTGGTTATAATAACTCTTACCAATTATCTTTAAAGATAAAACATTATATGGAAGGAGGTGTTGAACACCAATCAGTTAGAACAAACAAGAAGATAGGGTGGTCTTTGACCCTTAAATAATTTTAGAAATGGAGGAACTAGTCAAGTTAATTAGATAAAGGTTGGTTGAAGAAAATGATAGGAAGGAAAACTATGTTGATCTGAAAAGGATAAAAAGATCATTTTTTGTAGTTGATAAAGTATTTATGAGAGTTAAGCCTCAAAAGAGATTGATTAAATTTGGCAAATTAGAAAATCATTCACCAATATATGTGGGACCCTTCGAGGTCTTGGAAGTGATCAATATTTTTGTGTATAGGCTTGCATTGCCACTAGCACTAGCCCACTTAGATAATGTTTTTCATGTTTCCTATCTTATAAAGTATGTAGTTGATCCTTCTCATGTATTAGATTGGAATGCTTTATAGGTTATTGATCCTAGGGTGGTCATACTAGAAATAGTCAACATAATTGACACTTAAAAACTCAGTTTGTATAATAGAAAAGTGTCACAGTGAAAAGTCTAGTGGGACTAGTATTGTGACTATAGTGCCACTTGAGAGGATTATGAAGAGTTATGTTGTTTCCATATTTATTTGCTTGATAATTTATTATAGTTATTTAATTTTCTTTTTAATTTTATTTGATTTTAGAACTATGTTTTGAAATAAGTGTCATTGGGACAATCTCCAATTTTAGGGGGGATAAATGTTACACCCTGATCTACTCACTATTGGCTAAAACTTTTGTTAAGGGGATAAATTAGTGACTTTGATTCAGCAGTGTGGGAACTGATTCCTTGCATTAGTCAAAAACATAAGACAAAGTCCCTCTCTTATTAGTAGGTGGAGGTACCATTATTTAAAGTCAAAAATAGAAAATTAGGGGGAAAGTATTCACAACTATTTATAGTAAAAAAATTTGTTGGGGGTTTCATACTTTTAACCTAAAAGTACATAAAGGAGATAGAAAGGAAATGAGGGGAAAAAAGAGAAAAATAGAAAGAAGGGAATAATATATAAAGGAAAGGAATAAGGGAGAACATGGTTATTATAGTCCATTAAACACATAAGTTACTATGATAACCTTGGGAAAAATGAAAGACAAATTTGGGTAGCTAAATGCATAAACTTACTAGAATAGTCCAAGAAGGGGAAAATACTATGTGCATGAAATCTCTCTCATTCTCTCTCATTCAATGTATGGTCAAGACATAATTACACCCTTAGGAGTGAAAAACATACAATGAGACAATTTTCTAATATTGATAGCAGGATAAATACAACCATCTCATATTTACCCATAAAAGATAATTAAAATATTGCTTAAGCCCCACCAAGATTTCACATTCATAGAAATAGCACAAAAAGATTCTAAAATAAATATTTAATGTGAAATTATGATTTTTTACAATTTTGGTAGTGATTATGAAAACAAATTGAAAGTAAAGATACAAAGACAGATGAATCATATACAAATTTATAACTTATGAATAAATCCTAAACATAAAGTCTACAAAATATCGTTGTTCTAGTCTTTATTGAGTCAAAAATACAATCTCATCCTTCAAAAGTTTTTTTTAGAGTTTCACTACCAAAATTATCTTTATAATGAGCCTTAGTCTCATATTTATAGTGTGGGGAGGTGTTTACAAAAATGCACCACTTAAGTGGTGTAAAAGTGCGTTGGTGTAATTGCACTACATGCAGAAATAATATTACAAAATTTCACCACTTAAATGGTGAAAAAAACCATTTTAAATGTGTAAATAAAAATTACACAATCGATATTTACAAAGTGACATTCTGCATCTGCACAAATTACCTTTTCAAATTTACACTTACAAAATTTTACAACTAGAAATTACAAAACAAGATTTAACATTTACAGGAAAAGACCAAAAGTATTTTTTAGATCTTATATTTACATGGATTTCCATATTCTATTCTAAATCTCTTATTTTAGCATTGGTTGAGAGTACATTGGCAAAGATGAAGCAATCTGGTTAGATACCTATTCGTTGCATTTGATGAAACAATACCAAAACCTAATGAGGTCACCATCTCTTATGTAATCTAAAATAATCACATTCCATGAGAATTTTTCTTGCTTTTTCATTTCATCAAATACTTGACAAGCATCTACAAAAATTCCACACTTGATATACATGTTGATAATCTTATTTTAAACATGAAGCTTTAGTGAAGAATAAGTCTCACCTTCACGGCTTAGGGAAATAATCATAGTAGTTGCACTAGAGTAGAGAGAAAAAATTATAAATTTATTATATGGAAAAGTGGAAAGCTTATTTGCATGAATTTTTAAGATGTAATTTGCATTTTCATGACTTGGGGAAGTGTGATTTGCATTTACCTGACTTGTGAAAATAAAATTTGGGATTGCATGGAAAAGGAAAACTCAAAAATATTTTACAATTTACACAAAGACTTAAATAAATTTTATAATTTTCATGAAAACCTAAAACAAATTTTCAATTTGCATGAAAACCAAAAACAAATTTGTAATTTACACAAAAATGGAATAAGATTTTACAAGTTGTACATAAGTTGGAAAAGTTTTTATCAAATTGCATTAAAGCTAAAATAGTTTTTATAAATTGTATGGGAAATGAAAAAGTATTTACAAATTGCATGGAGACCAAAAACAAATTTATAATTTACATGGAAGATGATTTTTTTTTTTTACAATTTTCACAAATTATGTAAAAGTAACAGGGGTTTGCACAACTCATGAAAAGCTAACTGATTTTGGTAAATTACAAGGAATGCTAATAGATTTTTGCATGGGAGGATCAAATGTGTTTTGAAAAAAATAGAGGTAAAAATAAATGTGGTCGTAAATTTTTAATTGATCAATTTTGAATTAATTAATTAAAACTTTTGAATTTTTTAAAATTTTTACAGTTTTGGGCTCAATTCAAAATAATAGCCATTTAGAACAAATTTAATTTCCATTGATTTTTACCCATTTTCAAAAAATGTGACAAGACTTACTAAACATGATTTTATTATTAAATAAATATTATGGGGTTAATGTTATTTAATTAATGTTATAACAAATTATTTTTCATTATATTGATGTATGAATAAATATTTAATGATTATTTTGTGACTCATTACTTGATTTGGTTAGTTTTACATGAGTTTTATATGCATATGGGTTATGCTTATTGAATATTTTATTACTTTAGTAACATTTATATTGATTATCTTGGTTGCAGGCTAACTATCATTTGCATTTGTGAGGTGGATGTAAGAGAAATTCTACTCTCTAGTCAGATATGGAGAGAGAGTATCATCAAGGAGGCTATTGTACATGAAGATGTTGGAGGTATTAAGAATCGACAATGAACCTAGCACACACCACTTATCACAATAGAATTCATGGTTACTCTAAGTTTCAGTGTTGTTTGACTTATTTATGATTATATGCATTAAAATGATTTAGATTCATGTTTGATGCTAATCAATCTTATCTGTAGTTTTGATTGTTTGTTGTGGTTTTATTATAGATAAAATTTACATAATGTTTCATTAATTATTTATCTTTGAAGGTTTATGTTTTGTATGGTTGTATGCAAAACGTTTTAGGTAGGTACCTGCTAGCATTCAACAAAAGCATTATTACGATATGAAAATATAAGAAAAAGATTTAAATTACATTCTAAACTTATATAAAAATGATTTTATTATGATTGACCTCGACCTAATGGGTATCTAGGGAAACTTAGGTTTAAAATACCTAATGTTGACCTAGATATGTGATGATGATTGTTTAAATGTTTTGATTATTGTTCAATGCTTAGGCTAGGATAGTCATTCAAATTATTTTAAAAACATAATTATTATGATTAATTGACATATTATTATGTCAATCCTAATCTCTAAAATCATCATTTTGTCTTTGTGGGCTTGGTCATTTAAACCATGCTTAACATGGTGAGAGTTTACTAAGAGTTGGAGGAAATAGAGGAGTCTAGTAGTCAAGCTTGGTAGTTTGGAAGGCATGATAAGAATTTGTATCTTGATGGAAAGTCTTTATGGTATTAATAGATGAGTCACCATGATATTAAGGGTTTTCAAATATATGCAATGGTTATATAAAACAATATAGGATAGGAGAGTTTGAGGACTTGGGCAAGTTGTCATAGACAGAGAAAAGAATGAAAGGAAGGAGAAGAAATTAACGTTGTAAAAAAGAGATAGATTACCTCAACAATTAAAGAGGTGGGGTTTCATTTTAGTTTACTTTAAATATTTGTATTTTTGTTACACAACAAATTTATAAATTGAGGTGATAGGGTTTTTAACCTTTGTTAGAATCATGGATTCAACCCTATGGGAGAAGAATTTGCAACACATAATTGAATCCAATGATTCAACTTTGTATAGAATATGTGCAAATGATTAAGGTAGCCATGAAACCAAATTTTGTGGGTTTGGTTTTTGTGAATGGTTTATCAAATTACGTACATGGTTATATGGATTTGAATTACCATACATAAATTATTTATGTAAATGAAGTGTTAATGTGTTATAAAAATGACTTAAAATTTTGTTTAGGAATAGGGTTTTGTGTAGGGTTATCAGATGTTCTTTTGCCATTAGAGTTTTTGTTTATATCATTATATATAAAAATAATTGTCTATTTTGGTATAGATACTTGGGATAAATAAAGATTTGCACTAGGGGTCCTAAAATTAATATATTAATCATGTATCTCTTAGTTTAGTAAATTATAACTATTTTAGTGATTGTGAGTCAATAATAGGTATAGTAAAATGTATGCGAGTTCATTATTTAAATAACTTGTGTAAAATTTTAAGTCGGGTTTTTGTTCTATAATATAAATATTGAGTTTTATTTCCATGTGTTAATGTCTAAGTCTAAAAGAATTATAAATGAGCTTGGTATGACTAAATAAAGGGTCAACTAAGAGTAAATAGTTTTGTGTTATCTTTGAATTAAGGGTTGATAATTAGATAATGAAATTGAAAGTCTTAACTTAGGCTTTAATTAGATTTGGTTTGTCATTCTCTTCAAATTTGAGTAAATATAAAAAGTGTTAAGATAATATAAATCATACATGGGTTGTTTAATTGACTGAGTATATAAAAAATATTTAATTATGGACATGATATTCTGAGTTAAATTTGATGTATACAAATTTGTAGATGATTTTGGATATATCATGATATATGTCAACTGTGTTAGGAGAGCCTATAATGTTTGACATTAAATAGTTGAATCCTAACTATCTATAAACATTTATAAGTCGATTATTATGGGGACTTATATTGGTTATGCGTTATAGTTTTGGTTGTTTGAGATTACTTTAAATAAAGTGTCAACTATGTTCTTGGTTTTATTGTTGATTATGTATAAAATAAATTATAAACTGATTAGGGGAATATGATCCTTGTTTAAGAAGGTCTAGTATTTCATTTTAGGTTTGCAATCTACTTTATCTAGGACATACATAGAAAAACAATAAGTTTCTATTATAGAGAAATTTATAGTAGTTTTATGGTTTCTTTATTTTCAACTAGCTATGAGATACATGGATAAAAAAATGTATGTTTGATGTTTATTAGATTGTACGAAAATATTAATTTTTTTATTAAGTTCATTCTTGTATTGGAAACTGAGTTTTTTGAGATAACTCAAAAATATATACATACGCAAATAAGTAATTATGCACCATACATATAGATGGGTACATTATATATGAATAGTTCATGAAAACATATTTACATATATATAAATTATGCCATCACTTAAATTGTATACATGAGAGAGAGAGAGAGAGAGAGAGAGAGAGAGAGAGAGAGAGAGAGAGAGAGGGAGAGAGAGAGAGAGAGAGAGAGAGAGAGAGAGAGAGAGAGAGAGAGAGAGAGAGAGAGAGAGAGAGAGAGAGAGAGAGAGAGAGAGTGTTATGTCATTTTGTTATAAATGTAAAAAGGGTTTTGAATGTAGATATGTATGTATGTATGGACATATTAGATATACATGTTTAAGTGGATAATTTGATATACAAATAGATGTTTGGTTCTAGTGAATAGTTGTATTCATATGCAAATTATATTTGTAGCATTAATTAATAATATGATGCTTTAGTTATTAATTATGAAGTGAATTAATTTTTAGCTAATTAGAATAATAATTATTGAAATTATTATTGTTGGTTTTCTTGGAATTTATTGAGAATTTCTTGAATTGAGTTATTTAATATAATGCATGTGAACTCAGAGTCTTTATTAACAATTGATAAATTCTTAGATTTTATGATGATTTTTAGAAAGAAATTTCATATGTAATATTTCCTTAATGTTAATTGGACATTGGTTGTATTGGAACTTAAGAAATATATTTGTGAAAATAAGTTTTTATTTAATAGGAAATTATTTATATATTTCTTATATTTAATTAATGTGGTATTAAATACAAATCTCTATGAGAAATCCATGGAATTATTGTATATAGATTATTTATAAATATGGTATTAATGTAACTAATAATAATTATCATAATAAATATTCTCATGCATATAATTAGAGGCTTTAATACTTAGATTATATGAGATATGTGTGTGTGTGATTATGATTGATCTAATAGATCATTAAATTTTATGAAAACATTGGCCAAAGTAATGTATATAGATAACATTATAATTTCACATGTTTTATTATCTGCATGTAAGCACGATGTCAAATTAGAAATGGAATTCTTTATGATATTTTACATGTAGTTAGAATCTTACCACACAGAGGTTCTAGCTGACTTCTTGATACCTTCACCTTTATCATATGCTCATCTAAGAAGGAAGAGGCATTCCCTATTTTGGAATTGTGTGGGGAATAGATGGTCTTTATTTTGTGTGGAAAACCACTTTGATGACGATCTCCCTCTCCTCCAATAGTCAACTGATAGAGACTCTGACTCATGATTTCAATATATTTACACAAGTTTATGGACACTCATTCATTCTATGGAACCTTATATTTATTATATTTTACTTTGATGTATAATCATTGTATTACTTTAATTTATGAATAGTAGTTTGGCTTATCTTAATTGTATAATATTATTGTATTAAACTTCAGTAGTTGGTTAAGTTGTTATTAATTCAATAGTTATACATTTATGATGGACTATATTTGTGATTTTGTTATCTTTGTTAATCTGATCATTATTTAAATGAATCATAATGGATTTATTATGAAAGGATGCACTTATTTAAATATCATATTAACTAATCTATTATGGATAAATTGATTTGATTATTAAGTAAAGTTTTTAAAAAAATATTGTTGTTTGAGTTAAACCCAATGGGGTTATAACATTTTGGATTTCTATTTTATACACAAAGACTTCATTTTTCATTTGAATACTTTCTCGAATTAATTTCCAATCTTCAAACGTTTTAGGTTTTTCAAGTTTCTCAGTAAGTATTTATTTTTTTCTTTGAATTCCTTCTTGTATTTATTTCTAAAATGGGAAAGCTTGAGGCTCTTGAGGAGGGGAAATACGTTCAAGTTCTACCTTAATATCAACTCCCTAATCTATGTGTGTCCCATTTTGTTTATCCCATGATTTCAACAGTTGATTCCAACTTGGAATCTTAAAGGAATTATTGGGAGTTTCTTGAGGAAGATGAATACATTTTTATTCCAAGATAGCTTCATTGACTTCCCTCCACTTAGTAATCAAACTTTCTAATTTTGATTTCTTTTTATTCTCAACAATAGGCTATTTAAAAATAACCTATTTTCTTTTTGGCTGCCCTCTTATATTTATTTTCATGATGGAAAATATTTAAGGGTATGTGAAGGACTTAAAACACTTTGAATCTCACTTGACTTAATCTTTTGAGGAAGCATGGGTGGCACATAAGAGGGTTGAGGTGATATATATTATGGCACATGAGACTAATATCATTAAACCTATTGTCATTCATGAAATCTAAGCTTATCATATATGCCTTCTATTAGGCCACTTATTTTCATCATGTCACTTGTGAGTCTTTGTCTATTTTCTCTTTCAATAGGTGCCCACTCTCTCTTAATCAACTACCATGAGTCTCTCACATTCTTAATGAGATGACTAGGAACATGTTTGCCATACTCTTTTTATGTGTTAGTCCCTAACATATACCTATCATATTGTTGACCAATTTTGCCCACAGGAAAAATTTTTGGTCCCCTTCCTCCTTTGCTATTCAGGCTAGTCATTTTCAAGATGCACAAGTTCAACATGTTTGGTTCATGGCCTGGTTCAAGTGTTTCAATGACCTTTGGTTCAAGGGTCCATCTTTAAGTTCAACATCTCGATTCAACAAGCATTGAACCATTGAACCAAATTTTGGTTCAATGAGTTTGGTTCAAAGGGAGAGGTTCAACAGGCTTGGTTCAAGCAAGGGGTTCATCGGCCTTGGTTCATTAGTCCATTAGTGCACAATGGTTGAACCCTTGAACCGTTGAACCATTTTTGGTTCAACAGCTTGGTTCAAGGGTATGTCATAGGCCGAAGGAGAGTCTCCAAGTTCAAAATGCCCTAGTGGAGGGCCGGTGCTTCAAAAGGAAAGGACCCAGGTAAGTTTAGTTCAAAGTTAAAAGTTTAATTTTTAAAATAGACTAAGTCCTGAATTCCTTCAAAATTTTTGCCTGAAGGAATTCCTTCAGACAAAAAGTCTGAAGGAATTCAGGTGTAGTCCAAAGTCAAAGTGGAGGGCAGACAGAATTTTTGTGGACTTTTTTTCCACAGGGAAATGTCCACAAACAAAAGTCTACAAAAAATACACGAAGCAAGCAAGACCCAGGGAAAATGTCTATGGGAGCCTAAGGCATGACCCAAAGTACAAAGCGACTCATCGAAGGACCTCGAAGGGTAGGTGCCCTTATAGGGGACTTTTGGCCAAGTATAAAAGGGACATTTTTGAAGGCCAAAGGGTCACCTTCCCTTCGAGAAGGTGACATAGACAGAGAAAGAGTGCCCGCAGAAGGCCAAGGAAGATAAGCCATAGAAGAAGCCATATGGAACCAATGACATTGTGATGGGGATGGTGACGTCCCAAGAGACATCAAGTTTAACAGAACAAGTTAGCTATTGGTTTTCAAACCAATGATGGCCACACAACATCAAAGTTAGTGGAATGAAATGGTCATTTGTTTTCAACTAAGAGAGAGCTAACCAAGGGGCTAAAATGCAATGACCTGCCGTAATGTTCACCCCAAGGGCTGAAGGAGATAGAAGAGACAAAATGGAGAAAGGACAAGGAGACAAAGCATGGAATGAGCAAGCAGTTAGTCCAAGTGGCACCAATTTGAGAAGTGACTCCAGCAGGTGAAATAGTTCTTGCAAATTGATCATTTAAGGACAAAAACAACTAGTAATACAATTGGTTTCTCTATTTTACATTTAATGGGTGGACAAATCATGTATTGACCTTGAAAAGGTAAATTTCAAACAAATAAAGGGTGCAGTTCATTAATGTTTTGAATGACTTGCTCTTCCCAATGAGTTGCGATAAGCCACTTGTAAAACAAGGAGCACCAAATGGGCCTCCTTGCTTCTCATATATATTGTGAAATTGTCATTTTGTAAAGGAGCTTCCACATTTTACAAGGTGTAGCCTTGCTAAAATTTCCACATGAATCAAATAAATGCAATTTTACCTCTTCTTAGATAGATATTTTGTGTATGCCCTGAGTGTTAATTTGTGTTTAGTCATTGTCTTTTGATGCTCTCATAGGTTCAACACCAACACACCAGTTATCTACAAGGCACCATTTTGTAGCTGATAGGAGAAGAGCTTTATTTGGAAGTATATAACAGAGGGAGTTACTTGTAGTGTGCATTTCACAGCACCTTGGTGGGTCTCTATTTATGTGTTTTCATAAGAACCTCCCTGCCATTTTCTTGCAGTCTAGTCCTTCTGCCAAGTCTGAAGTGTATGTATGTTGTTTTTTGTCTGATTTTGAGTGTGGATGTGAGAAGGTCAACTTATTTTGGTGCATCACCTCTCTAGAGTAGTTTGTATTTCCTACAATCCTTCTCTCCCTTTTTGTCCCCCCCATTATATATATTTGTATATGTATATATTTGTATTTGCACTTGCTGGAATAAACATGATGCATCAAAGGGAGTTAGCCCTTATCTAGAGACTCTCCCCTCCAGCTTCGCCAGTCCCACAGGTGAGAGGGGAGTTTCCATGTTGTGAGGAGAAGGTAGGAGCTCGACTTCCTACCAAAGGGTGCAATTTCCTATGTCAACAATTTTGGCACGCCCGGTGGGACCCAGTTTGATAACTCAATAAGGTTTCAGGATTGATGTTGGTCCTATCACAACACTTTTAAGCTTTCCAACATCTGGTGACTCCACTGGTAAGAGCTTCAATTTTCAAATTAAGACTAGTTTCTTAACTTTATATGCCTAAAGTCACCACAAGGTTTGCTTCAAGAGGGGCTCCTTTCAATTTCATTAAGTTGCCTTTGAACTCTGCTAAAAGACTATGATTTGAGAGGACCCATCTTTATCCAATAAGCAATCCTCTTAGACCTATTGTAAGGGATGCTTATGCAGTAGAACCCCAGTTATAGCCCATCCCAATGATGGCATTGCCTTTTACAGCTTTTCATGGTTAGAGCCCCTTGAATCTCCCATGCTATGATCCAATTCTGGGAATAGCCTTAAAAAATGTACCTTATTTCAATGGAGAGGGATCCATTATAGTCATCGAGCATATTAGGAATATTTCTAACCTCTACAATATTCACAATGTAACAAAAGAAAATATTGCCATCAGACTGCTAGCACTATCCCTCAAAGGAAAGCCTCTTAACTAGTATGGAACTTTGCCTATGAATTTAATACATTCTTAGAATGAATTGGGGACTCAGTTGATAGATCATTTTGGGGAAAAAAGTGACAACCTCTCACTTGCTGAGTAGCTGACGACCATAAAGAGAGCTCTACATGAGTATATGCAAGACTTCAACATGCATTTTCAAAAGACTTGGGATAGAATTCCCATCCTGCTAAGACCAACTCCCAACTATGATTTCTTATACTATTTAAGAGCATTAAATAGTGATATTGCTATGATGATACAATCTATGGGAGGGCATAAACTACCAACTACTTATGACATAGCCATAGTAGCTAAAAACTACTTAGTACAGGCTACGAAAATAGCTCCCAGGCCTCACATGCCACTTTTCCCAAAAATGCTACCTCTAATTCAGATCGTTGCTCCCACATTAGCTCCTCTACCTACCATTGAGAAACCAGCTGTTGCTCCATCAAATGAACTTCATGAGGTTAAAAGTCTATTGTAGAGCATGTCAAACGAACTTATAGCTCTTAAAAGGTAACAAGCTCAAAACAACAAGCTGAACCAGGGATATCAACATTATGGTCAAGCCCATAGACCCCCTTTTCAAGGCTATAATCAAGGACAGGGTCAACTCACTCACACCAGGCCATTTCAAAATTATAACTCAAGCCCCCCTTCATCATTTAAAGTCATGGTGTCAGTTTAGAACAATCTAGTATAAGAGCAGCCAAGTTATACGACCATGGGATATGGTCAAGAACAAGCTATTTACACAAACGAGATGATGAATTATTTATAAAATGTAGACAATTAGGTAGCTACTCATTCCTAGTTTTTTGAGGCTCCAACTCAACCCAACATGAGTAGCAATTAGGCCTAGCCTGATTTTACCCTCATGAATCATCTGGAAGAGGAATTTTATTTAGTGAATTATGTGGGCACTACAGACAATTAAGCTAACTGTGTTATAGCCAATACAAGATTTAAGAGAAGAGCAATGGGAGAAGCCTAGGCTACCACTCAGGTGGTAGCAGCACCTTCTCCATCACACTTAAATTTGAAGGCGCCATACTTTAGGTAGCCATTTGTGCCTTCACCCCCTCAGTCTACAGCTCAGATTAGAATCAACCCCAAAGAAAGCTTAAAGGCAGGCAGTCCCCAGGGCAATATAGTGGACCAAATGAAGAAGCTGCATATGAACATCTCTTTATGGGATTCATTATCTCTTCTGAGATAGAAGGATGTATTGAAGAAGGAATTACATGAGATGGATTGATAAGCTGTCCTAGCAAGCACTAAAAATGTCTTAATGACAAATAGACAGCCTTCCACTTCAGGGTAAGTGAAAAAGGAAGAGAAAATTCCCCCTTTCTATGTATCTTTGGTCATAAGGGATTTCTTGGTACATAACTACATAATTTATAGTGGGCCTAGCACCTTAGTGATGCCCAAGTGCATAGCTAACAAGATGGTACTAAAGTATGAAGAGATGAACAAAGGAGTCCTACAGCTGGATGGAACACCTGCAAAAATAGTTGGGATTGTGAAGGGCTTAGGCTTGACATTGTATGCTTTCCCAACCTTCTCAATTCCCCATGATATAGTGGTAGTGGATGTTCCTCCTTACTTTGCAATTTTCTTGTCTAAGGACTTCACATCAAAGATAGGTGGCTATCTAGCAGTGAATTGGTCATATCTAGTTTTTAGAACCAAGTATGGGACCAAGGTAAAAATTGAGTTTCAGCCACTCTACAAGGACCATCTAGAACCATACTCGCCCAAGGTAGTGAATGTTAGTTACACCATTATCAACCTGGAGGAGTCCCAGACAGATCAATCTCCATCCTCTGCTCTTGAAGGAGTCACAGACCTACTCTTGGATAAGTGGGGAAATGATAACTTCAAACATGATCCTTACAAGTTCATTGAGGAGGCAGACCTTGGAGTCTACTGTATGCATGAAGAGGGTGCCTTCATGCCCAATTTAATGAAGGTGAGCTAGGATGACCTTGGTCTATGGCAGTTATACTTTGATAGTTCCATAAGTAAGCTGGGCACTAGTGGTGGGGTGATGTTGGTCTCCCCTTCAAAAGATAGGTACTTTTTAGCTTTCCATTTCCAATTCTCTTGCACAAGTAATGTTGCAAAATATGATTCCCTTATCCATGGCCTTGAATGGTTAAGAAAAAGAGGGATTAAGGAGTTGCAAGTCTTGGGAGATAGTGATCTAATTGTAAATAAGGTGAAAGGCCTAAATCTAACCAAGAATTCCTTGCTAAAATCCTACAAGCATAGGGTTTGGGACTTGGTGGAATATTTCCTCACTTTCAATATCACCTCCATTCCCAGAGAGCAAAACAAATAGGTAGATAGGTTGGTAATAGTTAGCACTCAATTTGATGTTTCTAGGGAAATAAGTCGAGATTGTGGTTCACGCCACTTGAAAGTGGTAGTTCGGCCCATCCTGGACAACATTACAAATTGGCAAGTTTTTGAAAGTGACCAACAAATAGCTTTTTTCCTATAGGAGGAAGCTGAGTTCACAGCTTAGAATCAGGCAAAGTTGTAGCAGCAATATGGCAATCAGATTATTCAGTTGAAGAATAATAAGCTCCCTAAAGGTTTGGTCATGCTTGAGATCATCTTTAATAGAGATGACCAATTGAGAAATGACAAGGCATGCATCACAACCAAAGAGGAGAATTATGACAGGGTTGAGATCTTCAAGGACAAGCTACTTGCACTTGGAAAAGTCTACATGCTTCAAGAAAGGCAAGCTTTCATTGTGTTGTGTTAGGAGTTCTCTAATGTGTTTGCTTGGGATTACAGTGACTTGAAGGGCTTCAACCTAAGACTCGCCCAGCACACCATCAAGTTAGCAAAAGGTTTTAGGATAGTCACATAGAAGCAGAGGCCTATCAATTTGACAATTGAGCCCCTCATGTAGGGGGAACTGGCCTAATTTATTGAGTCTAGAATTATATTTCCAATCAAACATTTCTCTTGGCTAGCCAACCTTATTCTTGTTAGAAAGAAGAATGGGGAGATCAGGCTGTGTGTTGACTTTAGAGACCTTAATAAAGTCTCTTTAAAATATCATTATCCCCTTTTGAGCATGGAGTAGATCCTTCAAAAGGTAACAGGCAACAAGCATTTCTCCCTCTTAGATGGTTATTCAGGGTATAATTAGATTCTAGTGCAAGGCTGTGACTAGCACAAAACAACCTTCACCACTAAATGGGGAATGTTTACCTACAAGAAGATGCCATTTGGGATATCTAATGCTGGTGCTACCTTTCAGCGAGCCATGGACATGGCTTTTAGAAGCTTGATAAACAACAACGTGTTGGTCTACCTTGATGATGTGATGGTTTTCTCTAGGGAGGTGAGCCAACACTTATAACACCTCATGCAAATTTTTGAAAGGTGTAGGGAATTCAGCATCTCTCTTAATCCAAAGAAATGTGTGTTTGTTGTTCATGAAGGGAAACTCCTTAGCCACATCGTGTCCAAAGAGGGCTTATCCATTGACCTTGAGAGAGTTCACTCTATCCTGAAGATGTCACTACCAAAGCACAAGAAAGGCCTGTAGAGTTTCTTTGGAAGGATAAATTTCATTCAGAGATTCATTTCAAATTTCACTGAGATAGTCAAGCCCCTAACCTCAATGCTGAGGAAGGGTGAGGAGTTCAAGTGGATAGGATAAAGAAAAGATAGCTTTGAAGCCATCAAGTAGGCCATAGCTTAGGCTCCTACTTTGATCAGCCCTGACTTCAATAAAGACTTCAACCTCTACACTTTCGGTAATGAAGAGGTAATATCCACCATGCTTACCCAAGCAAATGGTGATGACCTCAAGCAACCACTTGCTTTTTTCAGCCAAGGGTTAGAGGACTTTGAAGTCAAGTATATGTATGTGGAAAAACAAGTCCTGGTAGTAGTGCAGAGCGTGAAGAAATTTAGGCATATGTTGTCTAACAGTAGGGTTCACCTCATGGTCCCACATCCTGGCATTAAGGATTTCTTAACCAATCGAGACCTAAATGAGAAGAGAATAGGGTGGATCACCAACGTGATGGAGTATGACATAGACATCAAGATCACCAAGCTGGTAAGGGGAAGAGGCCTGTGTGAACAATTGGCTACAGACTTCAAGCAAAAAAGGGAAGACAACTTGATAATTCATGACATAGCCACTAAGAAGAACTAGCTATCATAAAGGATTAGACGTTGGACTTGAGGCATTTCCTTCTCACTGGTGAGTGCCCATAGGGTCTTGATAAGACTGACAGAAGGTATTTCAAACTCTAGTCTCTCCCTTATGTTTTAGTCGATGGAGTATTGTTTAGGAAGGACCTCTCTGGGGTTCCTCTAAGGTGCATTGACCTAAACTAGGTTGATAAGGTACTAGCTGAGTTCCATGATGGGCCAGTAGGTGGTCATTTCACTCCTAGAGCTACTATAGTAAGGATAGTGAGAACTGGATATTTTTGGCCTACTCTTTTCAATGACACCCATGCTTGGGTAAGAAAGTGCCAGAAGTGTGCACTTTTTGATGGAAAACAATGGTTGGCTGCCATGCCTCTATAGCCTATTTAGGTGGAACAACCATTCATGTAGTGGGGCTTGGATTTCATAGGGATGATCAATCCTCCCTCCAGTGCTGGGCACAAATGGGTCTTGACTGCTATGGACTATTTCACAAGGTGGGTGGAGGCTGTTGCTCTAAAAGAGGCAAATTAAAGTGTGGTCCTAGAATTTTATGAGGACCTGGTAACAAGATTCAGGGTCCCAGCCACCATAATCTCAAATAACGCCTTGGCTTTTCTAGGAATCAAAACAAGTGAATGGGTGCTAAGGTATGGCATATATCTCAGCACTTTATCAAATTATTACCCACAGGGGAATGGGCTGGTTGAGTCCACCAACAAAAATTTGATTACAATCATAAAGAGGACCATGGAAGAAAATCAAAGGACTTGGCATGCCGAGCTAAAGACAGCTCTATGGGCCCATCAAATCACTCCAAAGAGAGCAATCAAAAACTCTCCATATATGCGAGCGTATATGGAAGGGAAGCTAGGCTTCCCATCTCACTTGAATTGCCAGCATTGGACCTCGCTTGCTAGCTACAATCAAAAGAAGGAAGTAGCATGGAGGTCAGGTTATGTGAGCTGATGGAGCTCCAAGAGGTAAGGGAGCAGGCTATGGCTTCTATGAATAGTTGCCAATAGCAAGTAAAAAGACACTTTGACAAGAAATCTTCAGCAAAAGATTTCTCTGAAGGAGACATTGTCTTGAAATGGGATGAAGACTGAGCCAAGCCTGGAAAACATGAAAAATTTGATGCCCTATGGAGTGGTCCATACATAATCACTCAGTGCAAGCAGCATAATGCATTCTAACTATCCAGGTTGGATGGTGAAGAACTACATATCCCAGTTAATGGGATACATCTGAAGCATTGTCACTGAGTCTCTTTCATCTGTATATATTTCCCTTATTTTATTTCCCATTTTCCCTAAGTGTTGTTGCACAAGTAGTAGTTTTCTTAGTCTTGTGTGTGCTTTCATTTCTTTGGAGGTAGATCTATTTGACTAGTTCTAAGATTTATCAGAGCTATTGCTAGTTCTTCAAGTTACAATCTGACTTCGTGCCCAATGGACTGCAAAGCAACTAGTCTCTAGGCATAGCAGGCATGCTTCCCCTGGGAGTCACCAATTTTTCCCACAAGCAAAATTTTTGGTCCCCTTCCTCCTTTGCTATTCATGCCAGTCATTTTTAGGTTGCACAAGTTCAACATGTTTGGTTCATGGCCTAGTTCAAGTGTTTCAATGACCTTTGGTTCAAGGGTCCATCTTTAAGTTCAACATCTCAATTCAACAAGCATTGAACCATTAAACCGTTGAACCAAATTTTGGTTCAATGGGTTTGGTTCAAAGGGAGAGGTTCAATGGGCTTGGTTCAAGCAAGGGGTTTGTTGGCCTTGGTTCATTAGTCCATCAGCACGCAATGGTTGAACCCTTGAACTGTTGAACCATTTTTGGTTCAACAGCTTGGTTCAAGGGGATGCCCTAGGCTGAAGGGGAGTCTCCAAGTTCAAAATGCCCTAGTGGAGGGATGATGCTTCAAAAGAAAAGGACCCGAGTAAGTTAAGTTCAAAGTTCAAAGTTTAATTTTTGAAATAGACTAAGTCCCAAATTCCTTCAGACTTTTGCTCGAAGGAATTCCTTTGGAGAAAAGGTTCAAAGGAATTCAGGCGTAGTCCAAAGTCAAAGCAGAGGGCAAACAAAATTTCCATGGACTTTTTTTCCATGAGAAAATGTCTACAGAAAAAATTCCATAGATAATACACAAAGTAAGCAAGACCCAAGGAAAATGTCTGCGGGAGCCTGAGGTGCGATCTAAAGTACAAAGTGACTCACTGAAGGACCCCGAAGGGTAGGTGCCCTTATGGGGGACTTCTAGCCAAGTACAAAAGGGACATTTTTGAAGGCTGAAGGGTCACCTTCCCTTTGGGAAGGTGACATAGACAGAGAAAGAGTGCCCATAAAGGGCTAAGGAAGATAAGCCATAGAAGAAGCCATATGGAACCAATGACATTATGATGGGGATAGTGATGTCCCAAGAGACATTAGGTTTAATAGAACAAATTATCCATTGGTTTTCAAACCAATGACAACCATACGAATGTCAAAGTTAGCAGAATGAAATGGCCATTTGTTTTCAACTAAGAGAGAGCTAACCAAGAGGCCAGAATGCAACGACCCACCAAAATGTTCACCCCAAGGGCCGAAGGAGCCAAAAGAGACAAAATGGAGAAAGGACAAGGAGACAAAGCATGGAATGAGCAAGCAGTTAGTCTAAGTGGCACCAATTTGAGAAGTGACTTCGGCAGGTGAAACAGTTCTTGTGAATTGATCATTTGAGGACACAAATAGCTAGTAATGCAACCCATTTCTCCATTTTACATTTAATGGGTGGACAAACCATGTATTGACCTTGAAAAAGTATATTTTGAAGAGACAAAGGGCATAGTTCATTAATGTTTTGAATGACTTGCTCTTCCCAATGAGAGGACATGATAAGCCACATGTAAAATAAGGAGTGCCAAATGGGCCTCCTTGCTTCTCATATATATTGCAAACTTGTCATTTTGTAAAGGAGCTTCCACATTTTACAAGGCGTAGCCATACTAAAATTTCCACTTGAATCAAATAAATGCAGTTTTACCTCTTCTTGGATAGACATTCTGTGTATGCCTTGAGTGTTAATTTGTGTTTAGTCATTGTCTTTTGATGCTCTCATAGGTTCAACACCAACACACCAGTTATCTACAAGGCACCATTTTATAGTTGACAGGAGAAGAGCTCTATTTGGAAGTATAGAATAGAGGGAGTTACTTACAATGTGCATTTCACAGCACCTTGGTGGGTCTCTATTTCTGTGTTTTCATAAGAACCTCCCTACCACTTTCTTGCAGCTTGGTCCTTCTGCCAAGTTTGAAGTGTATGTATGTTATTTTTTGTCTGATTCTGAGTGTGGATGTGAGAAGGTCAACTTATTTTGGTGCATCACCTCTTTAGAGTAGTTTGTATTTCCTACAATCCTTCTCTCCCTTTTCATGCCCCCCCATTATATATATCTGTATATGTATATATCTGTATTTGCACTAGTTGGAACACACATGATGCATCAAAGGGAGATAGCCCTTATCTAGAGACACTTCCCTCTAGCTTCACCAGTCCCACAGGTGAGATGGGAGTTTCCATGTTGTGAGGAGAAGGTAGGAGCTCGACTTCCTACCAAAAGGTGCAATTTCCTACGTTAACACATATCCCAAGAGCATTTTATTAAAACTTGAGATAGACTAATTTAAAATGTGGCCATGTTAACTAGGAGCATCATGGTCTTGAGAAAGCTAATTAGAGGACTGAGAGGGTTTTCAAAGAGGTGGAATATCTTGGTATGATTGTTGAGGCAAAAAAGGAGGGTAATACTCTTGATAAAAAGGCTTATAAGGTCCAACATACTATTGATAAGTGTCAAAAAATTATTGACAATGATCAATATGAGTTTAATAGATCTCTTAAACTTGTGTAAAATATAAATCAACATCAAACCTAATCATAAGACCTCATTTAAAGGCAAAAATGAAAGAACACTTACTTAAAATGGTAACTAGGCTACTATAACCAACTAAATACATTTGGAGTTGCCAGTGATGTTTGTTGAATTGCCTCAAAAGGATGGTATATTGAAGAATAACACCAAAAACTCTTTAATTTATTGCAATATAGTCCCATTGGGTGTTCCAAAATAGTTATAGCTTAAATTTACAGGGTTATTCAAGCCCACTCAACTTGATTTATGTAATGGGATTGATTATAGCTTATGGGTGACCTTTAGGTGGATCAAACCTCTACGTTATAGGGATAACCCCCCTTGATGTATTAAATAGGATATACTAAACTACTTACTTATAAGGAAAAGGGAGAATAATAACATGAAAGAAAACTAAGGGGGTGATGCACCAAATCATTTGATCACTACCAACTAGTTGCATGTGCACATAGAGACCAAGAGACTAACCTTAACATACACTATTCATAATATTAATGTCTCACATCAACACTTCAATGTGGAGGTTATAATGGTTACTTAGGTTGTGAGGACTAACCAAGAGGTCTTCAATGACATTAATGGATAGACAAGTTCACTCAACCCTTTCACCACACTTACATATATCACATGACCTATAAAATAAGTTTTCAAACTACATATACGTGTTAGAAAAGGACAACATGCCAAAGAATATTAGCCAAATCACTTGATAAGATCAACTATTCATGAACACACACTAAGTATAGCCATATAAGGAGGTAAAAATAGTATTTATTCATTCATCAAAGGCATACAAATTGGCATGGATTCACCATACCTAAGTGGAGGATAAATACAAAGATAAACAAGGCTAAATTTATATAGAATGAGAGTAGAAGAGAGTGATGCATAGAATAAAAAGATTAACAAGTATAAAGTATCAGTTAAAATAAGAAAAGTTTAGAGAATAGTTTAATAATACCTTCAAGCAAATTTTTTACTTCCTTGATGATGTTTTCTTCTTCTAAATGGTGTATGAACTTCATTCCTTTGCTTGACACCTCTTGCTTCTTTAAATAGCATTATCTTGGCTTGGAAAGTGAAAATTTTCACTCCTTGGTCATGAAATCACCTTAAACTATCCCTTTCTCTTGATACCTTGCATCTACTTAGGAATATTCTACATTGATGTTACAATGATAATCATCGCTTCTTAGGTGTCTTGAAACCCATTTGACTTCGGTATGCCTCTCCTTACTTTAAAGTCTAAAATATTTATTTAATATTCATTAATACAATATATCTACATGAATTTCTTATCTATATATTAACAAACATGAATCAACTCCTTTTGAATCCTCAATCACTCTCCAAGACTTCATCTTGTGCCTAAAGCCCATACTTGTCATCAATCCTTTGTAGCCCCAAAACACACAAATATCCTTATGTATAATAATAAACACATGACATTATAAAATAAGAACTATTTTGAGTACCCAATATTCCCTTACATATCTGTGCTAAATTTCATGACCAGGCGTTAAGTGAAAGTACACTTATTCACCTTGTTTCTCTCTCCAATTAAGCCTCAATTAGGTCTCTTGGCCTAGCGACTAATATTTGGCTTCATACATCTCCCACACATGAGAAACTCAAAATAATTTTTTTATTAACTTTTAGGACCCAATGAAGATGATCCATTCCAAATTTGGTATTTTGAAACCTTACTTAGGTGGGTAAACCAAGAAATGGCCAAAAAACCTAGTCTTTCATGACCCTTCTCATATTGCCTTCAAGAATCAGACTTGTAGGAAAACTTACAAGGGAAAATTCACATATTTTTATACTTGAGGATATATAATAAAACTTAATCCATATTTTCTAATAGTTTTCATCTATCCATGAGGTCGAACACCTTATTTTGAATCCAAAACCTCACAAAAACCTAAAATTTAATACATCCATATAGGTGAAAATAAAATAAAACTTCATGGTAAGGTTATTATTGGAGTTATTAATTATTCTAGGTGGTTTTAAGATAAATCCATATCATTTCAATCATTTTGAAAGATAATTTCTCCAATTGGGTCATTTCTAGTATTCATGGTAGCTTGTGACATGCTTATGATCTTAACAATGATTCATGAAACCTCAAGCCTTGATCAATTAAAAATGCCAAAAATATAAGTATAAAATTTTATGTAACATTAAAAATTATCGTTTTATCCGATTCAAATCCTCTGTACACTTCTAAGCTTGAGAAGATGACTCTCGGGATGGATAGACTATGTTTAGTGACCTTGAGAGAGAGTTTAACTAAAAAATACCATATTGGATTATGGTTTTAACTATGAAAAACTTATGGAGGTATATTTCACCAATATTTACCTATTTAAATGTCTTATATACCATTTCTATTTATTATACCTAATTTTACCTTTGTTGGCTGATATTAAGGTTTATAAGCCAAACAATGCAAGTGACCCTAGTATTTGTGTTTGAGCCATTTATTATCTTTCCCAATGAGTTAAAACACATTTAATAACCTTATAAAATGTTTCTCATCATATATATACTTTTATTCTTTATATTATCTTTAAAACATTCAACTTTTCCACATATTCATGCATAGGTCTTTATGGTGTTTCATTTAGGCCTGCTAAGCCTAATCATATTTTAGGTTTATCCCTATATTCAAGAATTTAATCATTAATTTATGTAACCTTTAGGCATAAAACATAACTTAAAATTTCCTCCTATGTTCCATTTATCTCACATTTATACTTTCTTATGTTTTCCATAGGGCTTAATGCTTTATGTTGCTTGAATTTGACCATTCTACCTATAGGTGCATCATTGATTGACTGCAAGATTATGAAGTTTTAGTTTTTATTAACATATGTTTATATTCAAAACCTTATTTATTATTTACTCATCCCATATATATTTCTTTCTCATCTCAACCCATCACCCATTTAAGTATTACATCTTCTCTTGCTCAATTCTTGAAAACTAATCTAAATTTCTCAAGCAAGCCTGACTATAGGTTATGGGTTGAATGTCTTAAACATTGAGCCTTAAAATTAATGTCTCTTATTTATATTTCAATTCAAACCCATACAACTAATTTTATTCTCTCTTAGGCTTAGACTGACCTCTAAGTGATGGTGGAGCTTATTGTATAGATGCATTCTTAAGATAGATTATTTTATGTCATGCTTTGATGTTAGTCATCATCATCTTAGGATTCATGACTTAAATAAATTATAATTACTTATAAAAACCCCATATCCAATTTATTTTATTTCATATCCTCTTTCAATCTTGAAAACTAACTTAAATTCTCAAACAAGCATGCGTGTTACCATTTAGGTCCCTTAGGCATTGGGTTTTGATACCATATTTGATCCATTTTCCTTGAACCTATATAAGGGTATATAAAATACATTAATATCATGATATAATTCTAAAAAATCCATATTCTTGATATAAAAATCAATGCATTTCTCATGAAAAAGAAGCCTATAGGTCTGCAGATATGTATGTCTACATTTGCATGCTTTAAGCCTTCACATGATGACTATATTGATTATCTCAACCCTTTGGATACTTAAATTAGAATTGAAAGGGTATGAGATATTTATAATATTTTATTATTATGGTAAAACATTTTTTCAAACAACTTATCTGTAGGGACTTCTCATGAGGCCATAACCCTCCTCTTTGAAGCCTACAACAGTAAAAGTTAATGAGCTTGTGAAGGGTTCAGGGTATGTAAAGTGTCAAGATATTCATTGGTGAAAATGTGATATGATGGATGGGATATTAGGTTTTGTTAAAAAAAATTATGATCCTTGGTATGCATTGAACCTACTATAAAAAATTCAAAACCTCAATTATAAACACTAAAACTTGTCTCACATAGAAGTTCCTCTTGATACCTAGTTTTTCACACATGTGAACTTGATGTTTAGATATTTGAAACATTTTAAAATACACATAAATACCTTAAATAATGTTTATCACTCTCCAATGATCTCTGAATTTCATTAAACTTTTGCAAAATGGAGCCTATGGGGTTTATGTGGGGTTTAAGACTGCCTGTTGGTATTAAAAATTGTTCATAAATATTAGGGAACCAATGTGAGAAAAAATTACACAAAAATAAATTAAATTATACCCCCTTCCTCTTCCCATAATCTTAGGCCATGACTCTCTCCTTTATCTATACCAAGCACATGAAATTGGCATTTGCTAGTTTTCTAAGAGGTTGATGGAGGTTTTGAATTAAATTTTGGTTTCTTAGTATTTGTAAAATCTTTATATTCATGTATATGACTTGAGTAATGTGAATAAACACTATATATGTTTTCACCTAAAATGGATTCTCCAAATCTATACAAGTGCCTAAAAATACCCCTTTTGGAGTGATTTTCTCTCATTTGGATGTTGAACCTACAAAACTGATATGGTCTGACATCCCTAACATGATAACTACTTAAAAATATTTTGAAAGTTTATTTTATGGACAATTCATCTTTTTTGTTGTTTACATACATTGGATTTGGTTAAATGCACTCTTCTCCTCAACTTCATTTACCTTAATCTTTGTAAATTGACCTTAACCTCTCCAAACATATATGAAATGTTTATATAAGGTGATGAAGGGGTTGAATGACTTGATGTGAAACTTATAAACCTTTGACATCATTTTACCAACCTTATCATATCTCTTTATGTATGGACTAGAACAAAACTAACACAAATCTTTACCTTATTTTTTTCAAAATAACCTTAAACTATGTTAATAAGACCTCAATAAGATAATTTTAAGACAATCCAAGTTTTTTGTGAACCTAGTCTATGGTAGCCAAAATTTGGCTAACATCTTTGGTGGTCTCCTAGGGATTCTTGCCTACTAAGCATATAGACTGGTTGCCTACTCTATCCATTGGGCATTAGTGATTACTAATCAAACTTAGACCATAAATGACTTTAACACAATAAAATACAATTGAGTTAACCTCAAAAACATACAACAGACAAAACAATATAACACACAAATAAGATAAAACATAAACACCTTGTACTCACAAGCACATAGGAAAAAAGATAATATAATCAATCTACTATATGCAACTAACCTCAACATATATTATTCAACTAGAATTAAATGTGAAGACTTTTTTATCACCATAACATGATGAAATTATATTGTCACATGTTTAATGGGGTCCAACTAGGCATGGTTTATAGAGTGAAGGCTTCCTCTTGTATTTGGAGATGTTAGCATGATCATAGCCTCCTTGACTAGCAACTAGACCTTCTTGCTTCATTCCCTTGTACATAAGTATATTGTGTAATTCAAGTACCAAATCATATTCATTCCTAACTTGTTTTATTGGCAAAAATAATCTCATGTATACCTCATCCACAGCCTGTTCCTGATTTTTTATGACTTATTCATGCCTATCAGTTGCTTCTTTTTCGATATCTTGCTCTTGTTTTCTTGAATTATCATGAACCAATGTCTCACTAAGAAGAGGATTAACTTTAAAATCATATTCATTATATCTAAAAGAATATGCATACCCTTTTAGAATTTAAAATTCATTGCATATATTTATATATTACTATCACATGTATTTATGATTCTCTTGACATCCCTCTTGAAGAGGTGAAACCTGAAACACATCCATAGTTTGGCCTTGATCTTCAACTTATATAGCTTCATGGAGTGGTAATATTAGAGAGTTTCCTTCTTATTTATTTATGCATTTCTTGACAAAACTACCTTATTAAATGTAAATTAAACCATAACATTTGTTTATAAGAGTATAACCTAATCTTTTAACCTCAAACAAATCCTTCAATTGATTTTCATCTAGTTCTAGTTCACTTAGACCTTCTTCAAGCTTAATAAGAGTTGATATAGAGTTAGGCATAACATAATTTGAGGATTTCGAATTTTTACCTCTTTTATCATGTTATTGGGGCTTAACACATCATTTTTACACCTATAATGGATCTTTAGGAGCTTCTTCACCTACTGGAACAACTTGATCATTTTATTTTCCATCAAAGTCACATTTTTCTTCAACTTCAAAGTTTCATTTCCATCTCTTTTCACCAATAGGTGTTCCAATTATGAGATCTTACTCAAGTTCACTTGAAGTGTCATCTTCATATCCTTCTTAAGAGTGATATACAACTACAACTTGACTTTCTTCCTCAAGGAGAGGCTTCTGAACCTTACAAATAGGTTGTGGACTCTCATGATCAATGTACTTATCCTTCTCTTCCCTACATTCACCAATTAATCCTTTCATCTTTTGAATGTTTTGGCTTTTAATTTTCTCCACAAAGACTTCATTTTTCATTTTAATACTTTCTTGAATTGACTGCCAAGATGAAAACTTCTTAGGTTTCTCAAGATTCCCAACAAGCATTTATTATTTGCTTTGAATTACTTATTGAATTGATTTCCATTATGGGAAGGTTTTAAGCTATTTATGAGGGGAAATAGGTTTAGGTTCTTCCTTAATATCAACTCCCCAATCTATGCCTATCCAATTTCTTTTATCCCATGATTTCACCACTTGATTACAACTTGGAATATTAAAGGACTTATTTGGGGTTTCTTGATGAAGAGGAATGGAGTTTTGTTCCAAGATAGATTCGTTATATTCCCTCCACTTAGAAATAAAACTCTCTAATTCTAATTTTTTAAAATTCTCAATAATAGGGTGCTCAAAACAACCTCTTTATTCTTTTGGATGTTCTCTTGGATTGATTTCCATGATGGGAAATCTTAAAGGGTAAGTGAAGGACTTGAACCACTTTGAATCTCACTTTACTTGATCTTTTGAGTAAGCATGGGTGGCAAATAAGATGGATGAGGTGGTATAGATTAAGGCACATGAGGCTAATAGCATTGTTCTTCCTATCATTCATGAGCTCTTAGCTTATACTCTATATCTTGAATTAGGCCACTTATGTCCATCATATCACTTGTGAGTCATTTCCAATTTCCTCTCTCAATAGGTGCCAATTCTCTCTTAATATATTGTAATGAGTCTCTGACATTTTAAATGAGATGAATAATAACACTTTGATCATACTTATTTTAGGTGTTAAGCCCTAAAATATACCTATCATATCCCAAGAACATTTTCTTGAAACTTGAGATAAACTAATTTAAAATATGGCCATGCTGACTAGGAGTAACATTGTCTTATAAAGTCATATTAGAGGAATGGGAGGGTTTTCAAAGAGGTGGAATATTTTAGTATCATTATTAAGGTAAATGTTGGATGGTGGATCATGATCTTATTAGAATGCCCAATTTCTGATAGGGGTGTGTGTGGGGGGGGGTCCCCCTACTATGGTCATCATGGGGATCCACCTTTGAGAGGGAAATTCAAATTAAGCAAAGAAAAATGTCTTAAAACATATGAATAAATCAATCACATGTCCAAAGTGTCTTATGATTGATCAATTGGTCATCATGGGGATCCACCTTTGAGAGGGAAATTCAAATTAAGAAAAGAAAAATGTCTTAAAACATATGAAGAAATCAATCACATGTCCAAAGTGTCCTATGATTGATCAATTAGAATTTTAATTTATGTTATAATGTTAATGAGACCATACATTACTCATGTAGTAGGATTTTTCAGTAGGTTTATGAATAATTCAAGAAAGGATCATTGGGATGCAGTCAAGTGTATTCTTAGGTACTTGAGAGGGACCATTGATAGACAATTATGCTATGAAGGGTCATAAGCTACATTATAATGATATGTTGATGTAGACATGGTTGGAGATTTAGATGGAATGAGGATCACCATATGTTATGTATTCACTATTGGTGACACAACAGTTAACTAGGTTTTTAAATTATAGAAGATAGTTTATTTATCAACTACAGAGGTCGAGTATGTTGTAGCTATAGAACCAATCAAGGATATGATATGGATGTAATGGTTCATGGAAGAGTGAAGATAGAAGTAGGAATATTTAAGGTTGTATAGTGATAGCTAGAGTGTGATTCATTTAGCAAAGAACTCAGCATTCCACTCAAGATCCAAACATATACAACTCAGGTTTCACTTCATTCATTCATCTTTGGAGGATGGTCAACTAAAGTTGGAAAAGATCTATATGAGTCAAAATCCTATAGATATTATTAAAAAGGTAGTAACAAAGGAGAAGCTAGAGATTTTTTTAGATTTAATAGGTTTTTAGGGATAACAAAGAAGATGAGAAATATGTCAGGGTCAAAGTTCAAAGAAAAGTCTAAAGAAGAGTTGTAGTGGTAGATTTGAAATAATTAGTATCCAAGTGGGAGGTTATTTGATGGTGGAGCCTTATCTTATTATAATGGCAAATTCCTAATGGGGGGTATGGGGACGGGCTTGCCCCTCTTTGTGAAAAATGCATTCTAAGATATTGTAATTTTGTAGTAAATCTAGACCATTCACTATTAGATCTCATATCTGATGGTATAAAATATGTTAGTGCATTTTTCCCCTAATATTTAACCCTCCATTAATATGAGGGCATTGTAATCATAGTGGTGCATTATGTGTGAGTGAAGATGAGATTGCAATACATGTATTTCAGATTTATCCCTTCATTTATTGGACATATCTAAAAGAAATTGGCTATTTTTGTGTGGATGTAACCCATATTGGGTAAACCAAATTAAATATATATCTCTCTTTTATTTTTTTTTCTAATTTTTTTTTTCTATCTTTATTTCATTAATATTTTTCTACATTCTATATTCCTAATAGTAAATAAGGAGGGTAATACTCTTGATAATAAGGTTGATAAAGTTTAACATACTACTGATAAGAGTCAACTAACTAGTGACAAGGATCAATATGAGTTTTATATATCTCTTCAATTTTTGTAAAATATAAATCAACATCAAACTCAGCCATAAGACCTCATGAGAAAGGAAGAAATGAAAGAACACTTGTTTAAAATGGTACCTAGGTTGATATAACTAGATGAATACATTTGGAGTCACCATTGATGTTTATTTAACTACCTGTAAAGGCTATTTAATTAAAGAGCAAAACCAAAAACTCTTTAATTGATTACAATCTAGTCCCACTAGGCATGATATAACTATTCGAGATAAAATTTTCACCCTAGAGAGGGTTATTAAATCCCTATCCACTTGACCTATACAATTGGATTGATTCTAGGATATGGGTGATATTTAGATGGATCAAACCTTTAGGTTATAGGGCTAACTCCCCTTGATGTATTAATTATGCTCTACTACACTACTTTATTACAAGGAAAAGGGATAAGGATAACATGAAAGAAAACTAACCAAGGGGGTGATACACTAAATCATTTGATCACTACCAACTAGATGTATGTGCACATATATACCAAGATACTAACTTAAACACACCCTACTCTTAATCTAAATCTTTCACATCAACACTTCAATGTGGAGGTTTTGATGGGTATTTATGATATGAGGACTAACCAAGAGGTCTTGGATGACACTAATGGATAGAAAATCTCACTCAACTCTTATATCATACTTACGCACTTCACATGACATATAAAATATTCTTTCAAACTACGTATAGGTGTTATAAAAAACAACATGCCAAGGAAGATTAGTCAAATCACTTGACAAGATCATATTTTCATGCACACACACTAATTACAATAATATAAGGAGATAAAACTAGTATTTATTCATTGATCAAAGGCATACAAATGGATATGGCTTCACCATACCTAGGTGGAGGATCAATACAAAGCCAAAAAAGGCTAAATTTATAGAGAATGAGAGTAGAAGAGAGAGAGAAAAGTGTAGAAGAGATACATTGAAAAGCGTCAGGTATGAGTTACAATCAATAAAATGTGAGAGAATATTTTCATAAGACCTTCAAGGGCATTTTTTACTTAATTATGTTATCTTCTTTTGAATATCGTAGGAACTTCATTCTTTTGCTTGACACCTCTTACTTCTTTAAACTACCCTTCTCTTGTATTGGAAAGTGACAAGTGGCACTCCTTTGTCATTAACTCACCTTGAATTATCCCCTACTATTAACACCTTAAATATATTTAGGAATCTTATACACTAATGTTAAAATGATAATCATCTCTTATTAGGTGTCTTGAAACCCATTTGACTTCACTACACCTCACCTTACTTTAAAGTCTCAAATCTTGATTTAATATTCACCAATTTAATCTCTCTCCATGAAATTCTTCTATATATTTTAATAAACTTCAATCAACTCCTTTGGAATACTCAAGCACTTTATAACACTTCATCTTGAACCTAAAGCCCATACTTATCCTCAATTCCTTGTATCCCTCAAAACACACAAAACTCCTTGTGTAAAAGAATCTATAGATGATCTTGGAAAAATAAGCATATTTATGAGTACCTACTCTTACATTACATATCTATGACAAATTTTATGACCATCCATTAGATGAAAGTACACTTATTCACCTTATTTCCCTCTCCAATTAGGCCTCAATTAGGTCTTTAGGCCTCAAACTAAGATTTGGTTGTATGCTTCTCCCACACATGTGAAACTCCAAATAATTTTTTGATTCACTTTTAATACCCCATGATCATCATCCATGCCAAATTTGGTCTTTTGAAACCTTGTGTAGGTGGGTGAACCAAAAAATGGCCAAAAAACTTAGTCTTTCACAAGCCTTCTCATACTACCTTCAAGAATTAGAATTTTAGGAGCACTTCTAGGGTCAAATGTACATATTTTTCGACCTTAGGATATATAAATAACCTCAATAAATCTTTCCCAATAGTTTTCATCTATCCATGAGGTTAAACAGCTTATTTTGAATCCAAAACATCACAAAAACATAACACTAAATGCATATATATAGGTACAAGTACAATAAAACATTATGTTAATGGTCTTAGTGGATTTATTAATTATTTTTCAGTGGTTTAAATATCAATCCAACTCTTTTAAATCACTTGGGAAGCTAATTTCTCCAATCAGGTCATTTCGAGCTTTCTTGTCATTCTATGACATACTTATCATCTTAAATATGATTAATAAAGCATGGGGCCTTTTTCATTTAAAAAATTCCACAAATAATAATTATACAAGGTTATATAACATTCTTTATGATATTCAAATGCTTTGTATAGTTCTAAGCTTGAGAAGACTCTAAGGCTGGATAGACAATGTTTAGTGAGCTTGAGAGAGAGAGAGAGTTTAACTTGAAAATGTCATCTTGGAGTTTTTTTTTAACTCTAAAAACCTAAGTGAAGTATATTTACATTGTAATTTTCTTATATATAATTCATATTAATTATACCTCCTTCTACCTTCATTGGTTGATGTTAGGGTTTATAAGCTAAACAATGCAAGTGACCCTAGTATTTGTGTTTTAGCCATTTATTCTCTTGCCCAGTGAGTTAAATCACATGTAATTACCTTATAACATATTTCTAATCTTATTTATACTTTTAATATTCAAATTATCTTCAAAACATCTAGCTTTTTCACATATTCATGCATAGGTCTTTATGTTGTTTCATTTAGGCTTGCTAAGCCTAATCAGCTTTTAGGTTTGTCACTATCTTCAAGCATTTAATCCTTATTTTATTGAAATATTAGGATTAAAATATAATTTAATAGGCCTCATATTTTCCATTTATCTCATATTTATACTTTCTTAAGTTCTCTATAAGGCTTAAGGCTTCATGTTGATTAAATTTGACCATTTTTCCTGTAGGTACATGGTTGAATGATTACAAGCTTAAGATAGGTTTAATATATATATAAATTTAATGATATTAAATAACTTATTTATTAAATATATATTTATTTCTCATCTCAACCCAACTCCCATGCAATTTTTGCATCTTCTCTTGCTTAATGTTTGAAAACTAATCTGAATTTCTCAAGCAGGCATGACTACAGGTTATGCATTGAATGTCTTGAAAATTGAGCCTTGAAATTAAGATATATTATTTATATTTTAATTTATATACCTCTTATCCACACTTAATCCCTAAATTGTTTCTTTAAATTAATTAAAACCCATACAACCAATGTTATTCTCTCTTAGGTTTGGGTTATCATGTAGGTGACAATGGAGCTCATTATATAGTTACAAGCTTAAGATAGATTATTTTATATCAATATTTTATGTTATTAAGCATATTATTATGCCTCATTAATTACATAAATTATAATTACTCATAAAAAACCCATCTCTAATCTCTAATGGCTTGTATTACATATCCTCTTTCAATCTTGAAAACCAACTTGAATTCTCTAGCAGGGATTTGTGTTACCATTTAGGCCCCTTAGACATTTGTTTTTGAGACAACACTTTTTTCATTGGTATTCAAATTATATAAGTATATAAAAAAATAAATTTATATCACCCTTTAACTATTAAAATTCCATATTCTCAATACACAAATCAATGCATTTCTCATGAAAAAGAGACCTAGAGGTCTAAAGACCTGTAGGTCTGCATTTCATGATTTAAGCCTCCACATGATGATTGTCTTGATCATCTCAACCCTTTGGATCCTTAAATTTAACTTTTAATGGTATGATATATTTATATGATTTTATTATTATTTTAATACATTCTTTCAAACACCTTATCTTTAGAGACTTCTCATGAAGTCATAACCTTATCTTTGAATCTTGTAACAATAGAAGTCAATAAGCTTGTGAAGGGTTTAGGGATTTCAAGTGTCAATATATTGATTGGTGACCATGTGAGATGATTTATCGTTTATTATGTGCTATGAAAACATTTGATGATCACTAGGATGCATTGAACTTCCTAAAGTAACTTTAAAACCATAAGTGCAAACCATGTAACTTATCTCACATGAAAGTTCCTCTAGATACTTGGTTTTTCATGCATATGAACCTGATGGATAAATATATGAAATTATTTTTCATACCCATATAAACCTTCAAAAGTTATTAGCATGCTCTAACAATCTCTAGATTACATGAAACTTTTGTAAAACTGAGCCTATGGGGTTTATGTGGGGTTTTAAATCACCTATTGGTCTTAACAAATTTTCATAAATATGAGGTCACAAAAATTATAAATAATTCCAAAAAAATAAATTCCATTGTATCTACTTACTCTTCCCATAATCTCAAGGCATGAATCTCTCTCCTTTATCTGTACCATGTACATGAAATTGGCTTTTTCTAGTTTGCCAAGAGGTCGATGGAGGTTCTGAGGTAAATTTTGGTATATAAAGATCTGTAAAATATTTATATTCATGCATAATAATTTATTAATTTGAATAAACACTATGAAGACGTTTTCACATGAAAGTGGATCCTCTAAGTCTATACAAGTGCTAAAACTACCCCTTTTGGAGTGATTTTCTCTCATTTGGATGTTAAAAATGTAAAACTGATATGGTTTATCATCCTTGACATATATGAAAGTTATATTAATAGTTAAAAATATTTGGAAATTTTATTATATGGATGTTTCATCTTTTATAGATTTGACATACATTGGATTTGGTTATATGCACTTTTCTCCTCAACTTCATTTACCTTAAACTTTGTAAATTAACCTTAACCTTTCCAAACATATATGAAATTTTTATTCAAGGTGATAAAGGGATAGTATGAATTTATCAAAAACATATAAACCTTTGACATCATTTTACCAACCTTCTCATAAAACTTTATGCATGGACTAGTGATTTAACCTCTTAAGGTTTAACTATGTAAAACCTATGTTTAGATTAAAGGGATGAGATGTCTAGATATATTAAATAAATTGAAATAATAAATCAATAATTTGTTATATAATTTGACTTTATTTTAATTTATAAAAATATTAATAAATAGGTATAAATATAAACTTATCTAAAAAGTGATTATCGCAGATGACCTTATTTCTAAAAATTGAGCTTTGGATAGTTTTGAGTCTCGTCAATAAGACTCTAGAGTCTTTTTGCTCACTAGATAGTATACCTCATATAGATATTAGAACCATGTTTCTTTATTTTCCTCAAAGTGGTGGTAGTGTCCCATTTTTTGGACTATTCCTATTTTTTGAGAGCACCTATGATTGTGTTTTTAGGTCATATTATTGCATGCACAAAACCTGTGGCTTTGTGTTGTGTCTTGAAAACCTTATTTAGTGTGAAAACCCTAATTATCCTTACAAGTAATTAATGATAAATAATTTTTTTCATTATTAGGATAGACTATACATCCTTAACACTCACTATGAAGAGAATTTTATAGATATCAAAACTCCAAAGAGGGATCAATCCTGATATAGTTCTCCCACCTAATGATTGATGAAAGTGAAAGTGAATGATAGAATGAGAGTGGACTTGGATGCCCTAAGTGTGCTTGAGATTTTAAATATTTGAAAACTAGGTCTATGTATGTTGTGTATGATAGCATGTAGAAGTAGGGAAAAAAAATGGATCAAATACCTTAATTTTGTTCAACATGTCTTTGGTTGGAATGTGCTTTTGCATCTATTTTACATCTAATAATTATAAATCAATTAGACTTGTATTTATGGATTTATATAGCTTGTGTGGGTAATAAAATTTGCTTAGGATGACCTTAGGAGGGAAAAATGTTTGAAAATGTATCCGTTGGGAAGATTTATGGCTAATGATAATAGTGCCCAGTTGGGGACACTAGTGTCATGTGGTTGTAGTGTCTTGAATGTCATGTTAATGTCCAATTGGCATACTATTAATCAAGTTAGTTAGGGATCTGAGAAGATAGTCTTGACACTATTTTTTATTGACTATATGTGATTGTGGTCTAGATAATTACTAAAAATGTTTGTCTAAGAATCTAAGATAGGTCTTGAGATAAGCTAGGAATAGGGTAACTTAGGTGACACTCTTAGTATATATTTGACACTTGTAGGTGATTACATTTCCCCCCCCATTTACCCTATTAATGTTATAAAGTGAATTGACTAGTATAATAGAAAAAAACATACCTAGACTTACCTTAGAAGTGAAGCCAGTGTAGCTAAGTCTAAGTATGCAAATCTAGGTCTACATATGTGAAACATGATCCAAATCAATATCCTACAATGAAACATGCAAAAATCAGTCCTTACATAAGAAATGATAAAAATCAAAAGACTGTGCTGAAATAAAATGACTAAGTAAAGCTGAATAAATATAAAGGAAAGGAATGAATATACCTCATTAGGTATGTAAAATAATGCATGAATTTGGTGAAAACCTATGTGTGTGAGTGTACATCATATCATTGGATATCTTGGACTGAGTTGATGGCTTTCTCAATCCTCATATGGGTGGCTCCAGAACTCAATCTTGTTTTAACTCCATCATTTCCCACCCTTACTCAATGGATCTTGATTTGTGAATATATTGGATAATATGGTAAGTGTGCTTAACCCTCTCATGTGGGTGGCTCAAGAAATAAATTAGGTCATGACTCCATCATTTCCCACTCATGTGAAATATATGCAACTATAACTAAACTATAAAAAGTGTTAAGAGTATCTAATTAACTAAATCTAATTGTGTATGTCAGCTCTATAACCACTTAGGTATATTAGGTGGCTCTAGGCCACTTAAGAATGCTAAACACTATAGATGGAGTAAGGAATGAATATGGAGACAACCTAAAATGGGATAGAAACTATATAAAACATATATAATGACATGTAATTTTTTGTTCCATCTAATCAACCTATGTGTAGCTGAGTATATGAAAACTATGTGTCGTGCAGTTGCCCCCAATCTAGTATCTAAGTATTTTGAATCTAAATTGAGTATGTAATAGTTGAATCTATGTATGTCAATTGAATGTGGGAGTTATTATTTTGTACATGATTCCCCAAAATTTGATTAAATAGTATGAACATGAGAAAAATCTAAACATAACTATCAAACCTATGACTGTATCTATGTAAATATGTATTATACATGTTGTACTAGTCTAAATGATCTAGATAGTCCTGAAGTTAGGGATATTATATAATATCACCCTGTAGATGATAGCACCATATGTCACTAGTGTCCTAATCTAGGCACTAATGTCTATCTAGTCTAAAATTTGAGTGATCTGAACTATTATCTGATTCTCTATTTTTTCAAGTGTCTTCCCTATGTCTGATTTCTTAAATTGAGCCTGTGTGCTAAAATTTAACTATGAATAACAAAGTAGGAGCTTGATATCTATGATAAACCCTTATCAATTTCCCCTATTTTTATGGTGGTTGGAATTATATGAAATAACTACCCTCTAAAGAAGTATCTATGCAAAATGTGTTAGTCAAAGCATGTGCATAATACTTTAATACAATGTAAAAACATATCATAATGAAAATGAATCTGAGCACAAGTAGATAATGTAGGATGTATGTTGTAATCCAACATTGCATAAACATGTCAAGATAGATTTAATTGATATATAAAAACAAATATGAGTAACAACCTAAGGGGATGTGGCATGTTATCCATCATGGATCCCAAGTAGGATAGGTAGATGCATGGGTTCCCTCATGGCATCAAAAATGAGTTTTTGTGTAACAAGAAAATACAAGTGTCATGGTGTAGAAACATACAAGGAAGCATACATTCAAACACATGAGGTATGCAAAAGTAGGCCAAGAGACCAAAATACAAAATACATGGGTGCATTTCAATAAATTTGAGAATGATGACATATAAGGATATTTACATGTCTACATATGTAAGAAATAAGTAATTTGGCTTAGATCCACGTAGAAGGACATTCAAATTTCTGCATATAGAATTAGGAAAGCACACACAAGGGACATGGGCACATGTCCAAGGCATATAAATAGAGAAATGGTGTAAAGACAAATACTAATGGCTTATTCAAATGCCTTCAAATATGGGAGAAACATAAGAACCCAATCAAGTTAAATATAGGAAAACTAGAATTAAAAGTATGTATAATTATGTCGTACAAATATATGTATATTCTAGGATGCATATATACTGAGCCTAACTAGTGATAGTTGGAAAAAAATATGACCAATAATTAATAATGATCAATATCAGTATAAATAATTATGTAAAATGGAATGTATAATTTTTAAAGATAAAACTTGGTTATAACAACTATGTATGAGATACCCTTAAGTGGGTGGATGTATCAAATGTATAACCCTGGATTAGTGTAAATGTCCCCAATGAGTAGATGATAGATGGTCTAGATCAATGTAGTAGACTAGAGCTTTGCCTAGAATCTACAAGCACTCAACAATAATAAGTGAATCATATGTGTATGATAAAACTGACTATACTAGGATAGCTAACAATATGTAATATCTAAAAATTAGTAAAAATGTAAACATAAAAATGCAAAAAATATATAAATTTCATGTTTTTGAAATATTTGAATGTAATTTTATTTTGACATGTTATATTATTTTTTTGTTTTCAGAGTATAAGCTATTTACAAGCAAACGAAAATAAACTTTGTACAAGGTGAAAGGTGGTAAAAGGGGAAGTGTGTATAATTAAAATGAAGATTTCATTTTTTTATATGTATAATTTCCTTAGATGCATGATGTTCAGTGTATTTTTAAATGCCTTTTCATCAAGTGAAGCTAAATGATATAATTTTGGGCTAGGTTTTTCTATGATGAGGTATGGTCCTAGCCAATTTAGTTTAAACTTTCCTTTAGTTTCTTTTTTGGCATTGACGTTTCAAATGTTTTATTTCAATTCCAAATCATTGATTTTGAATTCCCAATTATGGACTCTCTTATTATAGGTTCTCTATACTCACTTATGATAATCTCTGAGATGTTATGTAACTTGGATACGTGTATGATCTAATTCTTCTATTTTGTAGAGATGTCGATCTTTGTATTGGTCGTTTGAGATGAGTCCTTTTAAAGATACATGTAAATATGGGATTTCTAATTCCAATGGAATAATGGATTTTGTGTCATATTGGAATGAATAAGGATTATCTCTTTTTGGTGTATGTATACTTGTGTTGTAATCCTAAAGTTCATAAAAGAGTTGATCATGCTAGTCATCACCAAATTTGGTTATTGTTTTGATAAGAATGTTATTGGTAATCTTATTCATTTCCTCTACTTGACCATTACCATGTGGGTATTATGGTGTAGAGAATGTGTGGCAGATTTTGTATTTGGCATAGAACTTTTTTACTTTTTTATTCTTGAAAAGGGTTCCATTATCTTTAACTATAGTTTTTAAGAGACTGAAGCAGGAAATAATATTGGTCATGAGAAAACAAAAAATTTCCTCCCCTTTTATTTATTATAATTAGATTTCTTCTAACCACTTTATAAAATATTTTGTTTTTGTGATAATGAAATTGTGGCCTCCTAATTATTCTAGGTTTATCTTACCTATTAGATCAAAGCTGCATAACATGAATGGCCTTGGTGATACAATAGGTTGAAGATGTTGTGAAGGTACTATTAACTAATTTGACCTATGGTTGAATAATTAAACCTCCCTTACAAATTAAAACTTCCATAGGGACTCACAGGTCATAAAATGTCCACCATGGTCATTAATAAGATAAAATAATATGTCTATATCATTGTAATATTATGCCACCTTTTGGCCATTTAAGTGAATTGTATAGTTTCCTCAAGGGAACAAGTGTGTCAATGTGTAAGTGAATGTTTCATATGTCAATAAGGTGTCAGTTGTTAGTTTTGAAATTGAATTGTGCAATTTCAAATGTTGGAAGCAATAAAATTTGTTGAAAACGTGGGAGTTTTAGTTATTGTACAAATTGTACAATAGTTATGGCACATGTGTAAACTTTAGTAGTGTCCCTTGAACTCCCCACAATTTATATATGTGTTTATATTTCTTTTATTGTCGCAAAACTATAAAAAACTAGTTTACCTATCCCATCTTTCTCTTGTGTAAGTCAAATAAGTCCATTAGTTTTCCTCTAGTATAGAGATGTTAGGTAGAGTTGATGGGAATGCATTTGGTGGATGTTATCACTCCTTTTGTACTTCATTTCCATGGAAATGTTTTTTGGTGTTGTGGCGTGTTCTCTAAAAAAAATATTTAGGATTGTTGATGTGTTTAAATTTCATACACATCCCTAACATCTCAGTCTTATTCTCTATTTACAATGGTTTGATGATTTTAGGTGGTGTATGTTATCTAGTAGAGAATGTCAAATCCTTTATTATTTATTTAAAACTACTTTTCATGTCTGGATATGAAGATGCAAGGAGGATCATTCTTTTTATGTTAAAAGTGCAAATATAGTAGTTTTTAGGATATGTTTCACATCTACAAAGTTTTCCTTGTGTAGATGGCTTCATATCAAATATAGTACACATGAATGTCTCTTATTAAAGGATGTAATTTGGTTATCTATGATATTTTTGCATTGGAAGGCTTGGAGGTTGATGGAGATGAGTTTCTAATACCATGAGCAAAGACTGTTTAGGATTATTTAATACACAACATCTACAATCATGTGTAAGTATGTACAGAATATGGAAGATCCATCTAAAACCTAAAACATAGGTGGTATTAAATCTAAATAATTGAATGAAATTCTCAAATTACTTAAGATTCATAACTACAATCAAACCTTTTCAACAACATACAAAGGGTAGAGTTGGAAAAGTTGAAAAATGGGAAAAATTACCTTATTTTCTTCAAATAAGGTTTATGCCTGATATAATGCTTTGTATTGGTGGAATCTAGTGAGGTTTATGTGAGCCTTAATGTTCTAGTCTGGTATCCTAAGCCTATAAGTCGCTTATTAACATGAGATGAGGTTGTTAGGTCAATATAAAGTGATGCTAGATTATTGTTTCATCTATCCAAGTTCACACTTGAAACATTCAATGAAAGCTATATTAGTTGAAGCTAAAATGCAAAAATTGTGACCTACACATCTATAATGAATTAATAGTGAAATGATTATATGTTCTCAAGGAATAAATGAGTATGATCACATATGGAATGGCCTAATAGACTCTGTGGAAACCAAGATGTGGGAAACACATGTCCAATTAAATGTCTTCACCTATAGGAAGGTCTCATATCCATTAACAACATTCACAATCTAACTACAAGCCTATGGTCTTTTAAAGGTGATGGTGTGAGAACATGTTGTCAAAACATGAGATGAGATCATATAAGTCTATAATGATCTTTAGTGACTTCAATAGAAGATGAATGTGTGAAAATAAAATGCCCAAGAATGAATGACAAGTATAGGAATATTTTTAATTCTTCCTTAATTAACACCTATAGGTGACATAGTCATAACAATCTGAAACCAAGACAAATCTATGGAGAGATACTAGTTTTGAGGGTTGGAAGATGTGTAAGGTGGATAACCATATTTATTACATTATCAGGGTTGATGACATTATAATTTATGTGATTTTCAAAAAGAAATAAATAGGGCTATAATCCTACACTTAGTTTACTAAGTTCTACATGTAGTTTTTAGATCTAAATATTAGTCTTAAGGAGTTTGAAGATTTAGAGGTGTTAGAAACATATAAAAACTTTTAAACTTGGTACATAGCATTATCATGACTTAAGATAAGCCTCCATGATGTCTATTAGATGGTGAAAATAGGGGATATACTCTCTATTCTATCTTAGATAGAGATCACTCCATGAGTAACAAAACTACAAGAATGGTATATGAGTGTTGAAATTATGAATGAGGAGTCTTTGAATGATCATGGAATGACATACATTTGGACCAAAAGTGAAAAACATAGAGGAGGCCCTAAAATCATTAGAAATATACAAAGGGTCAAACACATAGTCAAACACAGTCTAGACCTATTATTAATCCTATACTTGGCCTAAACCCTCATGTCCTCTATCTTGTTTCAAATAACCATGAGATACTTATAATCCAATTGATAAACTTAAGAGTAGAATATAGGACCAATTAGAACCATATATTTTTTGGAAGTTACACAAGATTGGTCATTCAAGATTTTCCTCTCAAGCCTAATAATAATGCATATAAGATCTTGAGAGACTAAATTTATGTGCTTATATCAGTATAGATGGATTGCATGGTGATTCAAGGATCTAGGAATAGTTTAGGGGGTCCTTAGCTTGTCCTCAGTAGAATTGGTTTGAATTTTTAGCATCTAGTTTTTATGAACCATTGTAAATAGTCTAATATACCTAAAACCCTCTCAAAACCCTTTTTTAGACCCAATGGAGAAGACATGAAGTAATTTTCATCCAAAAAGGGTTAGTTGGTACTTTTCTAAAAATCTCTTAGGCTCCATGACATTCATTTAGTCCATACCATCTCTTATATGAATAGATTTAATTCAATATTTTTTGTAAGTTTTGATGTCTTTTACAAGTGAAAAATGGAATTATTGAATGATAATAATTGTATAAGGTGAATAGGGACTTATTCTAACACCTCATATCCATATCTCACCTCAATTTTGCATAAATGTCTCTCTATTGATTGGATCACTATAGGCAGTCCAAAATAAGATAGTGAGAATAAACATGATTGCCTAACTATGATATGAGAAGTATGGTTTGAAATTTCCATTGAGGTATATGACATACCACATACAACATATTCCCTTGAGAAACTGTAAGTCATTTTGATGACAAGTGTGAAGAGTGAGGCCTAGAAGGGTAATAAGTGGTTAATCGATAGTGAATGATAAGTGGTGCATAAGAGGATATCATCTGAGGGGAATATGAGGTATATTATAATATTGTTACAACATTTTCATGATAATGAAAATGTGTTAAATATACCTATGGTATTTTTTAGTAGCCAAATGGACTCCTCATGATCAAGATAGTTTCAAGAACCATGAAGTACCTCTATGCCAACCTGAAAGATGTGTCATGTTTGTGATAAACACCTATCTTAGAGGACTTTATGACCTATTTTACACTTAATTATCTTGATTTTTAACTAGTTTTCATAGATTGACACTTGGTCTTGTGACCCTTCCACTTCTCTTCTTCTCTCTCTTCTCCTTTGCTCTATAAATGTAAGCCTTTTTGGTAATTGTATCTAGTACACACCTAGTATGGTGAAGCCCTACTAGTTTCTCACCTTGTTTTGACTTTGAATAAGATTATAAAGTTGATTTTATATCTAAAATATATTTACTAATTGTGATAATTAGTGAACTTATATGGTAAGTGATGAATATGCTCTCCTTGTTTCCATTCTGCTCTTGAATGTTTTGTGTAGGTGATATCTCTTCTAATAGGTTTCATAAAGTGTATTTATTTGTTAAGTGTGTATTTAAGTGTGAGAGGGAATATTAGTGTCTAGTATTAGACCTTATTTTCACTAACCTCTAGATGTGCATAACAATCTACCTCTATGATAAATACTTATTCTAGAAGGATAATGAATTAAGGTCAGTTTTGGTAGTCTTCATTCTTAGTACATATGCAAGTGTGTTTATAGACTATTTGTTTGGTTTATCAAATCCATTATAATAGGTTACATTATGTTACATTATTCCCTTTTTACCCCCAAGTGATTGGTCTATTGTAGTGTGAGATCTTAAGAGATAAATTAAGGGAGCGAGCCCTTTAACTTAGAGGTTTACCTATGCTATAGGCAACCCACAGGCCTAAAGGTAATCCCATGTTATCCAAATATAGGAGAGGATTAAACACTCTCTCCTAGGGTGAAATATTTGGATATAATAGGTAAATGTTGTAAGTTTCCATATCATTAACTTTTGTCACATAATTTTTCATATTCTTGACATTTTTGTTCCATGGTTGGCTAATAATAACCTTGTTCGATTAACTAGTGGGACATTGCTTTACTACTAAAATGACCACCACATTCACTATCATATATATATATATATATATATATATATATATATATATAGTTTATCTTAGATGCTAAACATCATACTAAGTTTTTTAGATGTTCTCAATAGATAAATCATCAAATTGAGTGTATAGACACTAAACCGTGTCCTTAAAAATAATTAAGTGTTCTTCATTTATTTGATAAACATATGTGACTTGATTAACAATTGATTGGGAGTCCCTATAAACTTTTATTGATTTTATTTTGAGATCTTGAGCTAATTAAAGGCCTAAAATTAGTGTTGTACCCAACACATCCCCTTTTTCCATACGAAAATAGGGACCCACCTTTTTTTGAATTATATACTTGACTTTGAGCCCCTCTTCTATATGTTTAAGCAAAATCTGGGAGAAGATTGGTTATTGGCCTTTCCATAATTTGGAAAAGTGGCATTGGTATTGTGTTTTCATAGACTAAGATTATACCTCTTAGGAGTTTTTAAACTTATTTATTTTAGACTTTTTATACCAGGGATTTTCTCTAATATCTTTGTTAGTTTATTTTTATCAAGCTTATCAATCAGAAGTAATTCCTTTGGGTATTGTTGACGTAGAAGATTGCACCCTTGGTAGGAGACCAAGCTCTTGCCTTCTTCACGCAACAATGGAAACTCCCCTCTCACCTATGGGACTAGTGAAGCTAGAGGGGAGAGTCTCTAGATAAGGGCTAGCTCCCTTTGATGTATCATTTAAGCCCTAGTTTCTCCTACTGCTAACAAACAAATGTAAAAAAGTGGGGGGGGATGAAAAGGGAAAAGGAGATGCTAAAAACAAAGCCTAAGCCTAAAAAAAGAAAAGGTGATACACTAGAAAAAGTGATCCACCCAGCCCAAATATACACTTTTCACCAAAAGGAAGTGCCTATACACTTCATTTGAAGTGAGAAAACCTTCTACATCAATGGGTCAGGGGTCCATGGAGATAGAAGGAGGAAATAACTACTAGAGGCATTTTGAGACACATTGTAGCAGCCTATCCACTTCACCTACACTCCTCTAGGGACACTTCTGATAGACCTATAAAAGGAAACTCAAAAATGCACTAGACATGCTAAAATCATTCTACAAAAGCATTTAAGAAAATGACTTAACACATAATCAAGGCATAGACACATACTAAAGATGAAAAACTCAGAATGGAGGTAAAAATAGCTAAGTTCTGATTCAAGGTAAAATTTTGGCAGAGCTCTGCCTTACAAGCCCAAGAGATTTTTGGACAAAGTTTGCCTTAATTTTACCATGAATCAAAAATTAGCTATTTTTACCTCCATTCTGAGTTTTGCATCTTTAGTATGTGTCTATGCCTTGATTTTTTGTTAAGTCATTTTCTTAAATGATTTTATAGAATGATTTCAGCATGTCTGGTGCATTTTTTAGTTTCCTTTTACAAGTCTATCAGAAGTGTCCCTAGAGGAGTGTAGGTGAAGTGGATAGGCTACTACAGTGTCTCCCAAAATGCCTCTATTAGTTGTTTCCTCCCTGTATCTCCATGGACCCCTGACCCACTGATGCAAAAGGTTTTCTCACTTTAGATGAAGTGTATAGGTACTTCCTTTTAGTGAAAAGTGTATATTTGAGCTGGGTGGATCACTTTTTTTGGTGTATCACCTTTTCTTTTTTTTAGGCTTAGGATTTGTTTTCAGCATCTCCTTCTCCCTTTTCATCCCCCCCCCACTTTTTTACATTTGTTTATTAGCAGTAGGAGAAACCAGGGCCTAAATGATACATCAGAGGGAGCTAGCCCTTATCTAGCGACTCTCCCCTCTAGCTTCACTGGTCCCACAGGTGAGAGGGGAGTTTCGATTTTTGCATGAAGAAGGCAAGAGCTCGGCCTCCTACCAAGGGTGCAATCTTCCATGTCAACAATTTTTGGCATGCCCAATGGGATCAACTAGGATAAGTTGTGTCCAAAGAGTTGAAGAATTTTTGGTGTGTTCTTCAATCGACCAGCCTTTAGAGGCTTTTACATCAACACCAATGGCGACACTGAGTTGAATCAGCTGGTTGAGCAGCCTGGTGTCATTAAGAAATCACTTTTGTATGTATAATCCCTATGGACAAAATCATGGACCTTGTTTTCCTTCCTATATTTTTGATTAAGCTCAGCGTTTTTATGGCATCTCCCCAATCAGCCCTCCTAGTTGCCCTGCAATGATAAGGGAAGTGGCCCATGAGTTTGAGAAGTAGATGATGGAGATTAAAAGACGAGGAGTAGTATGGATATCAGTAGAAGCTGATGTATAAAGAGTGGTGTTTGTTTAGGCAAGCACATGCCTTGCATTCCATGGAGGAGGAGGTAGCGAAATGGAGAAATCCATTTTTTCAAGGCAATTATCCCTATGTGCCCCCTCTTATTCTAAAGAAAGACCCCTCTTTTGCACCAAATCCTTTCTATCAGATAACACTTTCTCACTCCAGCTTGTTAAGTTGTGGATCTAAAAGCTTCACTGATGTAAATGGTGGAGATTGCTGAGTGTTAAAGTAATTGACGTCGGTCTGATCAACTGACATCAGTCATATTCAGTGTACATAGTAACTGACATTGATTATGGTCGACTGGCATCGGTCAGATAAGAACTGATGTCGGTCACCTATGTGTTCCAAAATTGATGTAATTTTAGACAGACAGTTAGTTTGCATGTAAAGACTAATTTTAGTCTTGAGTCTACATTTCTAATTATTGTTTGTATGGGATCTATTTAAGAGACCCATGGGGCTGTATTGTAAGTAAGGACAAGTCTAAGGACAAAAGGATTAGATCCTTCACTTGAAGGCAAGATCAACAATTGGATTGGTTATCTCAAGGGGTGTAAGATCAGTTGATTTGCAAGTAGCAAGATCAAGGAGATCTACATGGTAAGTAAGGTTAGTTGATTTGTAGTGTAGTAAGATCAAGGAGATCTACGAGTGTGTGCGTGCAAGTTTAGTTAGATTTGTGGGGTAGCAAGATCAAGGAGATCTGCAACACAACAAGGAGCAAGATCAAGGAGATATGCTTGTGTATGTAAGGTAGACAAAAAAACCATTGAGTTGATTGTCACCGAGTACTAGTATTATAGTCAAAAAAACTGGTTGAGTTGGTTGTCACAAGGACTGGAGGAAACAACAACTCGCTATTGAGTTGATCATTGGTTGTAATTGAGAGAGAGAACTCTTGAGGGAGAATTATTGTACACCTAAAAGGTGTGAGAAGAGTGTGATTTCTTCATTGTATTTCCTTCTTAAAGAGTGTTAATACAAGATTGTATTGTCTCTCATATTCTATGCTATTTTTGAATTCTAGTTACATATTACTTCTAGTTAAATTCTATGTTTAGTTGCTTATACAAAGGTAATCAATTGTGCTCTTAGGAGAGGATCCTAACAAGTGGTATTAAAGCTGTGTGTTTTAGATCCTGACAAGTGGTATTAGAGCCAAGTTCAGAGAAGGTTAGTGATTATTGATTATAGGTCACTCTCAGGGGTTTCTGATTGAGTGGGAGTAAAGCAATGGCAAAAAAAAGTACACTATCAATGGAGAAATTCAATGGCAATAATTATCAATTATGGAATTGTGGAAAGAAAGGGCATGTAAAGAAAGATTGTTGGTTGGTAGAAGATCAACATGAAGGAAATAAAGAAGCAAATGATATAGGTATTGTTACATGGAATGCTCTTATATGTTCCTTGGATAAAGTAGAATCTTGGGTTTTAGATTCTGGTGTCTCTTTCCATGCAACCCCAAATAGAGTATTTTTCCATGAGTATGTCCATGGAGACTTTGGAAAGATTTATTTAGGGGTTGGTGAGCCTTCTCAAATTGTTGGCAAAGGGGAAGTGTGGCTAAAATTGTAGATCAACAACACATGGGTGTTGAAGGATGTCATGCATGTTCCCATCCTGAAGAGGAGTCTAATTTATATAGGAAAGTTGGGTGATGAGGGTTACAATGTAACTCTCACAGTGGAATCATGGAAAGTTTCTAATGGTGCACTTGTATTAGTAAGAGGTAAGAAAGTAGGTACACTTTATCTATCTACTTGTATTACTGATTCTCTTTCTATTTTATCTACTTCAGATGTAGATGTAAAGGTGTGGATCTGTAGGCTTGGTCACATGTGTGAGAAGGGAATGGATGTTCTTAAGTCAAATGGTAAGCTTTCAAATTTGAAAAGCATAGATCGAGATTTCTGTAAGCAACAGAAGAAAGTGAGGTTTTTTGAAACTGGGTCAACAAAGAAGAAGGTAGCTTCTATTTGAGGATCATAGTATTGCATAAAGAGGAAATTTGATGTTTTTAACAAAGTTAAGAACTGGAAAGCCTTGGTTTTCAAGGAGAAGATGATGGATAGAGATCAGCTCAAGAGGCTGAATGATTTTGAGCAGGGCAGTGTTAATTTAGATAATGTTATGATCCAAAATGAGCTCGTGAGTAAAAAATTATCACTCACAAGAAAACACAGTTATTGACGTCGGTCAAGTCAGAACTAACGTCGATCAGGCAAGAACTGATGTCGGTCATGTGCAGACTAAAGTTGATGATGTCAGGTAGGTGGACACCAACATCAATCAAGAAACTGATGTCGATGATTAGGTGGAAATGACATCGGTTGGGTGTAGACCAAGGTCGGCCAAAGGTGACCGAGATTGGTCACTATTAGAACAAATTTTGGGCAAACAACAAGCTATTAAGGAGTCTCAAACACCCATGTGGAGGTCTAAAAGGGTAAGTAAGCCTCAAATTTGTTATTCCCCTTCTTTATACTACTTGTTGCTCACTGATGGTAGAAAACTAGGAAGTTTTAAAGAGGCAATGCAGGTAGAATCCAAGAAATAGTGGGAGCATGGCATGAATGAGGAAATTGATTCCTTGGGAGAGAACCAAACGTGGGATTTGGTAGAGTTGCCAGCCAAAAAGAAAGCACTAAAAGATGAATGGATTCACAGGTTAAAGAAAGGAGAGAATGGACAGATAAGACAAAAGGCTAGGTTATATGGTCTTGAGCAAGATCCATGATAGTGGTATAAGTTTGACAGGTTTATGACAAAGCATGGCTTTAGTCAATGTCAATGTGACCATTGTGTTTATTTTACAAGGTTGGATAATGGTCACTACATTATCCTGTTACTGTATGTAGTGTATATGCTTGTTGTAGGGTCACACATGTAGGGATTTGCTGAGCTAAAGGTAAAAATAGCTCAGACATGTGCTAAAAAGGATTTAGGAGGAGCAAATAAAATCCTTGGCATGAGTATTTCTAGAGATAGCAAAAATCACAGGTTGATTTTGTCTCAAGAAAAGTATGTGAATAAGGTAGTGGAGAGGTTTGATATGCAGGATGTAAAATCGATAACCACACCTATGGTTGGATAGTTCAAGTTGAGCTATGAATAGTGTCCTAAATCACATGATGAGGTTGGGTACATGGTATGTACTAGACCTGATATTACTCAAGTAGTGGAAGTTGTCAGCAAGTTTATGGCCAATCCAAGAAAGGAGAACTGGAAAGTAGTTCAGTGTCTTCTTAGATATCTGAGAGGGACCAGCAATAGGTATTTACGATATGCATGGTCAAGCATTTCTCTACATGGGTATGTAGATTCGGATATGGCAGGTGATTTGGATTATAGGAAAAGCACCATAGGATATGTGTTCACTATTGTTGGAATGGTGGTTAGCTAGATTTCAGAGATGCAGAAGGTTGTTGTAGTCACAGTGGCTATCAAGTAAATAATATGGATAACTTGGTTCATGGAAGAGTTGGGAAAGGAGCAAGAGATTTGCAGATTGTACAGTGATAGTCAAAGAGAAATTCATTTTGCGAAGGATTTAACCTTTCATTCAAGAACCATACAGCTTAGGTACCAATTCATTAGACAGGTATTGGAGGATGGTGAGTTGAAGTTGGAATGGATCCATATAGATAAGAACCCTGCAGATATGTTAACAAAGTTAGGAACAAAAGGAAAGTTGAATCATCATTCAACTTTTGTTGGTCTTCAAGATTAAACTTGAAGATGTGGAATACAAGCTAGAAATAAATTAGAGGATGTACAGGTATAGGTACAAATGCAACTATTTATCTCTAAGTGGGAGATTGTTAAGTTGTGGAGCTAAAAGCTTCACTGATGTAAATGGTGTAGGTTTTTGAGTGTTATTGTAATCAATGTTAGTCTGATCAATCAACATCAATCATATTCAGTGTACATAGTAACTGACATCGGTTATGGTTGGCCGGCATCAGTCAGACAGGAACTGATGTCGGTCACCTATGTGTTCCAAAACTGGTCTAATTTTAGACAAACAGTTAGTTTGCATGTAAAGACTAATTTTAGTCTTGAGTCTGCATTTCTAATTATTGTTTGTATGGGATCTATTTAAGATACCCATGGGGCTGTATTGTAAGTAAGGGCAAGTCTAAGGATAAAAGGATTAGATCCTTCACTTGAAGGCAAGAACAACAATTGGGTTGGTTGTCTCAAGGGGTGTAAGATCAATTGATCTATAGGTAGCAAGATTAGGGAGATCTACATGGTAAGCAAGGTCAGTTGATCTATGGTGTAGTAAGATCAAAGAGATCTACGGGTGTGTGTGTGTAAGGTCAGTAAATTTGTGGGGTAGCAAGATCAAGGAGATCTGCAACACAACAAGAAGCAAGATCAAGGAGATCTATTTGTGTATGTAAGGTAGATAAAACAACCATTGAGTTGATTGTCATTAGGTACTGGTATTGTAGACAAAACAACTGGTTAAGTTGGTTGTCACAAGGACTGGAGGAAACAACAACTCGCTATTGAGTTGATTGTTGGTTGTAATTAAGAGGGTGAGAACTCTTAAGGGAGAATTACTATACACCCAAGAGGTGTGGGAAGAGTGTGATTTCTTCATTGTATTTCCTTCTGGAAGAGTGTTAATACAAGATTGTATTGTCTCTCATATTCTGTGTTATTTTTGAATTCTAGTTACATATTATTTTTGGTTAAATTCCATGTTTCGTTGCTTATACAAAGGTAATAAATTGTACTCTTAGGAGAGGATCCTAACAAGTGGTATCAGAGCTGTGTGTTCTAGATCCTGACAAGTGGTATCAGAGCTAGGTTCAGAGTAGGTTAGTGATTGTTGATTAGAAGTCACTCTCAGGGGTTTCTTATTGAGTGGGAGTAAAGCAATGGCATAAGAAAGTACACTAAGAATAGATAAATTCAATGGCAAGAATTATCAATTATGGAATTGTGGAAAGAAAGGGCATGTAAAGAAATATTATTGGTTGGTAGAAGATTAACATGAAAGAAATAAAGAAGAAAATGATATAGGTATTGTTGCACAAGATGCTCTTATATGTTCCTTGGATAAAGTAGAATCTTGGGTTTTAGATTTTGGTGCCTCTTTCCATGTAACCCCAAATAGAGTATTTTTTCATGAGTATGTCCATGAAGACTTTAGAAATATTTATTTAGGGGTTGGTGAGCCTAGTCAAATTGTTGGCAAAGGGAAAGTGTGGCTGAAATTACAGACGGGCAACACATGGGTGTTGAAGGATGTCATGCATGTTCCCATCCTTAAGAGGAGTCTAATTTCTGCAAAAAAGTTGGGTGATGAGGGTTGCACAATAACTCTCACAGCAGAATCTTGGAAAGTTTCTAAGGGTGCACTTGTATTAGCAACAGGTAAGATAGTAGGTAAACTTTATCTATCTACTTGTATCACTGATTCTCCTTCTATTTTATCTATTTCAGATGTAGATGCAAAGATGTGGCTCTATAGGCTTGGTCACATGAGTGAGAAGGGAATGGATGTTCTTAAGTCAAATGGTAAGCTTTAAGATTTGAAAAGCATAGATCAAGATTTTTGTAAGCAATAAAAGAAAGTGAGGTTTCTTGAAATTGGGTCAACAAAGAAGAAGGTAGCTTCTATTGGAGGATCACATTATTGTATAAAGAGGAAATTTGATGTTTTTGACAAAGTTAAGAACTGGAAAGCCTTGGTTTTCAAGGAGAAGATGATGGACAGAAATCAACTCAAGAGGCTAAATAATTTTGAGCAAGGTAGTGTTGATTTGGACAATGTTATGATCAAAAATGAGCTCACAGGTAGAAATCATCACTCGCAAGAAAACATAGTTACCGACATCAGTCAGGTGAGAACCAACGTTAATCAGGGAAAAACCAACATTGGTCATGTGCAGACTAAAGTCGGTGATGTCAGGCAGGTGGACACTGATGTCGGTCAAGAAATTGATGTCAGCAATCAGGTGGAAATGACATCAGTCAGGTGCAGACCGTGGTTAGCTAGAGGTGACTAAGATCGGTCACTGTTAGAACAAATTTTGGGTAGATAGCAAGCTATCAAGGAGTCTTAAATGCCCATGTGGAGGTCTGAAAGGTTAAGTAAGCCTCAAAATCATTATTCCCTTTCTTTATACTACTTGTTGCTCACTGATGGTGGAAAACTAAGAAGTTTTAAAGAGGCAATATAGGTAGAATCTAGGAAATAGTGGGAGCATGGCATGAATGATAAAATTGATTCCTTGGGAGGGAACCAAATGTGGGATTTGGTAGAGTTGCCAGCCAAAAAGTAAGCACTGAAAGATGAATGGATTCATAGGTTAAAGAAAGGAGATAATGGATAGGTGAGATAGAAGGCCAGGTTATATGGTCTTGAGCAAGCTCCAGGATAGTGGTATAGGTTTGACAGGTTTATGACAAAGTATGGCTTTAGTCAATGTCAATGTGACCATTGTGTTTATTTTACCAGGCTGGATAATGGTCGCTACATTATCCTATTACTGTATGTAGTGTATATGCTTGTTGTAGGGTCACACATGCAGGGATTTGCTGAGCTAAAGGTAAAAGTAGCTCAAATATGTGCTAGGGAGGATTTAGGAGGAGCAAAGAAAATCCTTGGCATGATTATTTTTAGAGACAGGGAAAATCATAGGTTGATTTTATCTCAAGAGGATTATGTGAATAAGGTAGTGGAGAGGTTTGATATGTAGGATGCAAAATTGGTAAGCACACCTATGGTTAGACAGTTCAAGTTGAGCTATGAACAGTGTCCTGAATCACATGATGAGGTTGGGTACATGATATGTACTAAACCTGATATTACCCAAGCAGTGGGAGTTTTCAGCAAGTTTATGGCCAATCCAGGAAAGGAGCACTGGAAAGCAGTTTAGTGGATTCTCAAATATCTAAGAGGGACCAGTAGTAGGTATTTATGCTAAGTAGGTTCAAGCATTTCTCTACATGGGTATGTAGATTCGGATATGGTAGGTGACTTGGATGATAGGAGAAACACCACAGGATATGTGTTCACTATTGGTGGAATAGTGGTTAGCTAGATTTTAGAGATGTAGAAGGTTGTTGCAATCATAGTGGCTAGCAAGGAAATAATATGGATGACTTGGTTCATGGAAGAGTTGGGAAAGGAGCAAGAGAGTTGAAGATTATACAGTGATAGTCAAAGAGCAATTCATTTGGCAAAGGATTCAACCTTTCATTTAAGAACCATATAGCTTAGGTACCACTTCATTAGACAGGTATTAGAGGATGGTGAGTTGAAGCTGGAATGGATCCATACAGATAAGAACCCTGCAGATATGTTAACAAAGTCGGGAACAAAGGAGAAGTTGAATCTTCATTCAACTTTTATTGGTCTTCAAGACTGAACTTTAAGATGTGGAATACAAGCTAGAAACAAATTAGAGGATGTACATGTACAGGTACAGATGCAATTATTTATCTCCAAGTGGGAGATTGTTAAGTTGTGGAGCTAAAAGATTCACTAATGCAAATGGTGGAGATTGCTGAGTGTTAAAGTAACTGACATTGGTCTGATTAACTAATGTCAGTCATATTAAGTGTACACAGTAACTGACATCAGTTATGGTTGGTCGGCATCAGTCAGATAAGAACTGACGTCGGTCACCTGTGTGTTATAGAACTAGTCTAATTTTAGATGGACAATTAGTTTGCATGTAAAGACTAATTTTAGTCTTGAGTCTACATTTCTAATTATTATTTGTATGGAATCTATTTAAGAGACCCATGTGGTTGTATTGTATGTAAGGACAAGTCTAAGGACAAAAGGATTAGATCCTTCACTTGAAGGTAAGAACAACAATTGGGTTGGTTGTCTCAATGGGTGTAAGATCAATTGATCTGTAGGTAGCAAGATCAGGAAGATCTACATGGTAAGCAAGGTCAGTTGATCTATGCTGTAGTAAGATCAAGGAGATCTATGGGTGTGTGTGTGCAAGGTCAGTTAGGTCTACAGGGTAGCAAGATCAAGGAGATTTGTAGCACAACAAGGAGCAAGATCAAGGAGATCTACTTGTGTATGTAAGGTAAACAAAACAACCATTGAGTTATTTATCACTGGGTACTAGTATTGTAGGCAAAACAACTGGTTGAATTGGTTGTCATAAGGATTGGAGGAAACAATAACTCGCTATTGAGTTGATTGTTGGTTGTAATTGAGAGAGAGAGAACTCTTGAGGGAGAATTACTATACACCCAAGAGGTGTGAGAAGAGTGTGATTTCTTCATTGTATTTCCTTCTAGAAGAGTGTTAATACAAGATTGTATTGTCTCTCATATTCTATGCTATTTATGAATTCTAGTTACACATTACTTCTACTTAAATTCTATGTTTAGTTGCTTATACAAAGGTAATCAATTGTGCTCTTAGGAGAGGATCCTAACAAGTGGTATCAGAGCTGTGTGTTCTAGATCCTGACAAGTGGTATCAGAGCCAGGTTTGGAGCAGGTTAGTGATTGTTGATTACAGGTCACTCTCAGGGGTTTCTAATTGAGTGGGAGTAAAGCAATGGTAGAAAAAAGTACACTAAGAATGGAGAAATTCAATGGCAAGAATTATCAATTATGGAATTGTTGAAGGATAGGGCATGTAAAGAAAGATTATTGGTTGGTAGATCAGCATGAAGGAAATAAAGAAGCAAATGATATAGGTATTATTACACAGGATGCTCTTATATGTTCTTTGGATAAAGTAGAATCTTGGGTTTTAGATTTTGGTGCCTCTTTACATGCAACCCCCAAAAGAGTATTTTTCCATGAGTATGTCCATGGAGACTTTGGAAAGATTTATTTAGGGGTTGGTGAGCCTTGTCAAATTATTGGCAAAGAGGAAGTGCAGATGAAATTACAGATGGGAAACACATGGGTATTGAAATATGTCATGCATGTTCCCATCCTGAAGTGGAGTCTAATTTCTATAAGAAAGTTGGGTGATGAGGGTTGCACAGTAACTCTCATAGCAGAATCTTGGAAAGTTTCCAAGGGTGCACTTGTATTAGCAAGAGGTAAGAAAGTAGGTACACTTTATCTATCTACTTGTATTACTGATTCTCCTTCTATTTTATCCACTTTAGATGTAGATGCAAATATGTGGCTCTGTAGGCTTGGTCACATGAGTGAGAAGGGAATGGATGTTCTTAAGTCAAATGGTAAGCTTTCAGATTTGAAAAGTATAGATCGAGATTTCTATAAGCAACAGAAGAATGTGAGGTTTCTTGAAATTGGGTCAACAAAGAAGAAGGTAGCTTCTATTGGAGGATCACAGTATTGCATAAAGAGGAAATCTTATGTTTTTGACAAAGTTAAGAATTGGAAAGCCTTGGTTTTCAAGGAGAAGATGATGGACAGAGATCAGCTCAAGAGGCTGAATAATTCTGAGTAAGGCAGTGTTGATTTGGCCAATGTTATGATCCAAAATGAGCTCATGGGTAAAAATCATCACTCACAGAAAAACACAGTTACCGACATCAGTCAGGTGAGAACCGACATTGATCAGGTAGGAACCAATGTCAGTCATGTGCAAACCAAAGTCGGTGATGTCGTGTAGGTAGACTATGATGTCGATTAGGAAATTGATGTCGGTGATCTGGTGGAAATGACATTAGTCGAGTGCAGACCGAGGTTGGCTAGAGGTGACCAAGATTGGTCACTGTTAGAATGAATTTTGGGCAGACAACAAGCTATCAAGGAGTCTCAAACACCCATGTGGACATCTAAAAGTGTAGGTAAGCCTCAAATTCATTATTCCCCTTCTTTATACTACTTGTTTTTCACTAATGGTGGAAAACCAGAAAGTTTTAAAGAAGTAATGCTGGTAGAATCTAGGAAATAGTGGGAGCATGGCATGAATGAGGAAATTGATTCCTTGGGAGAGAACCAAATGTGGGATTTGGTAGAGTTGCTAGCTAGAAAGAAAGCTCTAAAAGATTAATGGATTCACAAGTTAAAGAAATGAGAGAATAGACAGGTGAGACAGAAGGCCAGGTTATATGGTCTTGAGTAAGCTCTAGGATAGTGGTATAGGTTTGACAGGTTTATGACAAAGCATGGCTTTAGTCAATGTCAATGTGACCATTATGTTTATTTTACCAGGTTGGATAATGGTCGCTACATTATCTTGTTACTATATGTAGTGTATATGCTTGTTGTAGGGTCACACATGTAGGGATTTACTGAGCTAAAGGTAAAAGTAGCTTAGACATGTGCTAGGAAAGATTTAGGAGCAAAGAAAATCCTTGGCATGAGTATTTCTAGAGATAGGGAAAATCACAGGTTGATTTTGTCTCAAGAGGATTATGTGAATAAGGTAGTGGAGAGGTTTGATATGCACGATGCCAAATTGGTAAGGACACCTATGGTTGGATAGTTCAAGTTGAGCTATGAAAAGTGTCCTAAATCACATGATGAAGTTGGGTACATGGTATGTACTAGACCTGATATTACCCAAGCAGTGGGAGTTGTTAGCAAGTTTATGGCCAATCTAGGAAAGGAGCACTGGAAAGTAGTTCAGTGGATTCTCAAATATCTGAGAGGGACCAACAACATGTATTTATCCTATGCAGGGTTAAGCATTTCTCTACATGATTATGTAGATTCAGATAAGGTAGGTGACTTGGATGACAGTAGAAGCACCATAGAACATGTGTTCACTATTGGTGAAACAGCGGTTAGCTAGATTTTAGAGATGCAGAAGGTTGTTGCAGTCATAATGGCTAGCAAGGAAATAATATGGATGACTTGGTTCATGGAAGAGTTGGGAAAGGAGTAAGAGAGTTGCAGATTGTAAAGTGATAGTCAAAGAGCAATTCATTTGGCAAAGGATTCAACCTTTCATTCAAGAACCATACAGCTTAGGTACCACTTCATTAGATAGGTATTGGAGGATGGTGAGTTGAAGCTGGAATGGATCCATATGGATAAGAACCCTGTAGATATGTTAACAAAGTTGAGAACAAAGGAGAAGTTGAATCTTCATTCAACTTTTGTTGGTCTTCAAGATTAAACTTGAAGATGTGGAATACAACCCAAAAACAAATTAGGGGATGTACAGGTATAGGTACAGATGTAACTATTTATCTCCAAGTGTGAGATTGTTAAGTTGTGGAGCTAAAAGCTTCACTGATGCAAATGCTGGAGGTTGTTGAGTGTTAAAGTAATCGATGTCAGTCTGATCAACCGCCGTCAGTCATATTTAGTGTACACAGTAACTAACATTGGTTATGGTTGGCCGGCATCGGTCAGACAGGAACTGACGTCGGTCACCTGTGTGTTCCAAAACTATTCTAATTTTAGAGGGACAATTAGTTTGCATGTAAAGACTAATTTTAGTCTTGAGTCTACATTTCTAATTATTGTTTGTATGGGATCTATTTAAGAGACCCATGGGGTTGTATTGTAAGTAATGACAAGTCTAAAGACAAAAGGATTAGGTCCTTCACTTGAAGGCAAGAACAACAATTGGGTTGGTTGTCTCAAGGGGAGTAAGATTAGTTGATCTGTAGGTAGCAAGATCAAGGAGATCTACATGGTAAGCAAGGTCAATTGATCTATAGTGTAGCAAGATCAAGGAGATCTGTGGGTGTGTGTGTGTAAGGTCAGTAAGATCTGTGAGGTAGAAAGATCAAGGAGATTTGTAACACAACTAGGAGCAAGATCAAGGAGATCTGCTTATGTATGTAAGGTAGACAAAACAACCATTGAGTTGATTGTCACTAGGTACTGGTATTGTAGGCAAAACAACCAGTTGAGTTGGTTGTCACAAGGACTGGAGGAAATAACAACTCGCTATTGAGTTGATTGTTGGTTGTAATTGAGAGAGAGAGAACTCTTGAGGGAGAATTACTATACACCCAAGAGGTGTGGGAAGAGTGTGATTTCTTTATTGTATTTCCTTTTGGAAGAGTGTTAATACAAGATTATATTGTCTCTCATATTCTGTGTTGTTTTTGAATTGTAGTTACATATTACTTTTGGTTAAATTCTGTGTTTAGTTTCTTATACAAAGGTAATCAATTGTGCTCTTAGGAGAGGATCCTAACACAACTCATCTGATGTATCTGCTCTCAATCTTATGCACTTGGCTTTCCAACATCAGAAGGCATTAGAGTAGCCCCCCATGGAGATCAATCTTCTCAATTCCTTATATTTTGAATCTTCCATTGGGGGAATACCATGAGCCAGCACATCTCTCTTCTAGAGACTCTTCTGGTGCATCAATAGTCTCTTCCTAGCATTCCTCAACCTCCCCAAGTCCTTCAGCATGATGTGTGAATCCCAAGTTAGAGGAAGGAATGCCAAGAACCAAACCAGAGCCTTGAAGAGGATGATGCTGGTGATCTCCAAAAAAGACTCCTTCAAGAAAATATAGCCAAGAGAATTGCAGAGTTGGAGTCCAAAATGAGATTCCTCAGCCAACGTGTGATGGACCTATCTAAACCTAGTCCATCCACACACCTCTAAGAGATCTATTAGGCCACACCTAATATAGATGAAGTACTAACCAATTGGAAGGAGGAGAATCATTCGATTCTAGCTCAAGGACTGCCTCCTCTTCCACATGTTTTTTCAACTTCATCCCTTCTCAAGGGGGAACCTATTTTGCAGGAGGCAAGTGAGGAGCAAAAATCTAGTCTGTAGTTCTTCAGGAGATTATCTTTGAAGGTCTAGAAATCTAGACCTTTGAGGAGGAAAAGGATAATATCTTTGAAGATCTAGAGATCTAGACCTTTGAGGAAGAAAATGAGAGGCTGGTCTCCCTCAAGGAATGCGTTGAAGAAGAAAGATTTGAACAAAGAGGTGATCTTCTGTGGGATGAGAAATCATTTTGTGATTCCATTTTATACATCACAATAGTCACCCTTCTTCAAGAAGGCCAAGAGGGAGCAAAGGATGAGTCTGATAGAGTCTGCAATGAAGCAGAACGAAACAGGTTGGACCATGATGCATTGTAGAGGGAATGTACCAATCAAAGGGATTATGGTGATGAGCTAGCAGCCACCAATTTCTTGGTGAAGAGCACTAGTATGAAGGACCAGAATTCAACAAGCTTCCAAGAATAATCAGAGTACACATGTGTTGGAAGCATGTTTGAATCTGATCCACTTGGATACAAGCCAAACAAGGTGACAGGCAAGAGGAGCAGGTCACCAAATCTCCTTTTCATTCAGCTACTTGCCTGACACCATAAGTCTTCTTGCTAGGAAGGGGACTTAAGAAGTTTTCCCTTTGATCCAAGAGGGAGGCAAACATTCCTTGTTAGCTATATATAGTAGTTTGTTTTCAGTTGTCTTTCCTGCTTTTCCTAAGTGCAGTTTGCACAAGTAGTGTTTTTTAGCCTCATGTGTTTCCCTTTAGGTGTGGGGTAAGAAGCTCCATGTTTGATTCTTTGATATTTTGGGGCTGTTGATAACCTCTCTTCAAAGCTACATCTGACTTTGTGCCTAATGGACTACAAGAAAACTGGTCTTTAAGCATAGCAGGCATGCTTCCCCTGGGAGTCACCAATTTGTTGACCATTTTTTGCCCAACAGGCCAAAAATCGGTCCCCTTCTATCCCTAATACTCTAGGCCATTTTATTTTCTGATTTTTCTTGAATCTATTCATTTCTATACACTCTATAGAATTTCTATAGACTCTACAGGTTTTGAATTTCTATAGACTCTGCAGGTTTGTCTTTAGTGAATGAAGGATTAGTTCATAAGAGTTCCAGGTTTTGCAAGGCTTCTTCAGGCTCTAGTCTAAAGGAAAAGATGAAGTTTGGCATCATTGAACCATTGAACTTGGTTTAATGCCTTGGTTTAATTCCTAGTTCAATCACTCGATTCAATCTACCTTAGTTCAATGTCTGGTTCAATCGGTAGTTCAATCACTCCTTTTTAAAGCCTGGTTCATCACTTCAAGTCCATCACTTCATTTTTTAGGCTTGGTTCAACACCCTTGATTCAATTCCTTTGGTTTAATGGCTTTGGTTCAATGCAGGTTCAATGTTTAAAGTTCATTAGTAAAGTTTAAGGCCTTGGTTTAGCAGTTAAAGTTCAACGCATTTTGGTTCATTGATGCGCAACTTTGAACCGTTGAACCGATTCAAAGGGTGGTTCAACGGGTTAGTTCAATGGCTTGGTTCAAGGGTGTGCCCTATAGCTAAAGGGTAGTCAAAGGTCTAGAAGCCCTTGTGGAGGGTAGAGAGAGTTTCAAAGAGCCCAACAGAGAAGACAAAGAGCGACCAATTCTTACAGACTTTTGTTTATGGGGAAAAATCCTAAAACAAAAGCCTGTGAAGCAAAAAAGCCACAAAAAAGGACTTGATGGCTGTTGCTAAGGATGGTAACATCTTGAAAGCCATCGAATTTAAGCAAGTGAACTAGCCATTAGGTGACGGCTGCATGAACGTCAAATTTAACTCAGTGAAGTAGCCATTATTTTTGAACTACCTTAGCACCAAATCATGGAAAGAGCCCAAGGAACACAGTGACCCACCAAGAGATCACCCCCAAGGGCTGAAAGAGTAGGAAGAAGACAAGGATTAGAAAAGACAAAGAATTCAAGTGGCGAAGGGAAGGTGAGTTATTGTCAGACCCAATGGCACAGCCTATTTTCTATAGTTGGCATTGATGAGGGGACAAACTGTAGTCTATTTGTAGAAAAGAGGTGCGGCCATGCTCTTATATTGATCTTTGAATGCCAAAGTCAATTTGGGTGATTGTGCAGCATGGTTCTAGTAGGCCTCTTTTAGAATAATGACATCAGTAACAGTGGTTTCCTCTTCCCAAGATTTAGATCACACATGGGCCACTCGCAGAAATGAGCACCAAAATCTTTCCCAAGAAGCACCAAGTTTCTCTTCTTGTTTCTATAAATTGTAAAATTCTCATTCGAGAAGGGAAATCTGCTCTCAGCCTTAAGGCAAAAATTTGCCCAAAAATCTCTTAGGCTTGTAAGACAGAGCTCTGCCAAAAAGTTTACCTTGAATCAAAACACAACATTTTTACCTCCATTCTGAGTTTTGCATCTTTAGTATGTGTCTATGCATTTTATTCTATGTTAATTCATTTTCTTAATGCTTTTGTAGAATGAACTCAGCATGTCTAGTGTAATTTGTGAGTTTCCTTTTACAGGTCTATCAGAAGTGTCCCTATGGGAGTGTAGGTGAAGTGGATAGGCTGTTGCAGTGTGTCCCAGAATGCCTCTAGTAGCTATTTCCTCCCTGTATCTCCACGGACCCCTGACCCACTGATGTAGAAGGTTTTCTCACTTTAGATGAAGTGTATAGGCACTTCCTTTTGGTGAAAGGTGTATGTTCGAGCCTGAGTGGGTCACTTTTTTCTGGTGTATCACCCCTTTTTTTACATTTTTAGGCTTAGGTTATGTTTTCAACATCTCTCTCTCCCTTTTTATCCCCCCTTTTCTACATTTTGTTTGTTAGCAGTAGGAGAAACTAGGGCCTAAATGATACATCAGAGGGAGCTAGCCCTCATCTAGAGACTCTTCCCTCCGGCTTCGTCGGTCCCATAGGCGAGAGGGGAGTTTCCATTATTACATGAAGAAGGCAGGAGCTCGGCCTCCTGCCAAGGGTGCAATCTTTTGTGTCAACAAGTATTTTATTTGACTTGTATTTATTGGACTTATCTTAATCAAACATTTTCATCGTATAGGATTTTTGTTCAAGATTTTTACCACAACCTTATCTTTGTTAGGAGCATTGTTACAGACTTTTTATCCAAAAAAATTCCCTCGATGGAATTCCTACAAACTTTTGATTATGTGATTTTTATCACAAGTATTTTGAATGATGCAATAGACCTACCCTTCAGCATTTTTTGAATTAACCCTTTGGGACTTACATAATTTGTCATTTTAGACTTATTTTATCAGAATTTTTTTTGCAAGCTTATTTTGCCTCAACATATTTATTTTAGACATTTTATCTAATAAAATTGGGTCTTCAGCATATTTATTTTAAACATTTTGTCTGACAAAGTAGATCCTTCAGCATATTGGGGGCACTTTGTCCTACAAAGTAGACCCATTGAACTTTTTGTAGTTGTCCATTGGGCTTTTTGTGGCCTTTTTTCCTTAATAGAATTATCCTTCATCCCTTTTGAACCCACCATTCAGGCTTTGTGTAACCTACCCTTTCAAAACTTTTGACTTGAAAATTTTTCCCTAAATAATTTACCCTTTAGAATTTTTATTTTGGGCATTTTTCCCTATGAGCCTATCCTTTGGGTCTTTTGATTTAGACCAATTCTTGTGGGCTTTATGTCTTAGACATATTGTCTAAAAAAAATTTACATACAGTAAGATTTTTATTGCACGTATTTTATCTGAGAAAAAGAAAGTATTTGGGATTTTTGGTATAGGTATTTTATAAATAGTGGTCCCAAACATAAAGCCAAATACCCTATGGTATATAAAAAGACCTAAGTTATATATATGCTAAGTCATTTTGTTTATACTTATAGGAATAAGGAATCTTGATGAAATGATAAGTGTCAAATTCATGGCTTAAATTATGATGGTCATGTGGACATCATTGATTATCATGAGGATGTCATTAATGGTCATGTGAACATAAATTTTAATATCATAAATTAGCCATTTTGAAATCAAATTTTAGTGGGCCTAGACATATCAATGGCCAACATTGATCTATATAATTGATCCAATGGTGCGAGATCGACAAATACTTTTTCAAAGGAATGAGGATGTGATAAGTGTCAATGAGTCAAAGCACTAAGATCTATGAACCATGTTAACTTGAGAAAATATGATCAATGGTGTGAGATAAATGTGAAAAATTCAAAGGTCCTAGAACAAGTGAAGAGCTACCAACTGGCATAAAAACATTTGAGCTAAGACTATAAAAAGCACAAAGGCACCATAGATCTACCAAGTGGCATGCTCGCATTATATCATGTAAAATATTTGATGATGTGGTAATTTTGGCCCGTATACCAATTTTTAGAATAGTTCAAATAGAATATTACGGTCCTAATTATTGAGTTGATCAGATGGCTCAAAGGTAGGATTAACATTGTAAAATGGAGGGAACAAAATAGGTTTTTATGGTGTTAAAAATTTATAAAAGTAGGTCCAAGTTTTTCCTAAGTTTACACTTTTCTAACCTTTGGCCAAGTGTAGCATTTAGAGTTTATTTAGAGGAAGTATTCCACACAAGGCACACAATAAATTTACAAGGCTTAATTCTTTCAAGAGTTTTTTCCCACTTTATTTGGCTAAGGTTGGAATTCTTTCAAGACTTTTATTTTGGGCTTTTTGTTTAAGTGTCAGCAATTATTTTGAATATTTTATCCAAAACAATTTCCTTGAAGGGTCATTTCTTTGAGGAATGTCCTTTTTATATGTTTTGAAGGATATCTAATGGAGGAATTGGTCCAAAATAGAAATCACAAAGGACACTTTTCCAGGAAAGTGTCCCAAGTAATTCTTTTGAAGGGTAATTTGCTTCACTAAAAAGTCCTATGCAATTTTCCTAAAAATACTTTTCTTCAAGAAAAGTGTCCCAAAAACTTTCTCTGAAGGATCATTCTTTGACAAATTCAAAGAGTCTAGGATGGCCTTGTAGATGTCAAATTCAAGCCCTAATAAGTGACCATTGAAATTTAAATTTTTCAATATGATTGCATAGACATCATGTTTGGGCCCCTAAAAATAGCCATTTAGATTTGAAAATCCAAATATTTTCATGCTAACATCAAAATAGAGATCAATAAAAAATCCATATGTCTTTAAATTTGATGGTCCATGGGACCTCACTTACATTTTGAAAGATGACAAATGATGATCAATGGGACATAAAATTTAAAGATAGATCAAGAAAACTCCAATTGAGCTTAAATATGATGGTAATATGAATGTAATTTGATGGGAGTGAGGAGGTCAATTGTAGGATCATGAGCTAGTCGTTGGCTTTCAAATAGTGGGTCTTAGATTGGTGATTGATTGAGCATCCAGATCTAATTAAAAACACAAGTTAAAATAGTTAGTTAATTTTAATATCATAGGTGTGATGGGAAAGTGGCACAAGTACATGAGTCTAAGCAAAATATTGATAGATTTCATTCATTCACCTTGGGTAGATCTGATGGTGCAAGCAAGGGTTAAAGAGCTCAAGGATTTGAGTCAATTTTTTATGACTAATCAAAACAAAAGAATGCCCAAATATCTTAGATAGAGGTTGAAAGGATATTTTTAGACCAAGGAAAGCAAGCATGATGCATCCAAGCTCAAGCATGATTCAGTTTGAGTTAGGAGTGGATATTTTAGGATCAAATGACACCATTGAGAACCAATAGAGGTAGACATGTAGACTTCAACTACTTTCTCACCAAGTCCAACTGCATGAAAATGACCTTTTCCCCATTATAGAACACATCAATAAACTAGTCATGAGTAGTTTTGCATTAAGACAACGTGAAAATGACTTGATCCTATCATTATAGCCACTGTGTGGCATCATAAAGAGGATATTGTAATGATGTAATGGATTGGAAAGACCTGAATCAATTATGATGGGTTTGAGTGAGCTTGATTTATGGAGGAAGTTCTAATAAATTTTCAAATGTATTTGAGCTCATTTGATTCTGTTTTAAGTGCTAAAACTACCTCTCTCTTGCCTCTTTTTTCTATAAATATATCCTTTAATCTATCATTTTTCATCCCTCAGGCTGGTATGACTAGACTCTGCCAGAATTATATTCGACACCTATTAGAGTAGTGAGTAGAGTATTTTGTAATCATTTTGCTAATCTATGTTTAGAGTTCTATTTTTTCTTAAATATGCAAATGTGAATGTTATCATCCTTTTGTATGTCAAAACTCAACCTAAGTACTAAACAATTTCTTTACAGGTCATATAGTGTGTCTCAATGTTGATCTCTAAAAGATATAGTGGACAACCAAATTTAAGTGTCTCTAACTAGGACTTATCTTCATTACTCCTTGGTCTGAACCTATCTAATAGACCTCTATATATATATGATACTATTTCATATAAACATATTAATCATTGCATTAATTTATTTCATAGTTCATTAGTGTATTAAGGAGTTCAAGCTTAAGAGTGGGTCTGATAAATTATTGGTGCATCACCACAAATTAGAATAGATTTTCTTCTTATGTAAACTCCTTAGATATTTTCACCCAAACTAGTCTTATATTTAGAAGAAAAGGTCCAAATTATAAATTTGAGGAGCTATCCTCATAAAAAATCCTAGAGGTTTGGTCTATAGATAAGCAATCCATGACCTTAGACCATTCCCATGTTGGTCTAGGTTTAAAAGTAGGACTTAAACATTATTCCTTTTATTTAGGGTATAATTTAGATCATTAATAGTTCTGGCATGCTTAGTGGGACCACTAATTTTTCATATCTAAGTATGCTAGTGATTTTTAGAGTTTCATTTTCATATTTGCATAATTTTCATGCCCCCTAGAGTTACCATATGATCTTTTGTAAAAGGGAAGGGGATAGATTTATCTAAGCTACCTTTCCAATCAACAAAGGAGAGGAAGGCCATTTAGCCAAAACCTACACATACCCCTCTTATTCCCCTTGTTGCTTACCAAAATCCTCTTACTCGTGCTAGTATAGTTCATCAAAACATTATTATTAACTCCATACCTTAAATGGTTATTCCTAAGAGGCAAGCCTTTGTACCATTCAATGGTGGTAGTCCTTTAAACCTTACTCAATGGGATGATATTCAAATCTCAAATTTAAAGGATTTTTCCTATTATACAAGAGAGAATCCAATTAATCCTATAAACCATATGGTAGATGTTGCTAACATATGTTCAATGCATTATGTAACCTAAGAAAATGTAGCAATGGGGTTGTTAGAAAATTATTTCAAAGGGAAAGAACTTCAGTGGTATAGAGGATTGGCCCCTAAATCAATCAATAGTTGGGATGAGTTTGGAGAGGTCTTGTGCAAGAACTTTGAGGATAAGAGTGATCATCTTTCACTTGTGGAGCAACTTACAATAATCAAGATATTTCCTTATGATTTCATGGTGGATTTCAACTATATATTCTAGAAAACTTGGGATAGAATTCTTGTAGTACTATGATTTTTTGTACTATTTGAAGGCTCTCAACTTAGATGTATCTATAATAATCTAATCCATGGGTGGGAACACCCTACCTGGAGCATTTGAAGTAGTAATTAGGGATTAAATTTTTTTTTATACAAGTAGGCAAACTAGTTTCAAGGCCACCAATGCCTCTTTTCCTAGAGATACATCCTCTTACCCCAAATATTACTTCAATTCCATAGTCAAATTTTTTTTATCAAATAGAAGGTGAACAAACTAACCAACTGGGGAAGATAGAGAGTCTTCTCAAAGCCTAGAAAAAGAAGTTGGTTGTAATGGAGAGGTAATAAAATCTACCATACATGCCATACCAAAATAATAATAATAATAATAATTTCAAGTATAATAGGCCACACTATCAACCTAATCAACAAGGATAGGGGTCAAAGCCCCAATCAATGAAATATAATCCTAATGCTCCAATTAATTCTAGATCTATTGTGCCAACTCAAAACAGTTATGATCAAGAAGGTCCATAGAACTCAGAGGGATAGTTTAATGAGATGGTGATGGCCAATACTAAATATATGTATCAAGACCCTAGTTGGTAGCATGTTCCTTCATTCTAGAGTCATGACATGATGCATCATCAACCAAAATCCCCCAAATGAGTCAAGATAACATGTCTACCATGTCATAGTCAAAATCTCAAAGCCAACAACGAGTGATCTTGGGTAAAACACCAATTGATACTGCATGCATTTATTTCCAAGAAGGAGAATATGTATTTGAGTATGTAGCAGATAATATGGGACAAGCTTCATAAAAAACAAATGAACTAGCTTTAGTGTAGACCAGGGATAATAAGAGGATGATGGAAGACAAATTAGGGCAATACATGATTTTTTCATCATCCCTAGAGACTATTCAATGACCTACTTCTTTAGATGCAATTGTTAAGGCTCCTAAAAATTAACAAGTGTCCCAACCTCACATATAATAGTAGAGGTCCACCTTCACTCCTCATGTTACTCAAGTGCCAAGTGATGGTTAATCTTCTAAGATGCATTCCAAAGGTACTAACCTTCCCTTTAATATTTTGTATCATTTGAAGAAGGCTAATGTAACTATGTCCATGTATGAGGCTTTGTCTATCCCAAGGTAGAAGGAAATTCTCCGTCAAGAGTTCTCCAAACTTTCTTAGGTGGAAAAGCTAATTTATTAAGTGAATATTGGTTTCATTAATAATATTTAGCCTATCCAAGCCCCTAGCCAAGTTCCCAATCGATTTATAAACATAAGATAAAATCAAAATGCTACTCATCCTTCTAATGTTTTTAAGCTTCCCCTATTCTATCTATCAGTCATCATAAGGTATTGTTTGGTACACAATTGAATGATTGACTCAAGTGCTTCAACCTTAATGATGCATAAAGCCATAGTAGATAATCTTGTGCTTAGATATGTGCCTAATGAAAATGGTGTGCTCCAATTGGATGCATCCCCTATTGAGATAGTAGGCATCTTGAAAGATCTACATATCACATTAGCTACATGTCCAAATTTTATCATTAAGCAAGATGTAATGGTGGTAGACCTACCTCCATATTTTGCCTTGTGCTTGTCTAGGGACATTACTACTAAGATCAGAGGATATCTATCATCTAATTGGTCATACATGGTTTTTAAAACTAGATATGGAACCAAAGTCACCATAAGGTTTGAGCCTATCTCTAAGTTCCACCTAGAACCCTGCATGCCCAACCTTGTAAATACCAACTATACCATATTTGAAGATTTTGAAGAGGTTGTTGAATAAGAACCCTTTAGTCATCTTGAAGGCATCTTAGATATTTACTTAGATGAGTGAGAAACTAATAACCATGGGTTTGTTCAATGTAACAAAATTGAAGAGATAGACTTAGGAGTGTATTATATGCATGAGGAAGGTGTTGCATTACCTTCCTTGACTAACACTACTCAATAAAAGGATGATATATGGACTTTGTTCTTTGATGGCTCTATGTTAAAAAATGGTAGTGGAGTGGGAGCTATGATTATTTCCCCTTCAGGTCAGAAGTATCATTCTACTACAAGACTCTAATTCATTTATACATCAAATACAACTAAATATGAAGCTCTTTTGCAAGATTTATAGAAAAAAATAAAGAGAGGCATCTAGTTCCTCAAGGTCAAAGGTGAGAGTGAAATTTTAGTGAAATAGGTGAGAGGCCTAAGTTAAATCAAAAGTCACCATCTAAAAGCCTATAAATATTAGGTATGGGACCTCATGGAGGATTTCTTGGCATTTGATATCTAGTCCATACTGAGAGAAGCAAACCAACATGTAGATAGGATTACATTGATTAGTGCCTATTATGAGATATAAAAAGGAGTCAAAGGTAGCTAAGGTCAAGATTATATACAAACCAACTATACCTGACAATGAGGTGAGTTGGCAAGTCTTTAACAATGATGATCAAATCATACGTTTTTTAATGCAAGAGGCAAAATTATGCCATAAGAATTAGGACAAGTTATAAAATTAATATGATGATCAGATAGTGAAACTAAGGTATAATAATATTCCCAAAGGGATTTTGAGATTATAAAGCATATTCAATGAAGATGACCATGTAATAAAAGGGCAAGCATGCATCTCAACTAAGGAAGAACATTATGAAAAGATAGAGATCTTTAAAGGCAAGTTGTTGAAGATCAAAAAGGTCAATATAATAGAAGAAAGAGCTAGATTTTTTGCTTTATGCCAATAATTTTATGATATATTTGTTGGGAGTACATAGACTGGAAAGGATTTGACCCCAAACATGCACAACACACAATTGAATTAGAAAGCAATGCCAAGACAGTTAGGTAGAAATAAAGGCCTATCAACCCAAGAGTGGAGGATCTCATGAGAAGGGAACTAGATAAATTGATAAAATCTAGGATAATATTTCCAATTAAACATTCTTCTTGGGTGACAAACCTTGTGCAGGTGAGGAAAAAGAATGGAGAGATTCAATTATGTGTTGACTTTAGGGAACTAAATAAAGTGTCAATTAAGGATCATTACCCACTTCCCTCTATAGATCAAATCCTAAAAAAGGTGGAAAATTCTCATTGCTTGATGGTTATTCTAGTTATAATCAAATCATGGTGAAAGAGGAGGATAGGCATAAGACTACCTTCACTACAAAATGGGGCACCTATGCATATTGTAAAATTCCCTTTGGATTCTCCAATGATGGAACCACCATCCAAAGAGAAATGGATGTATTTTCATGGTCTTTTGAATGATATGTTTTTAGTTTTCCTTGATGATATATTAGTTTTCTCAAATAATCCTAATGATCATCTGATGCATTTGAGATCTTTTTTTATAGATGCATATAATTTGGAGTTTCTTTGAATCTAAAGAAATATATTTTTTTGTACATGAAAGAAGACTTATTGGAAATGTGGTGTCTAAATATAGTCTTTCTATTGATCCAAAGAGGATAGAGTAAATCCTTGCTCTATAACTTCCTAAACACAAGAAAGGCCTGGAAATTTCTTGGGCAAGATTAACTTCATCAAAAGGTTCATTCTAGCCTTTACAGAGATGGTCAAGCCTCTCACTCATATGATAAGAAAAGGCATATAGTTCACATGGATAATAGAAGGTAAGAGGATATTTGAGGCCATCAAGGAATCCCTTTCTCATTCCCCCACTCTGATAAAACTATATTTCAATAAGGAATTCTATTTATGTGCCTTTTCTACATTAGATGCAATTTCAGTTATGCTTATGTAGTAGGATGATTAAGGCTTGGATAAACCCATTGCTTTCTTTATCCAAGATATATAAGGTTATGAATAAAGATATAGGTATTTTGAAAAGCATGTGCTTTCTATGGTAAAAAGTTTGAAGAAATTCAGGCATCTAGTTTTAAACATTAAGATCATACTAATAATGGCTCATCTAAGTGTGAAGGATTTTATCCTCAATAGAGACTTAAGAAAAAAGAGAGTTGAATGGGTCACTAAGTGTATGGAGTATGAAATTGAAGTTAGGATCATAAATATAGTTTAAGAAAATGGATTATGTGAACATATTTTTGAAGATGTGAGAGAAGAGAAGGAGACAATTTTGGTAATCTAAGACACTCAGTAAGAAGATGAAGTCGCTCTTCCATCAAGTTGGACACAAGATATTGCTAGATTTATCCAAATAGGATAGTGTCCAATAGGTTTCAATGCATCACAATGAAGACACTTTAGGATGTAATTGGTGCCATAATTTCTTATTGATGGAGTGTTATTCAAAAAACATTAGAGGTATGCTCTTAAAATGTGTCGAAACTGACTAAGTTGATAAGCTTCTTAGGCAATTTCATGATAGTCCTCAAGGAGGCCATTTTTCAGCCAAGACCATAGCCACAAAAATCATTATATCTAGTTAATTTTTTACCAATTTATTTATAAATGCTCATGCATGGGTGATAAAGTGTATAAAGTGTGCCATGATTACAGGGAAATAGAAACTAGCTATTATGCCACTGAAGCCTATTCAAGTTGAATAATATTTCATGTAATGGGGTTTAGACTTCATTGGAATGATTAATCCTACATATATTATTATCCATAAGTAGGTAATGATAGTGATAGACTACTTTACCAGATGGGTGGAAGCAATTGCCTTGAAGGAAGCAAATGATAACTCTATACTTGAGTTCTATGAGAGCTTAGTCACCCATTTTAGAGCAACTTCCACCATAATATCAAATAATGCTTTGGAATTTAGCATCACAAAGGTATGTGAGTGGGCTATTGAGTAGGGTATCTATTTAAAAAATTCATCTAAATATTATTTGTAGGGTAATGGACTAGGTGAGTCCACTAATAAGAACCTGATTTGGATCATTAAGAGAATAATGGAAGATATTCAGATATCCTATCACACAAAGCTAAAACTGACTTATGGGATGACAAATTCACCCATAATAAGTCCATTGATAACTCACATTATCTCTTAGTCTATGTAAGAGAAGAAATGATTCTAATTTCATTGGAATTTATAGCTTTGGAACTTGTACACCAACTAGAGCCTCATGAAAGTGATGCAATGGAGGTTAGAATGAATGAACTAAGAGAGTTAGAGGAAGTAAGGGATGATGGAATGCATTCCACATGGTATAAACAATAGTATTTCAAGATGACCCTTGATAAAATAGATTCATCAAAGACATTTTAGCAAGGTGGCATAGTCCTCAAATGAGATGAGGACCATGAAAAACTAGGAAAACATCCACGTTTGATAGCTTTTGGAGTGGATCATGTGTCATCATAGGATGAAAAGAGAGAAATTATTTTTAGTTTTCCAAATTAAATTGAGAGAACCTTACCATCGCTATCAATGGGAGGTATCTCAAGTTCTACTACTAGTCTCATATTTTGCCCCTTGTACATTAGTAGATATGTCTATTCTTTTCTTCCATGTGCTTTCACACCTTTCTATTTTTAGTTGTTTTATTTTTAGTTTAGATTGTTGATTTTTATTTTATTGATTTTTTATTTTTTCCCTCCACATTACTCCAAAAAAGCGTTTCCAAAATTTAATCAGAATGTATTTATAAATAGCCTTTCATTTGAACAAGCTTGATCAAGTTCTGGGTTCCATGACTAGTAGGCTAGTCAAGCCAGCTATGTCACCAAAATTATTGGCCATTCTAGCCCACATACCAAGATTCTACCTGGTTTGAATAGATGATTAGGGTCCTAATTATTGAGTTGATAAGGTGGATCAAAGGTAGGATCAATGTTACCAAATGGAGGGATCCAAACAAGTTTTCATGGTGCTGAACAATTGCAGAAGAAGGTCTAAGATTTGGCTAAGTTTACACTTTTCCAACCTTTGGCCAAGTGTAGCATTCAAAATTTCTTCTAAATAAGTGTTCCACATAAGGTCTGAAATAAATGTATAAGGCTTGATTTTTTTGGGAGTTTTGCCCCACTTTATTTGGTTAAGTTTTGGAATTCTCTTATGACTTTTGTTTTAGGATTTTTGTTTAAGTGTCAAGAATTATTTTGGACATTTTATCCAAAAAAATTTCCCCAAAGGGTCATTTATTTGAGTAAGGTCCTTTTTATAATTTAAAAATGATATCTAACAAAGGAGTTGGTCTAAAATAGAAATCTTGAAAGACACTTTTCTAGGAGACTATCCCAAACAATTCTTTTGAAGGGTACTTTGCTTTGGCAAAAGGTCCTGTGCACTTTTCCTAAAAGGTCTTTTATTCCAGAAAAGTGTCCTAAACACCTTATCTAAAAGATCATTATTTTTCAAAGTGGACCTTTGAATAAATTTTAAAGGGCACTTTTCCAAGCATGGCTCCTCAGATAATTTGTTTCAAGGGTAGTTTCTTAGAGAAAGGATCTAATGCAGGAGTTGCAAAGGGAATTTCCAAAGGACCATAGTGAAATTCTAAGGGAATAATTCCTTCGAGAATTTTTTTTTGGATAATTTTCCCAAAGGCAAATTTATTTTATAAATTTTGTCCTGAAGCAAAAAATCCTAAGGTAGAATTGCTATAGATATTTTGTCTGAGACGTGGACCCCAAAGATATGAATTCATTCAAACATTTAGTTTGAAAGAATTCCTTAAGGTAAAGATAAGGAAAATCAATTCCTTTAGAGAAAGATCTAAAATAAGTATCCCTTCAAATTTGTGATTCATACAAGTGTGCAAATGTCAATTTTAGGCTCATGAAGGTAGCTATTTGAATTCAAAAGGTCCACGTCAGCCCTGCAAACATCAAATTCAAGCCCCAACAAGTGACTATTAAAATTCAATTTTTTTAATATGGTTGCATGGATGTGAAGTTTGGGGCCCCAAAAATAGACATTTGGATTTGAAAATACAAATATGTTCATGCTAACATCCAAATAGATATTAGGAAAAAATACATATGTGCTTAAATTTGACAGTCAGTGGGTTGTCATTTGTGTTATATGGGATGACAAATAATGGTCAATGGGAAGTCAAATATAAAGACAGATCAAGATAAATCCCATTGAGATTAAATATAATATTTATGCAACCATCAATAATAGTCATGAAAATGTTATTTAATGGGAGAGAGGACATCAATTTTAGGATCATGAGCTAGTTGTTGGCTTTCAAATAGTGGGTCCCAACAGATCAATGGTTGGTGGTTAATTAAGCATCCAGATATAATGGAGAGTAAAGGTCAAAAGAGTAAGTGAATATCAAGAGTAGATTCATGATGGATAAGTGGCACAAAAACATAGGTTTGGGTAGAATATCGATGGATTGTGTTCATTCACCTCAAACAGATCTCACAGTACAAGCAGGGGTTAAAGAGTCAAGGATTTGAGTCAGTTTTTGATGACCAATCATAACAAAGGAGAGCCCAAATGTCTTAGATAGAGGTCAAAAGGTTAGTTTTTTACCAATTTAATAAATCATGATGGAGCCAAGTTCAAACATGATTCATTTTCAGCTAGGAGTGGATATTTTAGGATCAAAAGATGTCATTGAGAACTAATAGAGGTAGACATGTAGACTTTAATTGCTTCATCACCAAAGCCAACTACATGAAAATGACCATTCTCCCCACTTTGGAATGCATCAACAAACTAGTCATGAGAAATTTTACATCAAGATAAAGTGAAAATGACTTTATCCCACCATTGTAGCCACATGGAACATCATAGAGAGGATATTGTAATGATGAAATGGACTAGAGTGACCTAGATCAATCAGGAAAGGTTTGAGTGAGCTTGATTCATAGAGGAAGTTGTAACTTTTCAAATGGATTCAAACTCATTTGATTCCTTTTTTGAGTGCCAAAAATCTATCTCTCTTGCTTTTTTTTTTCTATAAATATAACCTTTGTGCTATTATTTTGCATCCCTCTGACTAGTATGATTAGACTCTGCCATAATTATATTTGACACCTATTGGAGTAGTGAATAGAGTATTTTTTATTCATTTTGCTAATCTATATTTAGTGTTCTATGTTTGTTTAAATATGTGAATGTGAATGTTATCTTCCTTTTATATGTCAAAACTCAACCTAAGTGCTAGAAGCTTTCTTCGTAGGTAATATAGTGTGTCTCAACATTGATCTCTAAAAGATATAGTGGATAGTTAATTTAAGTGTCTTTGATTAGACCTTATTTTCATTACTCCCTAGTCTAAGTGTATCAGATATACCTCTATATAAAATACTATTGCAGAGAAACATAGTTATCATTGCATTAATTTCTTTCATAGTTCATTAGTGTATTAAGGACTTCAAGCTTAAGAATGGGTTTGATATATTTTTAGTGCATCATCAAAAATTAGAATAGGTTTAATTTTTATGTAAACTCCATAACTCTTTTCTCCCCAAATTGTCTTATATTTAGAAGAAAAGGTCCAAATTATAAATCTGAGGAGCTATCCTCATAGGAAATCCTAGAGGTTTGGTTTATATATAGGATACCCATAGCCTTAAACTATTCCCATGTTAGTCAAGGTTTGAAATTAGAACTTTAACATTCCTCCTTTCAGATAGGGTACAATTTGGATCCCCAACAAGTCTTAGGTATAATTTTCAAAGATCTAGACTCAATGAGAGGCACAGGCAACATGCAATGCACAACTATTTTTGGTTAGTCATAGTTTCACTAGTTCTAAAGGATTGATATAGAGGTACTTATCTTTGACATATGTCTGAGTTCCATTTGAAGGTAGCTAATCTAAAATTATTTAAAAATTTGTTCTCAAAAGATATGAAATGTTAAGACTTTGTGCATGTACAATTTTTTAAAATGACACAAATATTTTGAATTTTTGCATGTAGTTCAAGCTATAATTGTAAAAATTGCCTTCATCTTGGACTCTTATATGGTTTTTTACCATAGTCAGAACTCAAATTTTGACTATCACATGTAATGAACTTTCATGAACTTGAAAGATGAGGTGACCCCTTCCCCAAGTCTATATAAACAATTTTAATCCAACTTGGATTTTTGTCATAGGATTTTGAATAGAGGAGAAACATCAATTTTAATCCTCAAAAAATGTGTTTGTGTATTTTATTTCCAAATTTTGTGTAATTATTTTTTTCCTCTTGGTTGTATGTTTTAATAATCTTTAGTTTGTAATAGATATGAATGGATTATTGACTATCTTGATTGATGTATTGATTTATAAATGTACAATAGTTATTAAAAGATTGTTAAATATATTGATTAGGATAATTAAAGTTAAAATTGATTCATAATTTTGAATGTACATGAGTTCTCTCTTTGATGTAGTTTTCTATATGTGTGTAATAGCTACCTCAGATACTTCACTAGCCTAAGCCACAATCTCCTGATTAAGGGTGTACAATAGCTACCCTAAAAGGAGTAACCTTTGATTGAGGCTTGTGAATTTCTTACATATTTATTTATTTATTTAGACTTCTTAGCCACATATAATTATGTGTGTGAAAATTTTTATTAGCTATAAGTGTAGGTTTTGAAAGAACTCATCCTTTTAGAAACCATCCAGGGAAGTAATTCCTAAAAAACATAGAACCTTATTTTTTGCCTTACCCTTCCCTCCTTTTTTGAGTTTGCTTTGAGATATACCCACTCTAAATTAGTAACCAACTTCCCATATAACTCACATAGAGATTCACTATCCTTTAGAGGCCGAAACCATCCAGGGAAGTAATTCCTAAAAAATATAGAGCCTTATTTTTTGCCTTACCCTTCCCTCCTTTTTTGAGTTTGCTTTGAGATATACCCACTCTAAATTATTAACCAACTTCCCATATAACTCACATAGAGATTCACTATCCTTTAGAGGCCACACCTCTATCTAAAAACCTTGTCAACAACCTACATGCCCTACCAATTATTCCATCAATAGGTTGTAAAAGATCACTTACTTGTAATTCATTCCCTGGAGTGGATTTTGCCTCCATTAAGAACCTAAAATGTTAGAGGATACCTCATTACTTTGTGCTATACATAAAACCCACATCAACAATAAATTGGTGCTCAAAAGAGGGACAATACCTCCAATTGTATTTAAAAAAATTGAGAGTGGATTGGCTCAGAAAATCACCCATATATATCCCAGTTATTCAACATTATCTCCCTGATGACCCATTATCATACCTTCCTAGGTTCCATAATAATCACCTAATAACTTTTGAAGGGAATATTGTTTCTCACACATATGGTATACATGTTATGGATATAGTATGTAAGGATATAATCTGTAAGTTTCTCCCTTTCACATTGGGGGAATAAATGCATGATTGGTTAGGAGAGTTGGCACCTAGTTCCATTACTAGATAGAGTGATCTTGAAGAACATTTTTTGATTCAATTTAGTCTAAATATTGATCTTCATGCTTTAAAAAATAATTTAACATATTATATGAAGTTAATTATAAGAGGTATGTTGGATATGAATTGTACAGAAGCTATCCAAAGAGAAAGCAAGATATTGTGCCCAAAAATGACCATATGGGAAGGGTTTCCTTTTAATCCAAGAACTATGCACAATAAGAATACTCTAGAGCCCATCATTGTTGTATAAATTAATCATAAGTATGGACATGTTGAACCTAAAGATTTTGACCCCCAAAGTTGTAACATGGTCAAAGAGGAAAAAGAGATCCTAGATGGAGAGGATGATTGGATCATAAAAGAGGAATCCATCAAGATAGGATAATTAGATCCTATTGATTCCATACCTATATTTGATGACATAATTCAAAAAATAAATGAAGATGGTGAAGAAAGTGCCAATTTAGAAGAACATTTTCAACCTTTATAGTAGCTCTATGAGATAGAATATGCCTAGGTAGAGGATCAATTAATTTTCCTTACAAATGAAGATTTTAGCTCTGAAGATGGTGTTAATGAATCTTGTGACTACCCATTTATGTTAGAATCTATATTAGAAGACTCGTTTGATGATTATATTCCTAACTTATTCTCCTCTCATCATGCAAGCTCTAATGTTGAGATTTTAGATTATGTCATGCTTGAGGTAGGTATGTCTTTTTATCATGGGCCAAATGAAAAATGTATGTTATCTTCCCCCAATAATTATAATTCTATTACTAAGTTCCTTTTTAATGGAATTAATTCACATATATTCTCATACCTTGATTTGATATATGCTAAATTCAATTTAGTGGCTAACTCTAATGTGCAAGACACTATGGTTGATTATGTGATTGACCAGGAACCCCAATGTGTGTGGACATCAACATCATTTGGCATTAAAGCAAATACTTTTGATTACACATACGATACCCATGAAGTTGTATATCTTCTAGATCATAGCTATTCAAAATAATAGCAATGAAAGGATAAACAGTATGCAATAGATGAGATGATCCCTCTAGAATTAATAATTAATGAATCTCTCACTCCTAAAATTAGAAATAGTGAGCCCCAGGAAAACATAATTTTTATTCATGATTTAGAAATTCAAGAAGCGATTCATTAAAATATTAAATGCCACACTCAAAATGAGATTTTAAATGAAGTTTTGGAGGAAAATATTGTTCATGATTATATTTATGATTTTGACTCTATCTTTGTCAACCTTACCCATGATGAGTTCATAGAGGATGATGACTTTCAAGATTGCAAGTCAAATTTAATATCCATCTTAGGAGACACTTTAGAGGAATTATTTGTTTATAATCTTTGGGATGTCCCAATCAGTAACCCTAATTTTTTATTTTACAATATGAGGGAAAGACTCAAAATTCTACTTAGTGAATACAAGGATGTCCCTGTCAATCTCAAAACTTTAATGGGGAAAACCTTGTTATTACCAAAAATTGAGAAGCATACCAAGTAAAGTTTCCAAATCCATCCTCCATATTGTTTGGGATTTTTTTAGTTTTAGGATTAGATTATATTTCATGTTTTCTTATATTAGTTTATATCTTTCTTAGATTAGTTTCCTATTTTATAGATTAGTCTTTCCTTCTTTTAGTATTCTATTTTTTTAGATTATATTTTAGTGCTTTCTTATTGTTGTTCCCAAAACCAGTCACTTGTTTCTGTGGACAACCTATTGAGAATTTTGGTCTTGCAGGACAAAAATGGTCTCCTTCTTTCTCAAAAATGTTCTGAATAGTCAAGTTATTCAGTTGCACAAGCCTTTTTGGCTAAGGAAATCATAGGTTTAAAAGGTGGATTTTCTCAAGAAGAAATTACAAAACACTTGAAGGCATTTCCTAAAATTGATAAGGATGGTTCAATGCCGAGGTTCAATGATATATGGTTCAATGACGGGGTTCAATGATTTGAAATGAATGCCACCAAACCATTGAACTCCACTTCAAAATAGTTCAAAGGTTCAAAAAGGTTCAAACGGAAGGTTCTAGCGAAAGGTTCAAATAGTTGGTTCAATGATACAAATTGAATACATAAGAAGACTCATTAAACGTGACTCTTTGCAAAACATAAAATATTGAACCATTGAGCCTTTGAATCGATAAACTCTAAAAATATGATTCAAGGTTAAAAATAGTTCAAGAGACTAGTGACGTCCCCATGGATGTCAAATATAGGATAATGGAATAACCGTTGATTTTCAAATAATGCAGACTCAAGGACAAACTTAGTGATCCACTGAGAAAAGAGCTGAAGAAGCTAGCAGAAGGTGAGAAAATAGCCCTAAGAGCTTGGATCACTAGGAAGAGACAAAATGTAGTAAGGAAAGACGTAATCAAATAGAGAATCCAGAAGCATTGGTGGAAGAATTATTCCAGGGGGTGGAATAGTCCACCAAGTGGATATTAGAGAGTGCAAGAATTCAATGGCACGGCCTATTTTTCTTCATTTGAGTAAAGATGAGTGGACATTCATGTAAGTATCATAAAGAGGAGAAACCTTTCCTTTCAGAGGATCAAGTAACCCATACTTTGGAGAAGACATTTGATATGAGTTAAATGCCAAAGTCAGGAATGGTAACCTACACTAGCATGGCCCTTGCATAGAACTTCCTCTTTCTAATGCATTCAATGCAACATGGGCCATTTTGTGAAAACAAGTGCCAAAGTATTTCTTTGGATGCTATATATTGTAATCTCTCATTTTGAATGAGGGAGATCTCTTAGTTATTAAAAGCAAAAACTCTACCCAAATTGAAAGGCATTTTTGAGACATTAAGCTCAGATTGTTAATGATATTTTATCAGGTGAATGAGATAGCAAGTGACCTTTCAAACTTTGTGTTGAAATAACTTGTGTTATGTATGAAATTGTTCTTATGTATCTTTCCTAAATACAGTCTTATCCATTTGATCAAATAATCAGAGCAAGCGAAAATAATCTGGAAGATGTCCTGAAGCTGAATGTGGAGACTTGTGCTACCATAATTGTCTTTAGCTTGTGTGTTTTACATTTCAACACAAAAGATATTGGAAAGGCTTTGAACTACTTTTATCCTTCGTGATCATATAATTTGTTGTAGTTTTTAGTGGAGACTTTGGGCTATACTTCATTATACTATGATAATAGTCCTAAATTAGTAAGAGAAGCAACAAAATACTTTGTGTTTTCATGGGTTTCTTGTGGATCCAGTTACTACCCAGGAAGTTCTATTATTTACTAAACATTATTTCTGAAAGAAGAGAATTGCTTTTAGTTATTACACAAGAATTTTCCTTTACCTTGTGAACATCATCTCTGAAAAAAAAGAGATGGATGGTATGATCTCACCTCTAAGTCTATTTTTAGTTTATATTGGTATATTATAATTTATAGGGATCCTCCCCTTGCTAAGAGGAGAGATTTATCTCATTACACTATGGTTGATATACCCATTTTTCCTTCAGTTAGTTGATGACAAAATATTCACCCAATAGTTTTTTGGTGACTCTGCTAGGGATACAAATGCACACTTTGAAGCCTCACGATTCAAATTGAAGTATTTCTAGTCCTTTTTTATTTTACACTCTAGCAGATCCACCATACATGCAAAGCCAAAAATCTCAAGGCATTTTTGATCATGTATTTGAGTTGGTGTAATGAAATAATTTTGTAATTTTTTCTCCACCATCTTGCCTTCAGCGTACTAGGAGTTTTTCTCCTACCAACATCATATCTCCAATACTAGACAAAGCTTCTAATTTCAATACTAGTAAATTTTTTTTCCATACTTACACCACAAAGGTTTGTTATTACTCCATTTAATCATCATATCATAGAAGCCCAAGGTTTTTGGGGTAATACTTTTGGTCCCCTCAATCTAAATTCACATTTACATAAACTACCTCATAGTTTAAGAAAACAATTTCTCAAATTCTATGGTGACAAGAAGGTTCATCCAGATGAGCATATTGTTGCTTTTTGCAGAGCATGTGGCATGATAGGCATGGAATATGAAGATATAATAGTGAGACTATTTGTAGAAAATTTGTAAGGCATTGTCACAAATTGGTTTTATCATCTTCAAGCTCAGACTATAACTGATTGGAACACTCTTAAGGCCAAGTTTGAGGCTAGGTTCAAACCTATAGAAGATGCATACAACTTGTTGGCTCAGCTTACGCAAATGAATAAGGAGCCTCATGAGCCTATGCAAGACATGATTTCTAAATTTGATAAGCTGAGGAATAGGATTCTTATAATTACTTAGCCACACCAAAAAATCTTAAGTGCTTCTTCATCAATTCTCAACTTCTCAATTTTGAGAATTGAGGTGGGCTAGCCATATAGATCTTTTTGCAGCTCAAATTTTGGTTGCCAAGGTCAAAGATGATCTTATCATTGCAAGTAAGATAAGAAGAGATCCTAATAGAAATAAACTTTATTCACCTACTAAAAATTCTTCTACAAGCACCACTGATCCTATGGTGCAAAAGTTAGCAAATGAGTTGTTAGCTCTAAAAAGGCAAATGGCCCAAGGAATGTCTACTCCTCATTCTTATCAGGATATACCAAGGAAGACATTCCCTAACCATTAATATCAAAGCAATGCTACCAAGAATCAAGGGCAACCTAATTGCCTTCCTCTCACATAGGGGAAGCTTGCCATTGAAGTAGCACTGGCTAACTTAGCAGTTGGTTATCATGAAGCTAAACATGATTTCTCTTTCCAACCTAAGTTGGACCAAGAAGATGATGCCAACCTCTTTGTATAAAGAGAAGAAGAATTAGCTGGTGACTCCGACATTGGTTTTCTAAATTACCAAGATGAAGCTATAAGAAAGGGAGAAGTGCTTGATGGATCATACACTATTTTTACTAGGTCCCAGAACCAGTCAACTCAACTAGATGATAAGGAAAAGGTAGGAGAAGAACCTCAACCAGTAATTTCAATTAATAAATGGAGGACTTTGCTACCTATCCAATCAAAGGACCCAGTGATCAGTAAGAAAGTAAGTACCTCAAACCATCTTATACCTTCTACTTCTATTCCTCAGACCAGTGCCACACCCAATAAAGATCAGGATGATGTACTCCCTTCCTCTATTTATAGTTCATTTTAATTATTTGATATAATTGATCATGCTAAAAAGACTAAGATTCAAATGACTGAAGTTGAGTACTTATGAGCCAATCTTGAATAGTTTGATAAGTTGGCTGAATACATAAAAAAATAAAACCATCCCTATAGGACAAGACTTTCCAAAGGTGACTCATGATTCCTTGAAGAATAAATCCACCCTAAATAATCTTTTTTCTACTCCTCTTATTTCCCCCCAAAAAAAACCTTTCTATGTTTCTCTATTAATAAATGGTCATAAGTTGAGTAACTGTATAATATACTCTAGAGCTTTTGATAATGTTATGCCCACCAAGGTAACAGATTCTCTTGGTCTTACCTTAACTAAGACTTTTGGGAGATGATTCTATATGGAAAATAAGCAAGTACCACTCATGGGTCAAATCAAAGATGACTAATTTGCATTCATGATTTTTCCAGATAAAAAGATTAAAATGACAGTCTTGGTGGCCAATGTTTCAGCTTCTTATGGCATTTTGCTCAGACATAATTTTTTCAAGGATGTAGGTGGAGATTTGAATATGGATCTATCTAAAGAAAGAATACCTATTAAAGGTGTCATGAAAAAATTGCTTCCTGAGAAAGAGTCAAAATATATTATCACCCAAACATTAGATCTCAAAGCTCAAATTTTATTTGAATCATCAGGAATGGGTAACTATTTCCTGACCACTGAATATGTTTTTAGCTCATCAGATGAAGGTTCATTAGGTGACAAATCAAAAAAATTAGATAGAAAATTAGAGGAATTTTTAAGGCAAAGTTTAGGCAAAAAATAATCTTCCCTCATTAATGAAGAGAAATCTTTGAGAAGATCAAATTATAATAATGTTTATATTTTAGGATTTGATGGTAGATGCTCTTCTACCAATTCTAGAGCTGGAATTGTTTTGATATCCCCTCAAAAATAATTTTTTTCCTATTCATATAAGTTACAGTTCAACAATACCAACAACACAACCAAGTATGAATATTTGTTGCTTGGATTGAAATCTACTCATGTTAAAGGTATTAAGATTCTTCATGCTTGAGGAGATGCTAAACTGGTGGTTTGTCAGGTAAGGAATATGTACCAAACCAAAAATAAAAGATTGTGACATTATCGTAATCATGTATGGGATTACGTTGAAAGTTTTGATGCTTTCAATATTTCTACTGTGTCGAGAGAATTCAATAATCGCACATATTCATTGGCTATCTTTGCAACCCTCATGGTTCCCCATAAGGATTTCAAAGGAAACAAGTACACTATTGAGCTAGTCTTTTGACCAAGTGTACCTGATAATGCCAATCATTGGTAGTTGTTTAATGATGACAATCAAATCATTGCTTTTCTAGAAAAGGTGGGCAATTTTGAGGAGCTTTATTTTAAAGGTAGCGAATCTCCACCATAGGAATTAGTTCCCAAAATATATTCAAAAATTGGTGAAGAGTTTCTTCAACACAAGGGGAATAAAATCCCAAAAGGTGTGATTTCTCTTGAAAAGTTATTTGTTAAGCATGACAGGGATGTCAAGCAGCAAAAAATGGATTCGAGTTCCTCCAAGGAGTTTGATCAAATAAATTTGAGTACGGAAGAAAATCCAAAAATGGTCAATATTGGGAATTGTTGCACTTTTGATGAAAAGCTCAAATTCATTGCTCTTCTTCACCATTACATTGATTTTTTGGCCTATTCTTATAATGATTTAAAATCTTTTGGGCCTGAAGAAATTCAGCATGAAATTCCTCTTAAAGTTGGGTCATTGCCTCATAAGCAGAAGCAAAGGCAATACAACCCCAAAATATTAGGTACTATCCTTTTTGAGATCCAGAAGATGTTGAATGCAAGAATTATTTTTCCAATTCATCATTCCACCTAGATTGCGAACATAGTTTTGGTGAGAAAAAAGAATGGAGAAATCTGTATCTATGTTGATTTCAAAAACATAAATCAGTCTTCTCTAAAGGATAACTACCCCTTACCCATCATGGATCAAGTGTTTCAAATAGTGACTAGTTCAAAAATGTTATCAATGTTAAATGGTTTTTTTGGGTATAATCAAATGGAAGTCAATGAAGCAGACCAACCAACACAAAACCGCTTTCACTACACTATGGGGCACTTTTGCATATAATAGAATGCCTTTTGATCTAATCAATTCTGGGGCCACCTTCTAGAGAGCAATGGATCTTGCCTTTAGAGATTAAATAGGAAAGTTTATTGTGGTATATCTTGATGACTTTATAATTTTTTCCAAACATTGTCTTGATCATGTGCATCATTTACAACAAGTGCTAGAATGCTGTCAACAAAATGGTATTTCTCTTAATCCTAAGAAGCCAATTTTTGGAGTTATAGAAGGTAAACTTCTTGATCATAATGTATCCTGAGAAGGCATAAAAATTGACTCAAAAAGAGTTAAATCTATCCAAAATCTTACTCTTCTTGCTAGTAAGATTGCAGTTCACTCCTTATTTGGAAAGGTGAATTTTCTACGAAGATTCATTCAAAAATTCTTAGAAAAGACTCGACACATTATTGGCATGATGAAGGGTAAATCTACTTTCTATTGGACTATATAAGGCAAGTAAGCATTTGAAGATATCAAGAAAGAAATCACCCATGCCCCAATCCTAGTTTGTCCAAATTATACCAAAGACTTCGTAGTATATAGCTATTCTTCTGAACATACACTTTCAACCATTTTGGTCCAACAAAACAAAGAAGGTGTGGAATATCCCATATCATTTATGATTTTTCCTCTCAAACCTCATGAATTGAAATATTCAAACATGGAGAAGCATGTTTATGCCATGGTTAAGGCAGTAAAGCATTTCAGATTATATATCCTGAATTTGCATACTATTATTCTGGTGATTGATACAATAGTGAAGTCCATTCTAAGTCAACAGGAGTTTGGTAATAAAAGGGGCAATTAGATTGCTAAAATTTATGAGTTTGATCTTTATATCATGCCTACTAAGCTTGTGTAGGTAAAAGGTCTCTACCAATTAATTACTGATAACATACCAAAGGAAATAGAACATTAAGAAATAGAGGTTGGAGACGTGCCTACAGTTCTCTTCGTCACTACTACTGATGAGTGGTATTCCAATATCACTCATTTTCTTACCTATGGTGAATGTACCACCATCTATCCTACAAAGAAAAAAGGAATGTTAAGTTGAAGGCTGCTAACTTTGTCTTGTGGGACAATGGTTTGTACAAAAGAAGTCTTGATGGAGTATTTCTTCATTGCATCGATAAGGTGCAACAAAGTAAACTTTTGGAGTCCTTCCATAATTTGGCTTGTGGAGGAAATTTTCTTACACTAGTAATAGCTCATAAGATTCTATGAGATAGATACTATTGGCCTACACTATTTTAAGATGCGTACATTTGGGTACGTAGATGTGAGTTATGTCAATAGTTTGTTGAAAAACATGAATTGATTACATTACATCTCAAACCAGTGGTAATTGAAGAACCTTTTCAATAATGGGGTATTGACTTCATTGGTGCCATGAATCCATCCTCAAGTGTTGGACATGACTATGTTCTCACCATGATAGACTATTTTACCAAGTGGGTGGAAGCCATTCCAACTAAGCATTCTACTTTAGAAGTGGTATGCAATTTCCCTAAAGAAAATATTATTTCTTGATTTGGGGTCCCAACTAAGATTGTAATAGATAATGTTGTTTATTTCTCTTCTCGTGAGGTTACTAATTTTTGCTACAATTACAAGATTATTCTTTCCCATTCCTTTGACTATTATTTACATGGAAATGGTCAAGCATAATCAATTAACAAGAATCTGGTTACTATTATCAGGAAACTAGTAGATGATAATCTCAAAACTTAGCATAAAGCATTATTCGATGCTTTATGAGAAGATAAGATTACACCCAAGAAGGCAATAGGTATGTCACCATTTTAGCTTCTGTATGGTTTGAATGTGGAGATACCAATCACCCTATAACTACCAACACTGAAGTTGGAAAAGGCAGTCGAAGATCAAAATTTTGAAAATTTTATTGATAAATGGATCATGTGCCTAACCAAACTAGATGAGCAATGAACTATGGTAGACCATATCACTACACATCAAAATCAAGTAAAGAAACTCTTTGACAAGAGAGTAAGGATTCATGATTTTCAGATTGGAGATCAAGTCTTGTTGTGGGAAAAGAGGAGAAAACCAAAAGAAATGCATGGAAAATTTGATTCCTTATGGAGAGGTCCATTTACCATTCATTAGATCTATGGTGAAAGTAGATTCTTGCTAGAATATCAAGATGGAACACCATTTTCACTGCCTCACAGTGGGTAGCATCTGAAGCTCTTTAATCTTTGAAGCATCAGATAAGTCTAGTTGTACATTTGTATAGTTTTTTATTTGTTTTGTGTTGTTTGTTTGACTTTTTGGCATCTTTCTCTCTTTGGGTGGATTAACTCCATGGCCCAATGGCATGGATGAAGGCACCTAGAGTCTAGATTCTACTCCCTTCAATCATTTAAAAATAAAATCGATAGAAGTTTCCCAATTGGATCCAACTGTTGTTCCCAAAACCAGTCACTTGTTTTTGTGGACAACCTATTGACCATTTTGGTCCTATAGGCCAAAAATGGTCTCCTTTTTTCTTAAAAATGTTTTGAACAATCAAGTTATTCAATTGCACAAGCCTTTTTAGCTAAGGAAATCACAGGTTTAAAAGGTGGATTTTTGAAAGAAGAAATTACAAAACACTTGAAGGCATTTCCTAAAATTGATAAGGATGGTTCAATGCTGAGGTTCAATGATATATGGTTCAACGACGGGGTTCAATGATTTGAAATAAACACCACCGAACCATTGAACTAATGAACCGTTGAACCATTAAACTCTAATTCAAAATGGTTCGAAGGTTTAAAAAGGTTTGAATGGAAGGTTCCAGTGAAAGGTTCAAATAGTTGGTTCAATGATACAAATTGAATTCATAAGAAGATTGAGTGAATGTGACTCTTTGTAAAACATAAAATATTGAACCGTTGAACCTTTGAACTGGTGAACTCTAAAAATATGGTTCAATGTTTAAAATGGTTCAAGTGACTGGTGATGTATCTAGGGATGTCAAATTTAAGATAATGGAATAACTATTGATTTTCAAATAACGCAGACCCAAAGACAAGCTTAGTGGTCCACTAAGAAAAGAACCGAATAAGCTAGCAGAAGGCAAGAAGATAGCCCTGAGAACTCGAATCACTAGGAAGAGACAAAATGTATAAAGGAAAGAGGGAATCAAACAAAAAATCTAGAAGAATTGGTAGAAGAGTTATTCCAGTGGGTGGAATAGTCCACCAAGTGGATTTTAGAGAGCACAAGCATTCAATGGTGTAGCCTATTTTTATTTTTTTGAGTAAAGATGAGTGGATAGTCATGTAAGTATCATAAAGAGGAATGGCATTGCCTTTCAGAGGATCAGACAACCCATGCTTTAAAGAAGACATTTGATATGAATTAAATGCAAAAGTCAAGACTGGTAACTTACTCCAGCATGGCCCCTACATAGAACTTCCTCTTTCCAATGCATTCAATGTAGCATGGGCCATTTTGTGAAAACAAGTACCAAAGTCTTTCCTTGGATGCTATATATTGTAATCTCTCATTTTTAATGAGGGAGATATTTGAGTTATTAGAAGCAAAAACTTTTCCCAAATTTAAAGGCATTTTTGAGACTTTGAGCTCAAATTGTAAATCATATTTTATCAGGTGAATGAGATAGCAAATGACCTTTCAAACTTTATGCTGAAATAACTTGTGTTATGTAGGAAATTATTCTTATGTCTCTTTCCTAAATACAGTCTTATCCATTTGATTAAATAAGCAGAGCAAGTGAAAATAATCTGGAAGATGTCTTGAAGATGATTGTGGAGACTTTGTGCTACCATAATTGTCTTTAGCTTATGTGTTTTGCATTTCAGCACAAAGGATATAGGAAAGGCTTTATAACTTCTTTATCCTTCGTGATCATATGCTCTATTGTAGTGCTCAGTGGAAACTTTGGGCTACACTTCAGTCTACTATGATATTAGTCCTAAATTAGTAAGAGAAGAAACAAAAGAATTTGTGCTTTCATGGATTTCTTGTAGATCTAGTTATTACCCGGGAAGTTCTCTTGTTATTTACTGAACATCATTTTTGAAAGAAGAGAATTACTTTCAGTTATTACATAGGAATTTTAATTTACCTTATGAACATCATCTCTAAAAAAAGAGACATGGATGGTATGATCTCACCTCTAAGTCTATTTTTAGTTTATATTGGTATATTATAGTTTATGATGGGAGGCTGATCATCATTCTGTAAACATGGCTAATCTGAATGTAGACAAAATATTTAATCTTCACACTCTCCTTGTAGAAATAATTTATACAACCAGCGTCTATGTTAAATTACTCTTCATAGACAATTTCTAACTATGTCTTTCTAACATCATTACTCAAGTGTTTTGTAGAGATATTCCCAATCTTATATCAGTAATAAGCAAAATATCCTCCAGGCGGTAGCTTTGCCACTAGACTTCTAAAAGACACCACATGAACAAGATGGAAATGTTCTGTTATCATTCCCCCAATGTGAAATTTCAACTTCACACATAAATACCTTAATGACTGGGAATGGTTGATTATTTTCAAACAGCAAAGCACAGGAAGATTCTCATACAAACCACACTTAATTTCTGGATCCACAACTTTTATAGGATCAACTTTGGCAAATGACTCTATTCTAGAACTTGGAGTCTTGACAGTTGTAGTTGCACTTTCACAAGGCAAGGAGAGAGAAAGTAGGCATTGTCACGCTAAACAACAAGCTAGGATTATGCCTAAGACTATGCATTATTTAAAACACAGTTGCTTATACGTTTCTGACATGGCTCGATGGCCTTTTACTAAATAGAAGAAAATGCAAAAGTAATTTAGGTTTATGCTGTTCTTAAGAACCAAATTCTTGTGTTCAAGCTTCTTATGCTTAGATTGCCATCTGTCTCCATTCAGGACTGTGTAGATATACACCAAATTCCAACGCATTCAATAATACACTTTATTTTATTACTAGACATGCATACAGATCCAAGCTTAGGTCAATTGCTTTCTAATATTGGCAATAAAAACGTAGCTATATTCAATAATTATAAAGGCACTGAAAGTAGTTCCAATAGAATAAAATATACTCCATACTTTCTTGCCTTCCTCTCACAATCTATTGCGTGATGAAAATTCACAACATGAGACAAGTCCACAACCACTAAAATGCACAATTCAACAAAATTCCCAAACCTATCTACCTTTAAACATAGCATGACCACTTCCATTTAGATGAATAAATAATTGATTCCTTGAATCAAAATCCTTGCCACATGTATCACATGTATTTCCAGGAAATTTTGCCACATACCCTGTTTAAAATACTTATTGCATACAGAGGTCTTTAAATCTCTTGATCGTACAATACCATTTTTAACTTGTTCTTGGCATACACCTAAAGATTACTCATACATGTCTTACACCATAATGTAATCATTATTCTTTAAGCTTTTAAGGGAAATTATATACACACAGACCTGTTTACAGCTGAAACAGAATTTTACAAATTGACATAAAAATCAACATTATTCTTTCTTGATCAAATAAGAACACTTACACAGAATTAGACATCTTCACACCTTCTTTTGTTCTCACATCCCATTTCTCCATTTTCTCTTTGTTGTAGACCTGCATTCTTACATACTTCTGATCATTTTTTCCTCTCTCCTTGAATGAGAGATTCTCCTTTCTACATTCTACTCTCTCCTCTTTCTTAATAAATTTTATTTTTTTGCTATATTTTTGTCTCCTCTCTAACTTCTACGCCACCTTCCTCTCATCCTCCTCTCTATTTAATTTTCTTGTTTTTGCTCTTGTTAAGATTCTTCCTTTCTAGCTTCTACGCCCAATTTGGGCTCAAAAAAACAAAAACAGTTTTTACTTTGTAACAACATACCCAGGTTGAAATATTTTCAACCACTCCTCCGTTATTCCCTCAACAGCCCAAAAAATTTACTTTTTACCTTTATTTTATTTACAATTACTCCTCATTTGGAGGGAAAATACAATAATTTGAAATTCAAATTTAAACATGACTTGTCTTCAGGTAGCCATTGCAAATGCTCCTGTATCAGTTTATAAGGAGCATCCCCTTACTGAGAGGATATATTTATCTCATTACGATGTGGTTGATATACCCATTTTTCCTTCAGTTAGTTGACGTCAAAATATTCACCCAACACTTATATTAGTTGTTCTTTACTTTCTCTAATAATCTGAGTTGTGATTACTCTAACTATAACTAAATTAAAATCCAAACCAACTAAGCTTATGACTTGTAGAAAGGGGAGAAATTAAAATTGGCAATTTGAGACTAGTTTATAGATTGGGCATATTTCTATGTTTTTGAGTCTTCAGGATGAAGGTAGGTAATCATGGATTATTTTGGATGGTGTCATAATTGAATACTTTTATTAGGAATATGGAAGTTGATCTCAAAGTAATTCATATAAATTTATAAATTTTTCTTGTTTTATAAGATCAAATGCACTTATCACATTAAATGCTTGTCAGAAGTGACAATTCTTAGTATAGATGTGGCTAGTAGGGATGATCTAGTAATGATTTGTTTTATAAATATACTATCTCACTGGGGTTCCAAATCTTCTCTTGTCCATTTAATAAGAAGAAGAAGAAGAAGAAGAAGAAGAAGAAGAAGAAGAAGAAGAAGAAGAAGAAGAAGAAGAAAGAAACAATGAGTTCAAAAGAGCAAAAGGAAATCTAAAGAAAATCAAAAGGTTCACATGATGAAATAAGGTCAATGTACCATGTATCATGATTAAGAAAAAATAATGGAATCATAATAGGAGCCGAAGATATCTCTATCAGGGCTATGAATGCCTATTTAGTAGCAAATAAATGCCTGAGCTTCCCTTATTTTTAAGCTTTAAAAATACTATAATAAAACCTAAAGCCTCATCAAAGACTTTTAAAAAAGTCATCATAATAGGAGTTAAATTAAATACACATTTTCACACACACAAATCCAAGAATTAGAAAGTAAGTATGTTGTGTGAATGAACTTAGGAGTCTCTTTCATATATCTGGTTTAAGTATTCTTATGTGACACACTTCATGATTGATTTAAGGATTGCTAACTGAAGTTATGGGTTATTTAATACTCAGGAGTATTACCCTTATGAGTCACCATTTGTTGTACCCAACACATCCCCCTTTTTCCATAAAGAAATGGGGACCCACCTTTTTTTGGATTATAGTCTTGATTTTGAGCCCTCCTATATGTTTATGTAAAATCTAGGAAAATATTTATTATTAGCCATTTCATTCTTTGGCAAAGTGGCATTGATATTGTATTTTCATAGACTAAGCTTATACCTCTTGTGAGTTTTTCAACTTATTTATTTTAGACTTATTATGTTCAGTATTTTTTTCAATACCTTTATCGAGTTATTTCTACTGAGCTTATTCTATAATAAGTAATTCCTTCAGGTCTTTTGTCTAACTTGTCTTTATTGGACTTATCTTTATCAGACATTTTCCATAAAAAATTTCGTCCCACAAGATTTTTGTTTAAGATTTTTACCATGGACTTATATTTGTTGAGAAAATTATTGTGGACTTTTTATTTAAAATAATTCCCCTGATGGAATTACTATGGGATTTTTTTTATAGGCTTTTTGCTGCAAGAATTTTACCTAATACAATAGACCTACCTTCAGCCTTTTTTGCATTGACCCTTTTCCTTACTGGAATTAACCTTTAGTAATTATGTAATTTATCTTTTTAAACTTATTTGTATTATACTTATTCTATCAGACTTTTTCTTGTGAGATTTTGTTGCCTCAGCATATTTGTTTTGAACATTTTGTCTGATAAAATTAGGTCTTCAGCATATTTTTTTGGGCATTTTTTTGATGAAGTAGACCCTTTGGAATTTTTATAGTTTCCCTTTAGTATTTTCTATGACCTTTTTTCCAAACAAAATTTCACTTCGACCCTTTTAAACCTACCCTTCGGGCTTTGTGCAACTACACTTTTGGAAATTTTGTCTCGAAAAAAAATTCCCTAAGGAATTTACCCTTCAAAATTTTTGTCCTAAGCATTTTTCCCTATGATCCTATCCTTTGGGCCTTTTGTCCCAGGCCAATTCCTATAGGCTTTGTGTCTCGAACATTTTATCTAACAAAAATGTACATGCTATGGGCTTTTTATTATAGGCTTTTTGTTTGTTAAAAAGTAGTTCTTCAAGATTTTTTTTATGGGTATTTTATAAAGACATGTCCCCAACATAAACCTGAATACCCTATGGTAGATCAAAAGACCTAAGTTATATATATGATAATTCATTTTCATTTATACATACAGGAGTAGGGAGTCTCAATGAAATGACTTGTGTCAAACTCATGGATTAAATTTTGATGATCATGTAGACATCATTTAAATTCATGAGGACATCATTAATGGTTGTACAAACATAAAATTTAAGCTCATAAATTAGACATTTTGAAATCAAAGGTTAGTGGTCCCAGACAAATCGATGGCTAGCATTGATCCATATAGTTAATCTAATGATGCATTATTGATAGAGAAATTTTCAAAAGAATGAGGATGTGACAAGTGTCAAGAAAACAAGAGTTAATGAGTCAAATCACTCATATTTATGAGCCACACTAACTTGAAAATAGATGATCGATAGTGAGAGATCAACATGGAAAATTCAAAGGTCTCAAACAAAGCAAAGAGATACCAAGTGGTAGAAAAACATTCAAGCAAGGACTATAAAGAGCATAAAGGCCCTATAAATCTACCAAGTGGCACGCTCACATTCCATCATGTAAAATATTTGATAGTGTGAGTCTTAGGTGGACTTTTCAAAGATCTTAACTCAATGAGAGGCATAAGTAACATGCAGTTCATAGTTATTTTTGGTTAGTCATAGTTTCACTAGTTATAAAGGATTGATATAATGGTACTTATCTTTGACATATGTCTAAGTTCTTTTTGAATGTGGCTAATATAAAAAAATTTAACAGGTTATTCTCACAAACTATGAAAGGTTAAGACTTTGTGCATGTATAGTTTTAGAAAATGGTGCATATATTTTGATGTTTTGCATGTAGTTCAAGCTATAATTATAAAAATTGCCTTCATCTTCATACACATGTACATATTGCATATCTCTGGCAAAGACTATTTTAAATTGATAACTGCAATTGAAATCTTATACAGTTTTTAACCATAGTTATAACTCAAGTTTTGACTATCACATGTAATGACCTTGCATGAACTTTGAGGATGAGGTGACCCCTTTCCCAAGTCTATATAAATAATTGTAATCCAACTTGGATTTTTTGGTAGATAATTTTGAATATAGGAGAAACATCAATTTTTATCATCAGTAAATGTGTTTGTGTAACTACTTGTTACTTCTTGTTTGTATGTTTCAATAATATTTAGTGTGCAATAGATATGAATAGATTCTTGACTGTCTTGATTGATGTACTGATCTATATATGTGCAACAACTATTGAAAGATTGGTATATATATTGATTAGAATAATTAAAGTTCAAATTGATTCATAATTATAAATGTGCATGAGTGATTTATTTGATGTAGTTTAATGTGTGTGTGCAATAACTACCTTAGATACTTCACTATCTTGAGCCATAATATCCTAATTCAGGGTATGAAACAACTACCCAAAAAAGAGAAACATTTGTCTGAGGCTTATGAATTTTTTGCATCATTATTTCCTTAGACTTCTTAGTCATGTCTTATTGTGTGTGTGAAAATTACTGATAGCTTAGGAATAGGTTTTGAAAGCACTCATACTTTTAAAAAATAACCAGGGAAGTAATTCTTGGAAACCATATAGCCTTATTTTTTTCTTTACCCTTCCCTCCTTTTTTGAGTTTGTTTTGAGATCTACCCACTCTATATTAGAAACCAACCACCCATATAACTCACATAGAGATTCACTATCCTTTAGAGGCCACACCTCTATCCAAAAACCTTATCAATAACCTACATACCCTACCAACATTTCCATAAATAGGTTTTCAAAGACCACATACCTAAAACTCATGCCCTAGAGTGGAGTTTACCTCCATTGAGATCCTAAAACATTAGAGGCTACCTCTTTACACTGTGGTGTGCATAAAACCCACATCAATAATTAGAGATTCATATTTTGAAATATTATTGGTGCATGAAAAATTGATTTGGTATGCAAGAGGTACCATGTGTCCTAAGGGATTTATGAAAATAATTCTAGTGCCAACACCATATGTACATTTAGAATCATCAAAAAACATTATACATATATTTGTATTGATATTGTATGCTATGAAATCATCTCTGAAATCATTTTTAATAGGATTTATATCTATTAATGGAGATGATACCAATTGGCCTATGATTATTTGTCATTTTAAATATTTTTGTAATATGATTTTGAGGTCAAATTTTCTAAGTAACATAACCCATTTGGAAATTCAACATAAAATATATGGTTTAACATGAGGAATTTTAAGTAATTAACCTTGGTAATGATCTATATTTCATTATTAATCATTTAGTGATGAAGTTTATGAGTAGCAAATACTATTTCCAGATAAAGATTTTTAATTTATAAATAATTTTGCTCCTATTCAACTAGTGTGTAACTGATGTAGTAAATTGCTCTTTCTATATGTTGGTCATCATGTTATATTAGGAGTGTTCCCAATGCATGATATGTCACAAAAATTTAAAGTGGGAGTGGTTTACGAGGTATAGATGGAACCAATACAAGATGGTTTATAAAGTATTGATTAAGTGTATCGAAGCTCTCTTGACATGTGAGATCCTACTCGAATTGCACATCCTTTTTAAGTAGTCTAGTGAATGATTGGGTTTTATCTGTAAGTTGTGCCATGAACCAATGAATTACCTAAATTTTCCCTTGGAGGGATCACATTTGTTTCATATTAGTGGGAGGAGGAATATCTATGATTGTTTTGACCTTATGAAGGTCAACTTTTATACCATATGGAGATATAATGAAGCCCAAAACTTTCCTTGAGGAAACTCTAAAGACACATTTCTTAAGGTTGAGTCAAACAGTGTATTTTTTAAGTCTTTCAAAAATTTGTCTAAAATCAATTACATGATATTGTCACATTTTTTACTTTACCAAAAAATCATTGACATAATATTCAACTATCTTATGAATGAGGTCATGAAAAATATGTGTGATAGTGTGTTGGTAAGTTGTATCAAAATTATTTAATATGAATGGCAAGACTATATAACAAAAGGTGCCCCATGGTGTTTTGAAAGAATTTATTTTTTGATTTTGTTAGGTGATCTTGATTTGAATATACCTGATAAAACCATCCATAAAAGAGAGCATCTCATAAACTGATATGGAATCAACTATCATATCAATGTTTGGTTAAGGGAAATCATATTTAAGACATGATTTATTGAGGTCTCTAGATTTCACAACAACATCAAATTTGTTTATTAGGTTAAAAATTTATAATAATATTGGCAATTCACTATGGATGAGTGCCTATTCAAATGAAACCATCATCTAATAACCATTTGATCTCATCTTTGACAAGGAGAGCCACTTTAGGATGCATTTTGTGAATATTTTAATTTAATGGTTTGGCATCAAGATATAATGTAATTATGTGTACTACAATTGAGGTATCAATACCAGGAATATTGAAATAATCCCATGTGAATATTTTAGGAAAATTAGTTAAAATCTAACGAATATTTATGTCTTCTAATTTATGTAATGTAGTAACCAAGAGTATGATATGAGGATCGATTTTAGTGCCATATTTAAATTTGATTGTTTATTCATTAAAAAATGTAGATTTATCTAAAGTATATGGTGTTTTAAGGATTTATCATATATGTTAGGTAACATATGATCCAAAACATCTAAACACTCACCAAAGTATACTTGGGTACTTGTGAAATGAGGAAACCTATTCTTATGCTAGAAGGAAGGGAAATCCTCATATTCACCCAATAATTCTAAGAGATATTCATCATTAGCAAACTCATCAAGTACTGGTAGATCTGGTGAAACTATACCATGGATGAGGCTAGGGTATATAGATAAAAGTGTATAAACATGGTTCACTATATCAACTACTCATAGAATAAGTGGACAAAATATGATGTGTTGAGAGGCATTGTGAGAGGATTTGGCACTAGATGTATCATTTTGATATCCAAGTCCTTGTTTGCCCTATTGATCATATTTTTAAATAATATTTAGGATTCCCTATTCATGTTTTCCAAGGCCTCAACTTATGTAACCCATCTTTTTAAAATATTTTAATGTGAAAGGTGAAGTAAATTTATTACCCTATGTACTATAAATAATTGGTGGAATTGTATGCATATTTTGAATTATAGCTTGGGGTGGTGTAGTAGCAAAATCCATGTGTGGAATATAGTTATGTGAAGGATCTATATGTTAAAAATACTTAAATTATTATTTATCCATAGGGAATTTATATAGATGACCTCGATAGCTAAATTTTAAACATGCATGTAACATTGATGAAACTATGTGCATAACATGGATCCATGGTCTACCAAGCAAGAGATTGTAATTGAGCTCATTTAGCATAACTTAACATGTTTTAGGTAGTGTTTTGGGTCTGAGGGTAAGGCTTCATGTGATTTGATGTAAAAAACTTCATGAAATGTTTTTAAACACTTAGATGTTCATATCAAAAGGATCCCAATCTGTAGCATGGATGTTGAGATGACATAGAAAAGAAATGTTGTAGATGATTAACCCTGATCCATTATCAACTAGAACTCATTTGACACCTACCTCATTAATTTTTAAATTAATATAGAGAGGTATTTTTAGATATATGATGTGTTTAGGTGTAAGGTCTTCTCTCTTGAAATAAATATGTTCTTCTATCCATTGCATAGTGTTGATAATAGAAGCCACAAATGCAGGATCATATGTTTGAAGTACTTAAGTATCACAAAGTGCTGCATACAAAACACCTTTTTATGTGTCAGAGTGATTTAAATTATATAAAATGGAAATTATACTAAAAAGAGTACTATTTGATCTATAAATCTATAATCATAAGTGTTACAAACCTATGGAGCTTCAAGGCCACATGAGCACATCATAACCTAGACCATAGGGTCTACCAAGAGCATAGAGCTAAAAGTAGATGTAGGATGTTGGTTGGATGTTTGTGATTGATAAAGAGGGATAAGTGAGACCCATGATGTTTGGATATGTCTAAGAATAATGGGAAAGGAATGAGAATGAGCCAAAGTGTAAAATTCATCTAAGGGAGATTGATTGATTTTAGGTAGTATAACTATTATTTAATTTAAAAAATTATCTATGTGTTGGAATAACATTATCTTTAGTGTTTCATATAGAATAAAGATAAAATGTGAAAGAAAGAATGAAACATGAAAATCATTTTAGTTGATTTGAAGCATCATGTATACATATGTCTATGTGGTTAAAGAATAATGTCTTAATTTTTTTGCGCATAAAATAAAGATAATATGTGAAAAAATAATGCTACATGAAAATTATTTTAGTTGATATGAGGTATCATGTATACATATGTCTATGTGATTAAAGAATAATGTCTTAATTATTTCGCATATAGAAGAAAGATAACATGCTATGAAGTATGATAGATATTGTGTTTGATAATAATGATCATTTATATATGTATTGATGTCTTTTCTAAATTCCTTTTAAATTAAAGGGAATAAACATGCAAATGAAAGTATTAAACTTTGTAACAAAAAGTGACTAATTTTTTTTATCATTATGATCATTATTAGAGAAAAAATTTGAATTTGAAATTTAAATTTTGGAAATGTAGACCTTAGGGTTGTCGTATTGCTAGGATTTTTAATCAGGTAAGTTAAGAAAATATTTAAATAAATGACACTTTAATGTGGTTATGATTAAATGGGCTAGGTTATGCACAAAAAAATAGAAAAACAAGATTTTTTAACCCTAATTTGTATTGTCTAGGGTTAGGGTTTTTGGAAACTATGATTTATTTGTAACAAATTTAAATTATATTTAAATAAATTGAAACCCTAATATGTAATTGATTTAATTAGCTAGGTTGTCTAAAAAATATAAAAAATAGAAGTAGGTAGTCCTAAATTATTTCACAAAAATTTAGATTAATGCAAGATAAGGTTTGAAGCAATATTTGAAGTAAGATGGGTTCACCAAATGATTTAACCTTTAAGGGTTTAACTATGAAAAATCTATGTTTAGATTAAAGAGTTAATATATCTAAATCATTTTAAAAAAATTCAATAATTAAGAACTAATTTTTTTTAGCATTTGACCTTAATTGACTTTCTAAAAATAAAAATAAATAGGCATAAATAGAGATTTATCTAAAAAGTGAGTATCATGAATGATTTGGGTTCTAAGAATTGAGTTTTAGATAGTTTTGAGTGTCATTAATAGGATCCTAGAGTATGTCTGCATATTATATAGTAGCGCCCCATATGGACAGTAGTGTCATGTTAGTGTATTGTCCTCAAAGTGGTAGTAATGTTCCTTTTGCAGGACTATTCCTATTTTTTAGTACATTTGTCTATGTTTTTAGGTAATATTCATGTGTGCATGAAACCTAGTGATCTATGTTGTGTATGGAAAACCTAATTTAGTGTATAAACCCTAATCCTCTTGATTCTAGATCTTTTTTACTTATTGGATAATAACACCCCATATGGATAGCAGTTTCATGTTGTTGTGGTTTCCTCAAAGTGGGAATAGTGTTCCTTTCATGGGACTATTCCTATTTTATAGGATCACATGTTATTGTGATTTTAGGTCATATTCATAGGCTCATGAAATCTGATTCTCTATGTTGTACATGAAAAACCTAATTTAGTATGCAAACCCTAATCCTCCTTACAAAAATGGTATGAGAAATAATTGTGTGTTCATTAGTAGGATATGTTTGACATCCTCAACACCCTATTATGAAGATATTTTATTACATACCAATAATTCAAATAGAGATCAAGCTTGATATAGTTCTCCAACATAGTGTTTGATGCAAGTGCAAATGAATGATAGAATGAGAGTGGACTTGGATGTCCTGAGTGTGCTTGAGATTTGAAATATTTGAAAATTGGTATTAGGGATATCCTATATGGAAGTATGTAAAATTATGTCAAAATAGGTATCAAATATTTTAAATTTTCTCAAATTATCTTTGGTTTGGTATGCTTATGCATCTACTTTTCATCTAGTGAATAGAGGTCAATAAGACTTGTATTTGTAGAGTTTTGTAGTTTGTGTGGATAAGAAAATGTGCTTAAGCTAAACTTAGAATGTGTAAAAATTTGAAAAAGCATCCATTAGGAAGAGTTAGGGAAATAACACTACCACCCAGCTAGAGACAATAATGCCACGTGGTTGTAGTGTCCCAAATGTGGTGCTAATGTCCACTTGGTAGACTATTGAGCAAATTAGGTTGGGATATGAGAAAATAGTCTTGATATTATTATTTGATTGACTATAGGTGAGTGTAGTCTATAAAATGATTGGAAAAGTGTGTCTAAGTATCTAGGATAGGTCTAGGGTTAAGATAGGAGTAGGGTAACTCAAGTGACACTCTTAGCATTCAATTACCACTTTTAAGTGATTACAACTATCACAAAACTAACATAAATATTTACCTTATTTTTTTGAAAACAACCTTAAAATATGATAATATAACCTCAAAAATAACATTTTAAGACCTCATAAGGCATGGAATGGGCTATGAAGAAGGTCATAAGCCATGACAAGTCAAGTTTTTTGTGAACCTGGTCTATGGTAGCCAAAATTTGGCTAACATTTACCTTGAACCTCTTCAAGATGAGTTATAAATTTTTTTTGTATAGGGTGTATATGTGATATTTTAATACCATTTAATAATAGATTTTTTAAATTCTATGTAATTATTTGTTTGACAAATCATGATTATCCATGCCTATTGATTTGTTCGTGTTTCAATATACAGGGATCGAACACATGACCAAGGTATGGATACAAACTATGTGAATATACTCTCATGATTTGATAAATCATGTTTATGAAGGAGTAATAATATTTTTGAGAATTTACCATGAATATTGTAGTGCAAAAATAAATTAAAAAAAATTATTTTAAAAAGAGAACCAAAAAACTCAGTGTCTCTTGGATATTGGTCATACTATTAAAAAGATGCTTCTGATGCAATAAATATATTTTTATATAAATATGGTGGAGATTGGAGGAATAAAATGAAGGTGTAGACTAAAAACATATATTTAAATCCTAAGGGAATGAATATACTCTTTGTTTATTGTAGTTAGTGGTTTTTCCATACACGTGTTTAGTTAGCTTGTTTATGTGTCTTTTAGGTCATTATAAAATATAATATCACATTCATGAGGAATTGAGGACATGTTTATATTTCACTTATATAATGTATATTCCTAAATATTTTATGGATAATGATGCTAGTGATAATATTACAATCTTTCTATTGTTGATTAATAAGCTTCTTCTAGCTCATGATTGATTTTACTACTACAAACGTGTAATTTCTTTATGTATTTGACTCTATCTAGTAGATCCTTGATTTTGGCCAACTATGACATGGTATTAGAGGATTTATGGTATAAAAATTTCATTATTTATATTTTAAAATATGTATTTTTAGCTTGCATGTCATAGATATGGCATTCATTTAAGTAACTATTAAAGATTCACTCTTTTCTGGATTTTGATCTTCTTTTAGGGTCCTCTATTGAACTAGGTTTAGAAAAAGAAAATTATAAAGGTGTCTCTTGCTAGGAATATTTCATATAGTAATTTTTCATGAAAAATATCTTACACCATGATATTTAGAAGGTTTAAAACCCTAGGATCAGCTATAAACATGACCTAGTTTTAGGACAATTGATTTTTTCCACTTTTGGAGGGTTTTAGGGCTTTTTCAATACTTTCACATAAATCTATACAATTAGGTTCTCAAAGGGAACATATTTTTTTGGATTTCTTGAGATCCTTAATATTTTTTTGGTGTTTATTCAATAATTATACTAGATAAGGGTTTTTTTAAGATATGTAGAGTTTTCATGCCTGTTTAGACTATGGGAAACTCTAACATTCCTCACACTATTGTAACCATATCCATCTCTAAAACCTACAAGGATCCCTCCTACCTCAAATGATCCAAACCTTGGTATATTAATATGCAAGTTACATCTCCTATGAAATTTTTTGATATCAAAACTATTGACTATGAGAGTAGTCCACAATCCTGACATTAAGATTATCAACTACTAGAGTAGTAAAAAATATTAACATTAGGACTTTAGACTATCAGAGTAGTCCATGAACCTAACATATAGATTATAAACTACATGGGAAGTCAAAAAACCTAACAATTACAATGACCCATTACAATCTCAACATATTTATCTAATTGTGGATAGGGCTGACAATCCTAACATCAAGACTTTTTGGTGTGCACACAGTCCTAAACCCCACTATGGAAATTCAAAAAATTACCAAAAATACATAAGGTGACTGCATCCTTGAAAGGAATCCACAATGACTATTAAGTGACCTCAAAATTATGATGATGGTCACAAGGACGTCAAATTTAATCATGTGAAGTGTGACACTATTTATTTGTAAAAGAGGGTCATTTTTTGGATGATATCACCCCCACATAAATCAAAGTGAGAGGGAGGAACACTCACAAAAGGTTTTAACCCCCTAGTAATATGGTGCAGTCACATGGATGGGTTTAAACTTGGATTCATACTAGTGGGTGCTTAACCTTAACACATCTTCCAACTCTTTTACACACCAAAAAAAATTTAAATATTATAAAGTGGAGATTGCCCTTGCCATTTGGAACTTCAAATGTGTATAAATTTTAGCCTATTGTTCCTTTTAAGTTGATATTTTTTAAAGTTCAAAGTTTTTAAAGATATAATAATTGGTAATATTGTCATGCCTTGTAAATTTGAACCTTCTAAAATTAAGAAGTGTTACATATCATTATATTTTAACACATATAGTTCAACACATACCTCTTTGTTTGCAACATGGATATGACTTTAGTTCTAATTTTTACATTGTTCAACTATCATGAGTGGAAAGTAAAAATATAAATCCTCTTGAGGATTAAATGCTTGAATAAAATCACTATGGGTATAGAAATAAAACTTACCCCTAAATCATAGAAGCTAAAGTGGGACAACTGAAGTGATGTGGAACATATTGGAATAATTATTTTGAAAATAAGACATTATAAGGGGTCATGAATTGGAAAATGAGCTCATCAGTTTGAGCCCAAGTGATTTTGATAAAATATAAGACTTGTTCACCAAGTTTAAATCACTTAGGTTATAATTTAAACTATGTGGCATTGATAAAAAGGATGATCAATTGATTCTTTCCATCCTTTCCAAATTGGTTTCCAACTATTATGTCTTCATATCTACCATCCATGCTACCAAGTGTGCCCTTGGAGCTACATATACCATGTTATCCTTGGATGAGTTTGCTACTGACTTAACATAGGAGTATGACAAGCTCATTCAAATGGATACACTAAAGTCATCTAAATTTCAAGCCTTGATTGTAAGATATGACAAATAGAAGGTTTCTAGTATCAAGGAGAAGAAATAGAATAAGAAAGACCTCAAGAAAAGAAAGGATCAAAAATGTGATTCTAAATAAAAGCATCAAAAGAGTCCTTATCTTCAGCTTGGAAACCCAAGAAAGAGTGACTCACATGTGGATATTGCAGTAAATCTAGACATGATGAATCCAAATACATGAAAATAAAAATTGACAAAGTGACAAAATTGCTTGAAAAACATAATATCAGTGTCCTTGATTCTTCTAATCAGAGTTCATCAACAAAGGAATATTCTAAGGCCAAAGGTAGTAAGAAGGGAAAATTACTTTTTATGGTTATGTCCTAGCCTTCCATATGGGTAATTGACTCTGGTGCATCACAATACATGTCTACATCACATGACATGTTATCATCCTTAAAGCCTTATTTTATGCCTTCCATATTATTGGGTGATGTTACTAATGCTAAATTCAGTAGGATTAGATTTGTTTAAGTGAATGATGGGACATTTCATGATGTTATATGTGTTTCATTTTTATCCACTAATTTATTATCTATTCATCAAATTACTCACATCAGTTTGGGCAAGAGAGTTGAGTTCACACCCAATTCAATGGTTATTAGGGAATAAAAAATGGTTTCATTATTGTATTTAGGAAATAAAATTACTAAGCATGATTATATACTTTCTCACATTTTTCAATTGATCAACCCTTTACTACACTACTCACTCATTCATATGGGGTGAGTAAATTATGGCATTAATGATTCAACCATGTCAAATATTTCTACCTAGAACAACTCAATCATCATGACATGGTTTCAAGGTTGTCATGAGTCAAGTTTTATAACAAAGTTTTCTAGGGTTGCATACTTGTTAAGAATCTATAGGAGAAGTATGATAAGGGTAAATCATGGAGAGTTAAATACATATTAGAGCTTGTCCACAGTGACATTAGTGGTTTATTTCTAAAACCTTCATTCAACATGACAAAATACATGATTATTTTCATTGATGACTATTCAAGGTATACTTGGGTGTACTTTATTAAGTAGAAATATGAGGTCTTTAATCATTTTTAAGACATCAAGGCACTTGAAAATAAATAATCAAGTAAATCCATTAATATTTTGCACATTGAAAATGGTGGTGAGTATGTCAGTAACCATTTTGAATAATTCTACACTTCATATGGGATTGAACTACAATGTATAATTCTATATAATCCTTAGTATAATGGTTTTGGAGATAAAAATAGCATGTCCTTGAAGTAAATGTCCAAATTTATGCTACACTCCAAGTCTCTTGCACCTCACTGTTGGGATAAGGCTATCAAATTTGTGTGTTATATCTAAAACTATGTTCCTAGAAAATAATTGAAGGGACTCACTTATTTTTAAGCTTGGAGTGGTTTAAAACCCACGGTGAAGTACTTCCAATTGTTTGTATCTCTTAATATGGCCCACATTCTAAATAATAAACATAAGTAAATGGAACTTCAAATTCATCCTTACATCTTCATTGGATATCTTGAGGGTGTTAAGGGACACAGGATTTTACATCTAACCACTCATGAGTTGATTGTTGAGATGAGTGTTCATTTTCAATAGGGTCCTTTATAGTCCACACTCGATACCTCTCCCCCTTAGATCAACTAGGATTCGATGATAGTTCTGATGATTTATATCTATCTAAGTAACTTCCTAATGATCAATATTATTCTTCTAGTTTTGATTATGAGAGTAATGATGAGAATTCATTACCTCCTTCTCTAAGGATATCTTCAAATGATGTGGAATATTCTCTTAAATATCCAAGCACTAGTTTTCTTTGTGCCATATAGACACTAAAAAGTGTTGACCAATGGGTTAGATATCCATCATACACCAAATGAACCTATTCACAATTCCAAGATTCCTCACATGCTTTCATTACATGTGTTTATGATATGTAATCATTTCATGAAGTATTAGGAATTCTTAAGTTGGATAATGTTATGGAAGAGGAGTATGATACCTTATATAGGAACAACACTTGATATTTAGTCCCACTTCTGAAGGGAAGAAAATTTGATTGATGTAAGTGGATCTACTGAACAAAATTTTTAGCAGAAGGGTATATAAACAATTTCAAAGCATGTCTAGTATCAAAATGTTTTTTCCATGTAGTTGGCATTGACTATACCAAGACATTTTCCCAATTGATAAAATGAACTCAATCTGACCCATTCACACCATTACCATAGCACATTACTATGATGTTCATCAAATGGATTTCAAAAGTGACTTTGTTCATGGTGAGCTCAAAGAGGAAATATACATGGATCAACCAAAAGGATTTATATAATATTCCTCCTTAGTTTATAAAATTTGTAAATATATCTATGGCCTCCTTAGTTTAAAAACTTGGTATGCTAATATGGAATCCTCTCTTATTTTAATTGGGTCTACCAAATGCTATTCTGATCTGAATGTCTACATTTTATAGAAGGATCATTCACTATTTATTCTAGTTCTCTACATGGATGAGCTATTGATCACAAAGATTTATTCATTTACCATTGATCAATCAAAACTAATTTATCTAATAGGTTCTCAGTGAATGACTTAGGCTTGTTAAATTACATCCTTAATATTGAAATTTATGAGTCTAACTTCAAGATCACTATTTCAAAATCCAAGTATGCTCTTGATTTTCTTGCATGGTTTAACACAAATGACTATAATTTAGATCTGAATCCTTTTTAATTTGGTGTGAATCTTGAGGTTAATTATTTTTCTCCTTTGGTTGATTCTACCTTGTATTGACAACTTGTTTATAGTCTCATCTACCTTATGTACACTAGACCTAACATTTCATATATAGTGGGAATAGTCTCTATATTTATGCAATAATAACATGAGTTACACTATAAATAATATAATTGGATTCTATACTACATTTATGGTACTCATAGTTTAAGGATTCACTATGGAGTGGGCATAGACATCAACTTAATTAGTTATACAAATTTGGATTGGGCTAGTAAAATTTAGAATAGTAACTCTACTTAAGGCTATGATTTCTCCCTCATTTTAGCTATGATTAATTAGTCAAGCAAGAATTAGAATGTTTTTTCTTTATTTTATACTAAGGTAGAATATAGAGGAGTTTTTAATGCTACCATTGAGGCTATTTGGCTACATGGGATATTAACTTAGTTTGACATCTAGTTTTGATGACCAACAATCATCTTCTATGAAAACTAAAGAAAAATATAGATCTATAGGAATTGAATCCTCCATTTATAGACCAAACATACCAAGATTCACATGCATTTTATTTGGTATCTCAGCCATGATCAAGTCATTTATCTCGATTACATCCAAAAAATGGAGTAAATTATTGATATATTCACTAAACCCTTCAATGAGAGCAAGTATCTACATTTATAGGCTCTTATTGGGGTTTGGGATGTTTTGGTATCCTCTTCTAAGGTGTATTTTTTTTTACTTGGGTACCTCATCATGATTTTTTCCAAGACCCAATTATACTACCCATATAAGTTATGCTTAATTTAGGGTGTTAGTGTAGGTTTTTATTCCATTTAATGTTTTTTTCATACACATGTTTAGTAAGCTTGCTTAGGTGTATTTTAAGTTATTTTGAAATATAATCCCACATTATTAAGGAAGTGAGGAAATTTTTATATTTTACCTATATAATGTAATTTCATAAATAGTTTATGGCTAATGATGTTAATTCTAATATTACGATCTTTTGATTATCTAGTAACAAGCTTTTTTTGGCTCTTGTTTGATTTCACTACTACACAGGTAATTTTTTCATGCATTTGAATCTATCTAGTAGATCCTCAATTATGACCCACTCTAGCAGTCTTTCTACTATATAATCATATATATTTGAATTAATTTATATTAGGATATCTCCTTGACTTGATTCATATATTAAAAATAAAATTATATCAATGTGGTTGCATTTTGAAATGAAAGAATAAGATAGACTAGAATCATAGAAAGAGCTTGAAGTTTCTAAAATTAATAAAATTTATATAGCCCAAGATTAATTGAATATATTTAAAGTTTCCATGTACTATAAGTAATACCCATATTGTAATATTCAATAAGTTCATCCATAAAATACATTAGCCTCAATTTTATGAGTAATCCCTTAAGAGATATTGTTGACATTTTGGCCTCATAAGGCTAAATGTCAACCCCTACCATAAAAACTTGCATAAGACCCCCCCCCTTTAGCTTATCTATAGTGTCTACAATTTTCATGATCTCATGGTTATCTTTTAAGAGTCTTTGAGTCTCATGAGAGGTATTGTGTCCCCATAGAGCCTAATTGTGTCATCACATATCACAATTGCATTGGGCTTATTTTGTGATATGATAGTAATCATAGTTATCATTGAGTGATTAGGGAGGTTGTCTTGGTCTTAAAAAAGATAGGCTTAAAGATCCATAGAAATTTTTTGGGTCATTTCAGGGTGAGAGTAAGCATCACTAGTAATGTGAAGAATGTTCAAGTCCCTTTGGTTCATGGTATAAATCCTAGTGATGTGTGTCAAAATCATATCCCATGGCCTTTATGTCCAAGTCTCTCAAAATAACTCATTAGCCCCTTAAAAACCCTTAAATTCCCCATATGAGTTAGTGTACCTTATAAAATCTTCATGACATGGGAATTTTCTAGTGTTTCATTATTTACAAGATTATTAAAAAGGTTACATTGTCTCCATATAGTCACCATTGAGCATTTCATTCCATAAAGGGTCCATTTCAAGACTTGTTTGCACCTACCACTAGCCACATGAGCCCCACACATGTGAAAAATGTGTCATTTCAACTCATCATGTTGTGCCATCAGTTTGAAAAATCCAGTTTACCTTATTTTTCCATCCTTCTACCCTAAAATAGTGGTTTTAGTTTAGAGACATGAAGAAAGTGGTTAAAAATGGTGTTTTCAAGTACATTTGGTGAGATTTAAAGAATGGTAAAGTTATTCCATACAAGGGGGTAGTAAATTAATGTAGATAAATTTAGTGAAAATATTTGGAAGAAGTTTTAGGGTCAAAAAATGTAGAATAAGTGGAAAACCATTGCTCCTTCTTCACTGGCTTCTTTGGTAGTTTTCTGTCAGGTTTTCCTTCATTCCATATAGGGGAGGTCAAATGAGTAAATGGCATTTTGTGGAGATGAAATATGTCCCTTGACATTATTATTCATGTTTTTTTAGTAGGTTCATGGATAGATATTCATGAACAATCATTTAAAAACTAGCCACTTTAATGCCCTTCTTCATCTATGCAATGTGGAAAAGTACAATGATTTTGGTAGATTTTTGAAGATGTTATGGAAAATAGTACTTGTTTTATGTTATTTAAATCATCATATTCCATTTATAATATCCTTAAATCCTATTTCACATGTGTGGATGGTGAGATCAATCCAAATTTCTTATTTTCTTCATCTTGTAGTCTACAGGCAGTTTACTAAAGTTGTAATGCCTATGGTATACTTTTGAGGTGTTTAGATGATATTTAAATCTTGATAGTGATGGAATTTAATCCATTTTGGTCTCCTATAAATTTTCAACCTCATCTAATCCATGTCATCAAGCATAATTATACCCCTTCAAGTCATATTTTGAGGTCGATATTTAGTATCCTTGAGTGACCTCCTCACAAATAGAAATTGAGTACCTAGAGAGAGTCTTGAAGTTCTCTCAAATGCATATACATTAACCTCATCCTTGAAATATGACCTAAATTTTTATCCTTATATTCATAATTTACCCTTCACACTAACCACCCTTACTCCCATATCACTATCCAAGGCAACCCTCATATAGTCATATCAGGCCTATTTTGCAAGCCAAAAGAAGGAGGTACCACTTTTAAGATGAAATATAAAGGAATTAAAAAGGCCTTGAGTCATATGAGCTTATTAAAAATAATGGTAATGAAATAAATATGGGGGAAGATAGGGCCCATCAATAACTATACATTAGATTCACTCAAAGATTATGTATACCCAATAAATAGACCTATAAAACTGACTATAGAAGGAAGGAAAATGGAGAAAAGAAGATTATCACAAGGGTATAGAGAGATAATTATTTATCCATCAAAATTTCAACATGAATCCAATATCCAAGAAAGAATTCATATTCTAGTAGGTAGGGTTTGTTTTCATATACATAGTTGAGGTACAAGATTGCAACCTGCATCAGGCCCTTTAAGAAGGATAAGAGCATGATACCATATAAAAATAAGTAGTGCAAGGTTATGATAAGGAGGGTATTATACTATAACACCCAAATTAGGCCTTAATATCACTTAACCTAGGTGAAATATGGTCATCCATATAAAATCTCATGCTCATCAATCCTAATACACTCAAATAATGAGTGGTGGGATAATTAATGTAAAGGGTTTAAACTCAGTCTAAATTACCACCTACAATAGTAATGACTACTATCTCAAGATGTAAGGGTGCTTGGGTGGTTTTAAAATTCCATCTAGATGAGATACCAGGGCACTAAATGGGTTAAATCCACTAGGCCAAGATGCCAAGGAAAGCTAAGAAAACCTAACCATGAAGAGCAAGTTTGAAGACCAAATAATAGTAAATATTTCCTTGGTTATTAGAAACTAATGTAAGTTTGAGGAGTTTAAGGTAAGGTGTGTTCTTGATCTCAACCAATCTCATTACTAGAATGTTACCCTTCTAAGTTGAATATGAGTCATCAAGGACTTATGAGAGTCCTAATTCCATCTTTGTATCTTTAAATTAGTCCCATTTCTCACCTTTATCCATGCACAGTGTGAAAATGTCACCTATAATAAGCATAAAGTGTCAATCATAGTGATAGGGTGAGGAACAAAAGAAAATAGAAGACCAAGGGTTAGACACTAGTATATATAGAATGAGATGAAAATATGAACCTATGATATGTAAATTGAATAAATAAGTCCCTTAAGAATTATTATAGACTAATTTAACACCAAAAGGTCACATATAGTCTGTACAAATGATAAAAGATCATCTATAGCCAGTTGTTAACACGAGGTAGATAATTACAAGGAACAAGAGTAAGAGAGCATTATGTGTTTTGAAGACATGAAATTAAATATATTCAAGAATGCCATGGAATTATAACAACTTTTGGAAATAATATTTGAGTTATTCAATCAAAAGGAGATTTACCCTTCTAATAGGCCTACACAGACCTTCTAGCCCTAAATAGACCCAAGACAGGTCTATGCACATCAAATAAAGACTTATACATGGTGTTGAGGTCATTTAAGGGGATAAATAAATATAAAATAGAGGATAATGAAATAATTTTCAATTTTTCATAGTGAAATAGGTCTTAAAGAGGAATAGGAAAGGCTAAACATACCCATACACAGTCAAACCTAACTATCTTCTAGCAAGTAAGGTCTTACAATGGAAGGTGAGAGTTGGTTAATGGAATTTTATTGGTGGAGATATTACATTAGTATATGATGACATGTTTAAATATATCCTAAGTTTCCCATATCACCTTGAATGTTGACTTATCAAATGAAATAAGGAGCCTAACAATCTAACTCTTGTGGGCCTAAACTGAGTAGCCACAAGCCAACTATAAAAGTAAGAGACTTCTACTCAGTTAGAGGGATTGATATAGGTTTTAATATGTCTAAGGGAAAGGTTAGGATATTAAAAAAATACTTCCATGTGCTAAAATTTCTATATGATCAAAAAAACATTTAAATTTAGACCTTAGGGTTTCATAACTTTGACTGCCTAAAAACCCTAATCAAGGGAGATAAAGGTGTATAAGCCACAGTGTCACCCAAAATAAGGTCTCAAGTAGGGTAAATATTCTAATATGAATATACGATATGGATTTACAACTCCATAGACATCTTAAGCCTCCTTAAACCCCAAAACCATAGGCACTCAGACTTAACAGTCTTGATTGTTGCCTATAGCCAGTCATACAAGACAATGAGAACATGGTTGCAATTTGAACTTTGAGAGAATGAGAAAAAAGATGAATCAGATAACTTAGGGGTTTTATTATGATATTGGATCCATATATCACATACAAATCTCCCCAGGCTTGTAATACTCTGATTAGGCCAATCAAGCCTAAAGGCATGTTTTAGGCCTAAAAGGTCTACACCATCATGGAGCTACATTTAGACCATTATTAGATAAATGAACATGAGGAGAAGGTGTGAAAGGATGATTCAAGTCCAATAAATGATATTTAAAATATGGGAAGACAAATAAAGGATCAATTTTGGTATTGGAAGCCTCCTTGAGCTACACAGTATGCACATCCAATTTGAACCATCACTTTAGGAGATCATATCTTACAAATCATAAATTTTTAGATAAAATTATCCTAGGGGATATTAGGAAACTTATGCACTTAAATTTCATGAAAGAGTGATCTGGATTTAATATATTAGGTGTATAAACAAATGCTAAGAAATTAGCCTATATAGATTGCCTTACAAAGACCACAAGTTTAACTTCTTAATTTTAGATATCCCTACATTAGTTACATGGGAATCCAATATTGTTATGGATTTTAGGAGGGCCTATGTACTTAACATACATGACCATAATTTTAGGGTTTTATTCCTAAGCTAAATGAACCATCATTAATATGGTAAAACCTCCTTAAACCCTCCTAAAACCCTAGTGTAGACTGGTCTGAGAAAATGATGAATAATTGGCATCTAGTTGTAATAAAATGATCCTATAAACACTTAAAAAATATAGATATCTCAAAGGAGAACCTTCTCATGGGTTTTAGTTGTATGGAATCTATATGGAATGGCTATAAAACTATACTTTTCTAATAAAATGGGTATAAATAAGGGTGGAAGATAGTTTATGATGATTCTAATCCTTTGATAGGATGTTTTGAGACTTTATTAATCTTCTCAATTCATCATATTCTAAATAATTCACCTATAAGTGTCTCTTGAGCTCATTTCAAAACATATAGTCTATAAATGCTAGGAAAACATGGACTAGTCAACTAGGAAAAGTGAAGTTATAAGTGCCTACTTCCTATATAAGCCTATATAATGGCTAATGATGTTAATATAGACCTATAAGATGCCTATCCACAATTTTATAAGGTTTATTATAGGTTTCATGGCAGCCAACATACATATAGTCAAGTTATTAGGCCTAACTGGCTTATTTGGCCTATTTGGTTAATAACATATTTCAAAGTTAGTGCATAAGGAATAAGGATGAGAATTAATATAGTTCATAAAGACATGTAGCTAATAAATTAAATAAGGTAGTTTTACATTCCATATTCATCATGAAAGAGAATGTATTTTTAAGGCTTGTGAGAGGGCTAATGGGTTGCTTAATGCCTCATAGAGGCTAATTTCACTTCAATTCACCTTATAACTGCCATATAGAAGAATAGTGTACTATTTTAGGCATGGTAAAACCCTTTATGAGAAGAAATAAATCTGACTCAACCTCCCTTGCCACACTTTAATGCTAAAATGATCCATTAAGGAAGACCAACTCAAGAAAGAGTTCAAGAAGAATGGTTGTAATTGATGTAACTATAAGATGAGTGGACCATGGTAATTGATGACCTCTCATCTGCATTTCCATAACACATTTATCCTTCTCTCTCCTCTATTTTTATATTTATTCAAGCTTTATGACCTTATATTACATCCCTCTCTTGGGCATGAGGAAACTCTACCTCTTTTGTACTCTATGAGACCTATTGGATAGTTAATGGATTGCTTTAGTTTCTTTAAAATCATCTTCTAGTGTGTGTTTGATTTTATGATATGGTTAAGTGGTCTAATTTCCTTTCTATAGGTCCAATTCTTTCACCTAGTTTCTAAAAAGTGTTTTATGTAGGTTGTGTAGTGTGTTATAAAAAATGATGATTGAGTATATGAGTGGAGCATGACTGTAAGAGTCTAGAATCAAACCTTTATCTCCTTTCCTCTATGATTTATCCATCCAAGGTCATCCTATACATGAAATATTGATGCCTAGAGACTATTTGAGATATTGGTTTAATCCTTTTCTTAGTCTATTAGTGTTGTTTGAGTTCAAGTTGAGTGGATGGAACTATCATATTGGTTCATCACAACTTTAGTGTAAATTTACCTTAGGCAATCTCTTTTCCCTTTTCATCCTAATAGATTTATGTCTTATAGTGACTATTGAAGTGAAAAATCAGGGTATTTATCCCCATTAAAACTATAGGTTTGGCCTAGACAATAGGTAACCCTCAACCTATAAGTCAATCCCATGCTAGTCTAGGTTTGAAGTAGATGTGAATAGTCTTCCTCAAGAAGGGTACAACCTAGTTACCTAATAGATATTTCACTACCAATTGGCATATCCTAGTTTTAAAAACACATGACTGTAACAACATTTAAAATGTATGTTGAAAATCAATTTTATTAATGTGTATTTTATATATTTTTAACTTCTAGTTTATGAATTTGTCTAATGATTATGTTTGAAATAAAAACATATATTGCCTCTTAGGTTAAGGAGAGAGAATGTAATTCCATATGATCTTAGAAATGTGATTATTAAAATATCTAAAATAATATGGTTGTTTAAAAAATATATATAATCCCATAAGATAGAATAGATGAAAAATCAAAATGTAAATATTGTTTATATTTTCAAAAATGATTTTTTAACTTCATTGCTTTTTAACTAGTTTTTTGGATATAGTGATTTTAAAATGTATTAAAATACTGAGATCAAGTTTACATAGAATATATCATTTACCCTAAAAATATAAGTGATAAAAAATTATTAATTACACTTACTAAATACATAAATGACCAAGGGAAAAGGTAATTAGCTGATATATTATTGTATTTTTCTCACTTCCTATGTACAGTCATATGAAATGACCTAAAATTACACTATTATTGATTTTATTAGGAGATAAAGTATCAAAAAAAATTAGGACATGGTTAGATAAATATCAGAAACCTAAAAAATGTTCATCAATCCACTTTCTACCAAAATTGTCTATGTATTTTTCTATTCTATTCTATCATATATCATTGCACATGAATATAGCGTCATATCCCACTTAGGCAAACATTGAATAATGTAAATATTTTAATATTCTAGTGATCAATTTTGTTTTATGAGACTTTTAATTTGATTATATCTATACTTTATTTATGGGCTTATATTATTTATTTTATTAGTTATATGTACTCACTTTGTATTTGATATCATTATGATTATACATATCATGTATTGTTGATGTCATTTTATGATTATAAGTAGTATTTGGGTGACTAATATAGGTTTGGGTATAAAATACTTCATAAAAATACCACATTCATTATTTATAGGTAAATGGGTGTCAAGTAAGAGAAAAATATCAAGTGTTTTCTACCATATCCTTTCATGATATCTCATATTGTGTAAACTAGTGTTGTGTGTAATATTAATATTTATATATCCAGTGGTCTTCATTAGCTTAAAACCAATTGCACTCATTATGTTTATGTGTGATTCCTATTATTGAAGGAATCCCCACTTGATTTTCTAGATCAGTAATCCTAGGTTGAAACTACTACCAAGATTCACAATATTGAAATAATTGGTTAACAATGGCATAAACATGGTGTCTTGAGCCATGTGAGTATCAAGGACATGTTACTTCATATAAGTGACATAATAATTATGTCACTATAATGATCTTAGCCTTAGGCATTTTTTAATAAATTAATGACTTAATGATTATGTTTTATCATTTTGAATAATGTCCTTTTGACCTAAGATGGGATCATGAGTTTGACATAATATTTGACCTTGGTCTTGCGATAAAATCATTTGGTTTTAGGTTTATTATATGATAGTGTTATATTGGTTTTCATTTAGTTCATAGACATTGAGCCTTGGAGGGTAGATAAAAAAGAAGTGTGGGAAGTGTAGAGAAGTAGTGGGGTTTTCTAAGGCCTTCATAGTGGCCACAAAAATGGAAGTTGAGGGAACTATGTTTTGAAAGCTTGTTGAAAATATGCATATGTTATTTTTAACTATGTGATGTATCACAAGTTTATATTTTGTTTTTGTAATGGTTCTAATAACATATATTTTATGGCAATCTAGAAAGGAATATGAAAGAAAAATATTAGAAAGGAAGAAAGAATAATTTTTGAACTAAGTCCATTTTTATTCTTATTTCTCTTCATAATATATTTAATTTTTCTTCTTGCATTAGTGGATAATTTTTTTATTATATAGGATACTCCAAATAATTTCAAGGTATTTTGGAGGACTTATGAGAGTTTTAGAAAAATCGTAGTTTTTTTCTTACACTTCACATACTCCTTTTCCTTCCTTAGTATTATTCCATCTATCTCATTATTTTTCACCATCACTACAATTTATATTTTGAATTTATATTTTAATTGAAATGTTGGTGGTTGTGGTGTTTTGTGATGGTTTTAAAAATACCCTAAAGGGAAAAAACTACCTGACAAAATTTCCCTTTGGATGACATATAGATGAAATATATGTTAAAAAATAAGCCATGAAGGATTTCTATGTTTTTGTATTAGCATGTTGTATATTTCTTATTTAAATTTGTATTAATATATCCATTGTGGTTTTTTTTTCTTATTTGTTAGCTTGGACTGAGTGTTTTTCTATTTTTTTATGTCTTTATGTGGAATCACTAACATGGGAGACATTCAATCACTCTCTCTTACCCTTACCCTCATTTTCTTGTGTATCATTAAGCATTGTGTGGTGTCCTATTGCAACCCAAAACTAATGGTTTAGGTGGGTAGGCATTACCACCATAAATATGGGCTAACCTTTCACATTATTTTTCCATTGGTATTCAAGTATAATGAGTTATTTCAAGATGTATCAACCAACTAGATGATCTATTATAAATTTATTTAAATGGTTTGTAATGGTGCCGATGACCTATGTGGAAAAGTTATTTAAATAGTTTGTAATGGTTCCAATGACCTATGAGTCACTTGAATGAATTCTCATTATAATGTCTATCTTGAATGAATATAATGTATGTTATTGTTAATCATTATTAAAAAGGGGATCAAAGTCCTTTAGAAATAAATTTATGATGTCTATGTTGTATAAATTATTAACAAAAAATTTCTTCAATAAATGTTAAGTTTACATTGGTCATTATTGACATGTTTCCTAAAAATATGAGTTATGGTGTGTCTTATTTCGTGAAAATATTCCTAAGGGAAAGTAACATTGTGTTCATTCTTAGATATATAATATTGATAAGTATACCATGCATGATAATTTAATTTATCATTCTAGTGTTCTATTTGATGACTATATATCTTAGACTAAAAGAAGGAGAATAGTAATAACTTATCTTAATTGTACAGTGTGCATAATAAGGTAATATGAATGACTATGAACAATATATGCTAGAGAATACCTAATGATTGTTTAGACTTAATTTCATGGCATAATATTGTATCTAAAAGTTTTGATTAGTTGGTTATTCTTGATGCACCTTATTTACATACAAAAATATGTGTTATATCTAGTTATTTTTTATCTTGATAAGGCACTTAGTGATTGTATTACAAGGTATAATGTGGATATGGAGCTCTTGCTCAATTATTTAAATGTTATCTTATATTGGTGAAAATACTTTTAAGAATTTAATTTTATTTTGGTTGTGTAACTATGTTGAAGATTTCAAGTTATAAATGGAGTCAAGGTTGGTATGACTATAGAATGTAGTGTAAACTATGCTTGCATTCAGTTCCAATACCATTTGACTACATCGAATTCACTTATGGTTCTTTCATTGCATGAGTAATTGTGAAGTTATATTATCATTACAATAAAATGGAAATTTATGGGTTGCCTTATTAGGCCTAAAGTTTTTCTAATTACATTTTATTTATTTCAAAAATTTATTTCATTGAAATGAATTATTATCTCATCTCAGTTGGAATGTATATTTATATACTAGTTATATCCTTTAACATTGATAATGTAGTTAAAGATTTATTGGAAGCATTTTGCGTTACAGGATTTTCATTACTATATCTCACTTTGACTGCTATCTCTTTAATGTTTTGATGCTTTTTTGGATCATGGGAAGTTGACAATATAATGGTGATATTGACTCACATCTTTGTCTCACAATAAAAACTAAGTTTGAAACATTGGGTAGAAATAGGGAATGCCTTATAAAACCCTATTTTTTTTTTAATTTGATAGGTAGTTATGTTACTTATAATGAATGATATTAATGATATAGGACCTATAAATTTTTTAATGAATGACACTATGTTAATTAATATGTACAGTTACATTTACATTTACTATATATAAAGGAACATAATAATGAAATTCAAATTAATCCTACTTAGAGATGTACACTCAATGACTTGTTTAGGAAATGGATCATGCTTAAGTAAGCTTGTTTATTCACTTAAATAATACTAAGTAAATTTTTTTTGATATATTTTAAATATGGACTTTTCCTAAAAATGAAAGTGCTCTCTTAGAATATTTGAATCCATTTTGAATTAGCAGGAAGTACAATTTTCTACAATGACACTTTACCATGCATTATTTTTTATTACTCTTTATTTTCATGTTGGAACTAATAGTTATGTTATAAATATTTCTGAAGGATTCTTAATGTAGTCTAGGACTATCACAAACAATGGTTTTGTAAATAGTAGATTATACCCTATTCTAAGCTAAGAGACTAGGAGAATAATTAGTGGTTCTTACTTCATTTTATGTTATTTATTTCTTAACTTATATTGGGACTGTATCAACCTTTGTTAACATTTAGATGGAATTTTAAGGAACAAGTTGTAAGAGTTTGTATTTTTTAGCAAATCTATAAAGTTATTTGTATTGATAAATGCAACATAGTAACATGTTTTTAAATTATTAAGATAACTATTAAATGATGTAGCATGTTGAAGGGTGAAACCACAAATACAACTTTATTATTCATCTATCACTAAAGGCTATTATAAACATTCCGTACACTTGTAGTTATATTATATTGAATTAATCTTGCTTCACATGGTGTGTTTAATAATATAATTATCCAACTATGTTCAAATGGATTCATCGTAACAAATACATTAAAGAGTAGAGTAGTTTTATAATTGAGTTATTAAGGAACTCATGTAGCCTAATATCTTAGAGGATTATTGTTTTATTTATAATAATGTATTTAGGGAATTATACCCCTTATTTTATGTAAGAATTATGGAAGTTTTAAACCCTAACTTCATTGAATGAATAATTTAGACAATATTTATATTAGATTCCAACTCAAATACCATTGTTTCAATGTTTGTTATATGTATTTAGCTCATCACAGTTATATGAATTATTATTATAAAACTATAAGGTTGTTATTCATGACAATCATTAGATCTATCCTTTTTAGAATGAATTATAGACTACCTTAATAAATCCTGAACCCAAATCATATTATATATCATATGATTAAATATTGTAGTTCATTATGCTTATATATCATCCATGATTATCCTATATTGAATTCAGTATGTTATAAAGGTAAAATACTCATAAGGGTTGAAGTGGTTAAATTCAAGGTAAAACATATAACTATTGAAGTTATTATTAGAAGAATGTGATTGACCACATAACCTGATGGGCCCCAGTGAACCTAATTCTAGATGTGATGAGAAAGAAATACCAATCATGTAGATAGGTTCACTATGTTACTATAATCTATTAAAAATGTACATCATTTGATGTTGGAATCTGAATATCATAACCCTAAAAATCTTACAATTTTGTGGGTTGGTTTTTGGGGTTGTGATAGTACTATTAGATCCTTGTTCTTACATTAGGGATCTCTGTGAGATATTTGCATGAAATTATTTTTTTGTTTTTTAGGATGGTGAAGACACAAGCCAACATAGGTCATGCTAATAATAATGTTTGACATGATGTTGTCCATAATGACATTTTGGGTGTCCTTCACGACATTCAAGACTAGTTAGAGGCACACGGGTAAAGGTTGGCACATCTAAAAGACATGTCGAAAGAGGGTGAGCATGAGGAAATGCATGAGGATAAGAAAATGGGGTGAAAATCATAATAAATATGATGTTTTTCCCATAATTAATGATATTAATAAAATCCCACCTACTACCTATTCTAGTGGAGAATATGGAGATATATCTAAAGCATGGTTGGTAAACCTGCACAAATAATTCTCCTTGCATAATATGGGCTACAATATCAAGGCCTATATAAGAGCTTACCAATTGTTAGGGGACATTTCTTTATTGTTGAACTACCTATGTACCCTCAAGGGTTATGACTCAATGACCCTATCTTGGGAAATTTTTGAGAGTTAATTTAGGAAAAGATATCTAAGTAAAAACTACAAAGAATAATAGATTATAGAGATCTAGATTTTAAAGACAAGAACTATGATTGCCTTGGAATATGATAAAAAGTTTCTTAGTCTCTTATGTTATGTGAATTACATGAATTATGCGTAAAAAAATGTAACTAATTTAAATATAGCCTTATGTAAAGTTATGATGCATGATTTAAACATGACAAACACTTAATCTATTTTCTACAATTGAATCTGCACATTATGAAAAAGAAAAGGAAAATGTTCACTTGAAGGCAAGACAAGAAAAAAAAACATGTTTCCATCTAATCTTAATGGCATTTTTCCTCATGTAAACAAAAATTTCAAGAAATATTGATCAAAATAAGAAATTTGTGAGAAACAATAATAGTTCTAGGAAATTTTAGAGTGAAAATAGATTCCAAGCCTTATAATTGTTTTTTAAGAATAATGGGAACCAAAATTAGTAGCAAGGAAATTTTTTTGCTAGATATAATATAATTTATTTTCCCTCAAACTATTATACAATTTTGGCAATGTGGTGATAATCATTACTAGAAGGATTTTCCACAGTTGTGGTGTAATTAGCTAGAAAATCAATGTGTACATTTTTTTTGATGATATAAATGTAGAGATATGGTCTACACCAATAGAGACTAAAGGTATAAGTTCTAGTCTTCCATTGGATACTTTAAATTACTCTAGTGAAACTAATAATTTTTCACCTTATATTATTTTTAATTGAAGAAATAAACCCTTTAGATTTATAGAGGAATGGGAGGTTGAGTTTGACATAGGAAAAAGAGTGGCTATTTATAATGCACCAAACAAATTTAACTAGATTTAGGAGTCTATAAGACTCAAGTAAACATTTTTTTTGGACCCATTAGGGTCTTATGAACTAATGTATAGGCATGTAATCACTACAAAAACATCAAGTGAGGCTTGAATGTTTGTGAACAAAGGTGCAATGTCTTGATGATGTTAGAAACCATGTGGTTTTTCAAGGCTTCATATGGCCCATAGCTAGAAATATTTTTTTAGTTATACAACTGAAAAGAAGAGTAAGAAAAGGCTAAAAATTTATACTATACAACTTAATGAAATTTTTAAGGAAAGGGAACCTACTCTACAAGAATACATAGTCTTGAGAGGATTCAAGGATGTATTCTCGGAATAAATTTTAGGTTTTCTTCCCCAAAGAGAGTTGAATGTGGTAGATAAATAAGAATATAAATTAAAACTATAAGAGATGATGGAAAAGGGGCTAATTAGGCTAAGTATATCATCCTTGGGACCCCTAGTTATCTTCATCAAGAATAATGATCTCACTTTGAGACTTTACATTAACTATATAATGTTGATTAAAGTCACTATCAAATACAAATAACTCAATCTTAGAATTGATGATTTTTTTGATCAAATGAAGGGAGAAACTATGTTTTCCAATATATATCTTCAAATGGAATATCACCAACTCTACATAAAAGATGAATATGTGCATAATACAACATTTAAAATAATGTATAACCATTATGAATTATAAATAATTTTGGATTAACAAATTCCCTTAAAATATTTTATGAAATTAATGAATAATGTCTTCAAGGATTTATTTGATCATCTTTTTTTGTCTTTATAAATGACAACTTAATTTAATATATAAATGAAATATAACATGAATAAATATTATGCTTGGTACTTCATAGACTAAGATAACATAAACTATTTGGGAATCATTCTAAGATCTCCTTATACCAAATCAAAATCCACCACTTGGGCACATTATATCTAAAGAAGGTATTTCATTAGACACTATGAATATTAACTTTATTAGGGAGTATCCTACTCCTAATAATATGGATGAAGAGAATATATTTAATGGATTATATTAGATGATACCAAAGATTTTTGGAAGACTTATCAAGGATTTATATCCCCAATACTTATTTAAAAAATAAGGGGAAGAAGTTTGAGTAGACCCCTCAATGTGAAGACGTATTTTAAAGGTTAAAAAATGTATTAATTTTTACTCCTATCCTTTTTATATTGGATACTAAAAGAAACTTTGAAACATGGGATAATGTTTGTGGTTTTGAAATTGCATTTATTTTTCCTCGAGATGGAAAAGTGGTTGCCTAGGAATCTCATAAGCTCAAAAATCATGAGCAGAACTATCCAACTCATGATCTTGAATTAGTAGTTGTGGTTTATGATCTTAAGTAGTGTAAATACATTTTTCTTTGGAAACACTTAGGTAAAATCTAACTTTATTAGCCTTTATAAGATGAATTAAATGAAATACATCATATATGGTTAGAATTTATCATTAATATTAATACTAATATTGTTTATGTTAATGGAAAAGAAAATATATTAGTTGATGCTATTATAAGAATAACATATCTTGTTACAAATTTTTATATGGTCAAACTTCAAATAATTATACTATGTAGTAAGATTTTTTTCTTGGATGAATGGTTTTTCACTCTACTAGGGTTTTCTCCATGCATGTCATTAACTTAGCCCTTATTTTTCTACTTGACTAGCCTTCATAATGTCTTCTCCCCATTATAGCTATAGAGAAGAATGAAGGAGCACTAATTAATGACCCCTACAAGTGCCCAAGGAAGTTTTTCCTAAAGGTTTACCATGAGGTAATGCTTCATATCATGATGTTATATTTCCTATTCTTGAATTTAATTCTACATGTCCATAGTTAGAGTAGTTTTGTCTAATAAGATATTTTGTTAGGAGAATCCCCTCTGAAAGTTTTTTATGGTCTTGGGTTCAAACTCACTAGGTATCTCATAGAATTAATATAGAAATAATCTAGAACATGACTAAGGGTTTATTTTTCTTTCACTTTTCTAACCCATCCTATGCTAGAGGAACCCTCCATAATTCTACCACTTGGTATGTCAAGAACTTACTTATGGTTATCTTCCCCTAGACATGAGACTTTGTGGTCTCAAAGAACACTCCTCTTAAAGTCTTGGTTTGGGTTAAATTTCTAGGCCTCTTGATGTTATGTTGGTACTTTATTCACCAAATAGCATCCTCCATAGGCCATGTGGTTTATCATGAAAAAAATTGTTTCTACTCTACCAGACCACAAAAAAGGGTTTTTGTAGAAGTAGACCTCTCTTAAGACCTTAAGGAGTTTATGGAAATCTAATTTGAGGATGTGATTCACTCTTAGTGAGTCCTATATATCAACTTACCTAACACTTTATTTCATTACCAAGACATAGACCATAAGATACAGGATTGTCCTCGTTAGTTAGCTCATAATAATGCATCTAAGCACTCACCCTATCCTCCCAAGCACTCACGTGAATATAGAAAGACACCAACTGAGGATAGTTGGACTATAGTTGGGAAGAACTCTCAAACCAAAGTTGAAAACTCAAATACTACTCCCAAATGAGGCAAACCATCTTCAAGTGATGGCCCATAAGATCAAGCTCTTGTTTTAAAAGATCCCTCTCTAGATGCAACCCCAAAATTAATTAAAAAATCCCAAGGTGTTCAAAACTCCTCTGGTTACTAACACTTTATCTCAAAGTTTTTAGGCCTATATGCCCAATTATTAAGAATCACATCCAACCATTCTTCTACTCCCTAGTCAATGGGATATGCCCAAATTCTTTCATAACCTTCCTTAGATTATTTATGAGGTGGAGGAAGGAGAGTTTCTAGATAACCCTAACTTGAGGAAATAATATGAGTTTTTAAGTGCCAATAGTGGGCACTTTCTATAGAATTAATATGATACCCAAGAAGGGTTGAACTAAGAGGACATATTCCTTGACACCTGTCATCTATGAATTGATTATCATGGAATGTTTAGGGTCTCATAGACCTAAAACACAAGTTTGTTGTGCATGATTTTAGAAGGAGTTTTCTTGAAATGGACATTCTCTATCTATAGGAAGTCATGGTGGTATATTTTTTATTGATGGTTACCAGTAATTCCATTTGGCATGACAATCTCATTCTTTATAGCAACCATGCTATAGGATTTGGAGGGGTGATCACATTCACTTTTCCAAGGTGGCGGCCACACTTAGTGTAATCCAACATGAACCCCACCAACCAATTAGTATGGGTTCTTTATAAAATTAAAAGCCACTCTTTTTGATTTATTAATATTTATTATTGGAATGATACCTTGGATTGTACCCATTATGGTGGTTGATAGCAGATGATCTCCCTAATGCCCATTGGGTATTATGTGGTGAATTTTAATATGGTGGCATCTCCTGAGGATAAAATGGGCCACTTGTCTATGAGGTGGGTAGCTAGTGAAAGGAAGGTATGGTTTTACATGTGAATTAAAAGTGGCCTTTATGACCCCAATTTAACATGCCAGCCTGTAGATGGGGTTTGGCACACCTAGAGTAATTTTAGGGAAAGCCTCACTCAGATTCTAAAGCATCTAGATAGGGAAATGATATCCACGCAATAATACTTCTCTTTTGATAATAGATTTTTTCCTCTAGTATAGGTGATACCATATTTTGGGCTTTCTAATCACTCCCCCATTTATTTTCATGTGACATGGTATTTCATGAAACCTAAAGTCCAAATAATACAATTCTTCCTTAACACCTCCCTGTTTAAGCATGGGCCCACAATGGCACACATTAGGAGAGTTTTAAATTTATATCCACATCCTTCCCAATAATTTGGTTAGATTCTCTGGTGAGATGATGATATCATAAGTACCTCCCTCTTTTTATGGATCTATGGCCACCAACTTGCCAAAATTTGGAGACACTCTTAATCTACTACTACCTTTGAACTGAGCCACATGGATCTAGATCTAGAAAAAGATCCCTTTAATGAGATCTTATAGGTGAGAGGTGTATCCTTCAGGTGCCACATTCTTATTGTAGACAATTATAATTACGAGGGAGTCCAAGTCAAATCCATGATTCATTAGATTAAAATAGGGGACAAAGATTCTAAGGAGTTATTTCAAATGTTATGAGCCAAAAACTCAAAGCAAAAAATACAAGTCATTATTAAGGTTGGTAACAAACTCACAGAGTCTCCACAAGTTATACAAGATTTTATCCACCATTATCAACAAGTTTTCAAAGATAAAACATCTTTGATTGAGCGTAAAAATACCCTTTAGCAATGACTTTCAGTGGTGCCATGAAAACTCACTCCCACCCAATGGGTGATTTGTGACAAGCACCTCATTGTTGATGATTTTCATGAAGAAGTGACTCATATGGATGATGATAAAGCCCCTAACATTGATGGATTACTCTATAAATTATACAAATCTCTTTGGGATCTTATGGATAGTGATTTTCAAAAGGTTTATCAAGAAGCATTTCACACACATTCACTAGGTAAAAATATAAATAAAGGAAATATCAAATTCATGCCTAAGCAAGGAGATCCTAAGTTTATTTGCAATTGGTAGCCCATCACCCTCCTTAATGTTTCATATAAAATTATTTCCAAGGCTCTTTCAATTTGGTTTCATAATATGCTACCTCTTATTATTCATCCACAATAAATGAGCTTTATCAAAAGTAGTTATATCTTGGATAATATCATTGTCATTTGGGAAGGGATGGATTGGGCTAGATGATCTAAGCAATAAGCTATGTTCATCAAAATTGAATTGTAAAAATATTATAATTGCATTGAATGGCCTTTTATTTTAGCCATGCTTTAAGTTTTGGGCTTTAGGCCCATCTTCACTTAAACCATTCAGATGCCTCAACTGTCATCTCCATTAATGGAGTCACCTTTGATCAATTTGTATTATTTCAATCCATTCACCAATAGTTCCCTCTGGTTCCTACCTTGTATGTTCTTTCAATTGAGGGTTTTGGATATCTTCTTAGCAATGCCCAAGATAGTGGCTTTGTTAAGGTAATTTATCTCCCTCCCAATATAGCTAATCCATATGAAGATATATAATTGCTTAATGCCCACTTTGTATATGAATCCTTACTTACCCTCATTGAAGATGAACCAAATGTGAATAATGCCTGACAGTGTCTTGACACCTGAGTATACTTTGGATCCAACATCTAATGGTAGAAAACTCATTACTATAGATAATTATACCTCCCTCTACCAGTGTGGGCTGATAAATTTAGTTAGAAGTGGATCCAACATGATGAAATATTTAAATTTATTGGCATCCCCTTTACTTTTTATGTTTTTCCACCTTTAATATGGAAATATGTTTTGAACAAACTTGTTAATAAGATTGATTATTAGGTGACCAAGTCTATTTCATTGGTAGCAAGATTTCAAAGCTGCTAAAAAATTATTACATCCACCTATGTGCACTACTCATCATGATAGGTACCTTCCAAAACATCTTACTATAAGTTGTAAAAACTACTCAAAGATTTCATTTGGTCCAATTTCCCACAAGGTAAAGGATTTCATAGGGTGGCCTAGGATTATTGGTGCCTCATGTATGAAATAGGAGGGATGGGACTCATCAGCATAACTTGGCAAGGATTTACCTTATGTGCCAAATGGATTGTTTGGACCATTGAGGGCCCAAAATCTTGGAAGGTTTTATTTAGACACTATATCTACTCAGGTTTACCTAAGGATAATAAAGTGTGGAAAGGACTCAACTTCCCTAATTTAATCTTAATCTAGTCTCTCATCAAGATCATTAGGTATTTTGTGGCCAAAAGCATTTAGAAGACTTGGGAAAATATTAAACCATGGCTACTCTAGAATGGCTCTCATTTTCATAATGGCCTTGCTACTAACTCCCACTCTCTTTGGTGGTCTCCCATTTTTTATCACAATGAAGTGCCCCTGGTAGAAGTCCCTTGGATCAACACCCTCAAGATTTACCACACAAGAATTCATACCATAGAAGATATATTTTTTAGGTGCTCTCACTCTTGGCTATCTTGAGAGGAGGCAAAAGATAAATTTTGGTTAGACAATGCAAACCAAGAATCCTACTAGTAGATCTTCAATGTTGTCCCAGCTTCCATGCTTCATAAAATCTTGGTCCATTACAATCAACCATGGTGGAAGGACTAAAAATGGTATGTTGAGACCCCTTTATATAATCACACTCCTTATCTTGGCTATTCATGGCTCACCCCCCATTTTCCCATGGTTGACAAGCTTAACACCTATTGGGGGTTACACTCATCTATTAAAATGTGGAGATTTCACTTCAAAAATATTTAGGGGGCTTGTGTGGAGCCCAATCTTACTCATTTTTCTTGGTGTATAGTGTACCAAAGATTACCTATCGATAGAAGACTCATTCAACTTAGAGTCCACCTACCTACTTTCCCCTTTTATGGCCATATTGAGATGATTCCTCATCTCTTCTAGTATTGTTCCAAATCTCAAATGTTTTAGACTTAGATCCATGATCTTTTCAAGACTTTATAGCTATAATTATTCTTTTATAATCACATCTTCCTTGGAGTTAAAATTATGATACCCTTTAAATACACACAAGTCTAGCATACTTTCAGAGCAGAGATTATCTTATAGATTTGGAAAGAAAGAAATAATTATGTGTTTAATCATGCTTCTACTAATTGTAATGTTTCTACTATGCAAAAATATTCTATCATCTTTAATTTTCCTTTGAAAAGTCAATTTAAAGCCAATAAAGGGGTTATGGAGCTTGGGCATCTTCAGGATCTCTTCTCCCATTAGGGAAATGATCCTTGTGATATGTCTCAAGTTCCACCTTCTCCACCTACGGATCCAAAATTGGATGATATAATACCTTAACCACCTTGTGGCAGGCATATTCATCATCATTCCAGGCACCATTCTCATAGTGGCACCCCATACTAGTACATTCCCTTATTGGGCAGCATCAAGGGTAGTCGTCATCACCTCCTTCCCCTACTGGGCAAGATGGATGGGGCACTCTTACTCCTCATCCATGCTCATATTCTTTTGGGGCACCAATTGGAGGCCATGTAAATGTGATATATAAGTTCCCTAGGCTCTCTTTTGCTATCTCACCCACTCAGACATAAGCATATAATGATACAGACACTGCCCAAGTTATTGGCTGGGAGCCTATTCCATATGAAAATTATTTGCCAAGCTCAGGCTAGGGTCCTGATGATTTGGATCCACCATCATCTAGACTCATTATTTTCTCATAAAATTTATATCTTTTCATTAGTTTATGACTTTGTGACTTATTTCTAGGCTTTGCCTAGATTATGAAACTTTTGCTTTTGCTACTAGGCTCTGCCTAGTGTGTCATGGCATGCTCTCATACCACCTTATTTTTTTATGAATTATTTGTATATTTATTTTAAGTTAATATATAGATATATTTCATCAAAAAAAAATTCAAATATTTTATTTTGAATCAACAACTAGTAGACCCTAAAGTTAGCCAAAGAAATAGTGACTAAAGCTATTGATAATTTTTACATGGACTTGGATGTAATTCTAAGCTGCCAATGTAGAATTTATGTTCTTGATTTAAGAAATTTAGGGGATAAATTACTATAGGAATTTCATATTGTACTTCATTTCTCTCATCCAAATGTCACTAAAATAACACAAGCTGAAAAGATTCTACTTTTGGCTTGGGATAAATAAATATGTGGTTGCATTTGTATCAATATAATTAGGATGATAGTGTGTCAATGCTAAACACTACCATCCATGTGGGATTCTGTACTGTCATGTTTTAATAAAAAAAAATGGGTTGTATTTTCAATGGACTTTATCTTGAGATGCACAACGGTTACATCCCACTTCAACCTAATGGAAAAATAATGATAATGCTGATTTATTTTTACCATTATAAATTATGGATAAATATTTTACCACTATTATCATTAATTAGATGGTGATGTTACCATTATAAATCTAAAATTACAAAATTTAGTAGTTATGGAAATTATATGATGATTTGACTATTTATACATTTTTTTAATAAAACTAATAGTTCATTTAGAGTATTACCTTATGTTTTTGTTCTTAGTTATTTATGATAATAAAATACTTACTAGCCTATTTATATGACTAAAGTGGATGCAGGATGTCCTATCCATTACCTCATAATAGAATCTTTAGGGAGGGCATCATAGGGGAGAGTGTGGTAGATTGAGGTTGCTCGAGATAAAAAGAATGAATCTATAAGAATCACACCCATGTAGTTTGTTTGAGTGGTAATAGTTCTTATAGTGGTTTTTTATGATATCATTGACCATCTATGTCTTATGATAATATTTTTGTGTGATTTTATTCTTAATGGACCATGATTTATGGTTCTATATACATTATTATATTCAGAATTTTAGGTCATAATCTCATGTTACTTGAATACTTGTTTTGCTTTTTGAGTGTATGCTTGTGATTGATTAACACTTATTGAGTTGTATTATTGTATTGATTTCATACTCATTATTATAATAGTTTAGGTATAAATGTATAATACTCTAGTTTATGTAGCATAAAATCTATTTTAAATAACAAAAAAACATATAAACATCTTATATAGTAATGGTAATTCTATAGAATATTTATAAACACCATGGGAGGTGTGCATTGCATAATCATGTGGATAATATGAAATTGTTTATTGGAGAAAAGTCAAAACAATGTATTATTACTCTTTGAAACTTAGGATAAGGAATCATTACCTATTGCATTCTTCATAATTATTCAAAATCCTAACTCATTTTCAAAGTAAATTAGGGATTCCTAGGGTTATGGAATAAAAATAAAAGTTAAAATATATTTTTAGGGTTTTAGTATTTTATCAACTCATATCTAGAAGAGTTCATGTTGTTTTATAAACCGTATAAGGAATTGAAGGAGTAATTATATTAGGTAACTAAAAAATGGACTTTACCTATAGTAAATGCATGAATTTAGTGATAATTTATTATCATTTCGAAGGGAGTGAGTTAACAATAGGGTATGCCCAAATATTATAAAAGATATGCAAAATGAAGTGAGGTAGAGATTATGTGAGTGGGAAATAAAATAAGAAAGGGGGAATGGAAAACATACAAAAAATGTGGAGGAAAATGAGAAAATAATAAATCAAGGGTCAATACTTTATATAAGAGACCAAGTAATATTTTCCATTTTACAGGCAAGTAACAATTTCCATTATCTCTATGGTATTCTATGCATTTATTTTTTAATCAAGGTTATTAGTAGTCCATATTTATGTTACCACTTCTTATGCATGTGATACTAAATTTAGTTGTAGATATTAAAAATCATTTTTTATAGAGATACTCTAAATTACTATGGTTGTGGAAAATAGTATCTTGGACTCCTCTTGAATTCACAATTTTATTTAGCTGGTTTTGCTTGCAATCTTGATATCAAAATTGTGTTAGTGACCATGTAAAAAATGATAGAAATAAAATGTGGTTGTTTAGATAAATGGTTTTATGTGATAATATATTGCTTAACTACCAATATTTATTTCAATTTATTTAAGTTTTCATTTGGATTTTCTACCTCCTTTGTAATTAGGATGAGAACTTGTTCTCACCCAAAAACCCATAGAGGTGGTCCTTATGATGAAACAATTTTGAGTAGTCTAACTTATTTATTAAATATTATTGTATTCAAACTTATCAAATGACACTATGTTGAAGCTTTGTCAATGATGTCTCCAAGGTGATCAAGGATGTTGATGAGGTGTCATGTATGCTAGAATGATAATGATAAAGTGTGATTCAATGTACTTCAGTGTTCTTCATGGTTTTTCAATGTTTTACATGGATATGCAATTTATGGATGATATTTATGGTTTAGACATAATAGAGAAACGCTATGGGATATTATGAATTCTTATAATGTTTATGAAAGTGAACAAAATTTATCAAAATAGTCTATTGAATATCTAAGCTCAAGTATTCATCTCGATAGATAAATCTAAGTAAGCATATTGATGACATCATATTTCACATGTGTGAAGGTTTCAAGAGAAAATTGATATATTAATGGATTCCTCTGTGTGAGGAGATCCTATGGTTTAAATTTTAGGTCATAAGTTTGAGTCTAGAAAAAGTTATTAAGGTGCAAAGTTAACTTCTCAAATAGAATTTACTAAGTTCCCATAATTAGCTAAATTTGTAATATCAAATATCTAAAATTAGCATTTAATCAGATCATATATCTAATGGTGATAATTTATTTAACTAGATAAGGATCCAATGGAGTGCATGATATTTTTAGACAGAGATCAATAGCATGAGTGAACTCAAATTATCAAAGGATACTCAAAAGGCATGCACTTGTGATAAATTTGTCAATCCCATTAGATTTAAAGTAGATAAATGAAACGTGAGTGATCATATATATGGATATTTATGGAGCACATTGAGTCAAAAATCTAATGTGCATAGAAGGAACGTAGAGCTACCAAGTGGTACGATCATAGAAGAGAGGATCTTAGATCAATGGTGAGCATTGTAAGATAAACACTACGTTGATCCAAGGAGATTGATGGTGCATATTTGTTAAAATTTTATATGGAGCATGAGATGAGGTCAAAGTGTTTTATTGTTAACATTTTCTCAATGACCATTAGAATTTAAATATTCAAATTTGTAAGGGAAAAACTAAATTACAATTTTTGAGATATATATTTTGATCTAGGAAAATTTTTATGGTTGTGTAAAATCCAAAGTTGTAAATAAATTAAATATAAATCCAAAAATGTTTACTATAATATTTGTATGTTTTTATAGTTTTATAAATTGAGATATAAAGTTTATTGTGTGTTTGAATATGTTTTGTAAATAACCTAAGAAGGATATTTGAGTTGTTCTTAATAGTATTTTTATGTTTCAAGATGAAATAACTATTTTAGAGAATTTTAAAATACATTAATAATATAATTATTTATTTTTAGGTTTGAAAAATCCATTTTAAATATGAATAATATTAGAAATTGATTGTGTTTGTTGAATACACTGGCAGTTTGAGTGACCATCTTATAGAGGCAAGTTGAAGGTGTTTTGAGTAGAATTGAAGAAGAAAATAATTATGAAGATGTTTTATAACTATAAAATTATTATTATTAAGTATTTTATGTCATTATGTACCCTTTATCAGTTATGGACAGTCAAAATAGATTGACTATATTTTAACTATGTGACTAGTCTAAGTGGTCATTCTGAGAGAATTGAATTGAGTTCTTATATCTTGTGTTGAAGTGTTTAAAGCACATGGAGGTGTATCTTAAGTCTTTAATGTTTCATCCATGTGATCTAATCATATATAAATTTGAAATATTTGAGTAGTTTCTTCATAAGTTTGAGACTGTGTTTTTTATGTATGAAGGCGTAAAGAGCAAGGAGACCTAAATGCTAGGTTCTTGTGTTGAGTTGGTATTCCAGGTGGCATGGAACCATATTATAATAATAAATTTTATATTATAGATATTTTTTATGTGTTCAAATCATTGGTAAAGGATGAAGGTGGTCTAAGTACTCTCACATCTAACATGTGAGTATGAAGGTGTAATTGTTTTAGGTCTTACCAAGACCTAATGAGGGAATAGATGACCTATGAGAATGGATTTGAGTTATGTCTTAGTGTGATTTAAATATTAAGGGTTAAGGAAATTATTTTATCCAACCAAGAAGATAATATTCATTAAGGCTCTATAAATAGTAAAAGAAAAGGTGATGGTTTCTAGATTTTAGAATTAAGAGTTGAGGTGTTGTGAGTCTGTGTGATGATAAAAATATTTTTGAATATTTTGAGGTATATGTTTATGTATTTATAGTTATATCAGAATTTTTATTTCATGTATAACGTTTTTTTATAATTCTATTGTTAAATTTATAGGTTTGATGCATGAGAACAAGTGAAGGCATGTAGTTTGATCTAAAAGGTGGTTTTTAGATGACTTGATTATGTGTAAAGGTTTGAATGAGTGAAGAGGATTTAATGAAGTTATTTTTTAGGGTTTATATATTATATTGATAAGAAATCATATTTTTTTAGTTATTATTTTCATAAATTTTGTGTTGGTACTCAACATCTTAGGCAAGTTGGTGCTTGTCATCTTTACGGGTTAGTGTTCTTTATGAAGTGGGTGCTTCACTAAAGTCTCATGTTTTTAATAATATTATAGGAAAATTATTCCATGTATTTTTAGTCTTGATAATGGATTTTATCCTCCAAGAGGGTTTCCCACATAGATCTTGTGTTATCTTGCTTATCTTTCATGTTCATTGCTGAGTGGGTTATTTACTTCTTGATTGCTTATGGTGTATGACTAAGGGTTTTAAGGATTTAGATTGAATTTTTAAAATATATTGAATCATTTATTAACCCCTCTACTCTCAATAATTGTACCTCTAATAATTGGTATCAAAATAGGACCTTTTTTACAAGTTTAACCACTTGAAGGTAATCTTAGGTACAATGACAAGTTCTCAGGGTTTCTCTATTAAGCAATCTCTATTAATAAATTGATCCAATTATGATTTTTGGAGTGAAATCATGAATACCTACATAATTTCTTTAGGGTTTAACACTAGACAATCTATTTTGGATGGTTATTCCATGCCACCTACTCCTCCAACTTGTTTTATAGACAAGAAGCTAAGTGAGAACAATTCCAAAGCTATGAATTCTATCATTTGTGGTCTTTTTGAGGTTGAGTTCACCAAGGTAATCCATTTAAATTATATTTGGGATAAATTTCAGATCATCTATGAAGGATATTCAAAATTCAAATTGTCTAAACAAGAAACCTATTGAAGGTAATTTGAAAGTTTCAAAATAAAGAAGAAACTACTGTGGCTTCCTATCTTCTAAGAGTTGATAAGGTAGTGAATATGATCAAAGGCATGGGAGAGGTTATTGAATAAATCACTATAGTGTAAAAGGTATTAAGATATCTCACTTTGAAATTTGATTCAAAGGTTTCTGCAATAGAAGAAAGTCATGATCTCACCCAAATGAAGATGGATGAATTGCATGGAATTTTTTTGCCTATGATATGAGAGTTAATGAGGAAAAACCACTAAATAAATAAGTAGCGTTCAAAGAAAAAAAGAAGTCAAAGAATAATTTACAAGGCAAGAAGGTCAAAGATGATGAGATTTTTTATTTTGATGATGATGAACTAATAAATCTGTTAACAAGAAAACTAAAAATAGGTTTAGGCAAGTTTTAGGGTAAACTTCCATTCAAATGTTTCAATTGTGGAGATATAGGTCACTTTTCCAACAAGTATCTACATAAGCATAAGGGAAATGATAATTAAGAACATTAAAAATACCATGATAATGACAAGAAGAAATTTAATTCTGATAAGAGAAAGAACAATTTCCAAGAGTATAATGTCCAAAAGAAGTTTTATAAGGACAAGAAGAGTCTCTACACCAAGGGATATTGTAGATCATCTAATGACAATGATGGTAGTGATCTTGAGTGTGATCATTAATATAATGTTCCTACTGAAGATGAATCTCTCTTGATGGTTGAAGAAGGTAGTTGCTCATATCAAGAAGAATCAACATGGTTTGGAGGTGGATTAGGTGATACAAATGATGAAGAAGATAAGGTAAAATTTGAGACTATGTTGATTAATTACATTAAATATTTGAATATTAAGAAGAATAAAACCAAGAAGTTGAAGTCTCAAATAAAGGACTATGAAGAGAAATTCAGTGTATTTGAGGAAAGAATAAATGAAGACACCAAGGAACATGAAGATATAGTCAAGCATCTTAGTTGTCAATTGGAAATCCCATCTACAAGCCTAAAAGCTAAATAAGATGAGTATTCAAGGTATGTTATTGAAAATGAGTCATTGAAAGTTGAGTTAGAAAAGGCATCTAATAATATAAAGTCATATGTGATGTTTGAAAAGAGCTCAATTAATCTAAACAATATTCTAAATAGTCAAAGGCATACTAGTGATAGAACTAGACTTGGTTATAAATAATAATCAAAGAATGTAACCCAAGAGAATATAAAGACCAATGTGAAAAAGGAAAATAAAACCTTGAATATCAATCATTAGTCAAGAAATGAAGCTATTGGTATAATAAGGAAAAATTAGATTAGACAACCAAATGCCATGAAGTATGAAAATTTTAATGGTTATTGGTACACTTGTAATCAATTCAGACATAAGGCTAGAGAGTGTAGAAGACCTTCCAAGAATGAGTTTTCTTGGAACTATGAATGAAATCATCAATTAAGTGTTGTGATTCAAAGCTATTGATAGTTATCATGACATGGGAAACATTGCTAGAATTTTTCCAAATTAGGTAAGATAAGATGAGTTCACTTCAATAAGAATGGTTTTATATAACTGTGACAAGATTGGTCACATTGCTAGGTTCTACAAGTAAAGGCCATCAAGTCAAAATAAATTCAATCAAAATCCTAGAGTGAAAAAAGGAAGGCAAACTAAAAATTGGAAACCAAATGTGGAAAATATGTGCCATGATCAATTTGTAAGTCCAAGTAGACTATTTGCCATGTTAGAGAATGCTATAAAGGTTAAAGAGAATCAGGAGATCTCATTGCCTACTCTTTTAGGAATGAAGAGGATACAAGTGAACACTCTGATGCTAATGAATAAGTTTGTTATGAAGAATATAAATTAACAATGTCAAGTGTTGATGCTTTGAAGTGTGATACTATACTTCAAGTGAAAAGGTATGCCAAGAATCTTTATTTTATCTATGTATTGTCAATACCATCTTAGAAGAAAATAATAATATTTATGTGGATGATAATTTTTCTTCTCTTAATCCTAAAAATAATAAAAAGAAATGTCAATATCAAATGACCCAGGAGGATAAGGAATATGAGTATTTATGGGAAACTCTTGGTTTCACATTATTCTAGGATATTGTGGGTTAGGGTGTCTCTATCTAGCCTTCAAAGAGACACTTGATAGTAAGAAGAAGCATGGTGTATGATATTTGAACTTTGTTTTATGTTGTAGGACAAGAAAGATATTTTGAAAATGTGCTTGGCTAAGGAGAGAAATGAGTTTTATGTAATTGCTCCAAAGTGATTATGGTGGATTGATTCATAAGATATATTCAATAATAGTGTAACTAAAGTCAAAGTTTTGGTCAATCTTTGATGGATGGTCTAGAGGGTCAATATGGTAAAGAATGAAGTTATGTATGCAAGGTCTAAAAGTAGGGAATGGAAGTTTTTAGGTGTCTAAACAAGGATAATGAGTTCTCAAAATTGGTAGGTTGATCCTATTCTATTGTGCTCAATGTGTGTTCAAGGTTTTTGGTCCTAAAGATAAGAACTTGTCAATCTATATTGATTAAATTGATTGATCAAATGTTGAAAGACTAAAGACAAGGTTTGTTAGAGGTATAATCACTAAGAGGGGGGAGGTGAATCAGTGAGCCCATATAATTCAAATTTAGTTCCAATCCTTTCAAGTTATTAAACAACTTCCATAATCATTCATAAGGCATACACATCATTCATATCAATGAACAAGAAATACAATCCAAGATCAAGCACATAATACATGACATATGTGGGAAAACCTCTTGGGGAATAAAACCCACTAGAACCTAAAATTAGACTACTATCCTGTAATAACAAGAACCAATTTAAACTAGAACATATAATTAAATAACTACCATCCCTATTTAGTGAGACTAAAATATCACAAGGTACTTCAACACTTGTTTAGTTGAGTTGTAACAACAACTAGACTTTTAACAAGTTTCACCTTGAAAGGAGGTTATAACCACCTTAGATGTTGGGCTGATACAACAAAAACTATGAACACTTCCACCTATGAACTAATGTCTTAAACACATGATGATGGACCTCTACTTAAAACTCTTCACCTTCACTCACACTCAATCTATAATAACACTATTCTACCAACAAAATTATGACCAACAAGTCATATAAATACTCCTCAAACTAATTTCTCATCAACTCATCCACATGACACTATACCCCTTCTTAACTCCACAAAACACACACACACACACAAGACTCTCTCAAATCTCTCCCAAGTCTCTATAAAATATACTCTTGATCATACTCACATTTTTCCTCTTTTAGGCTTATTAGGTCCAATGATCTATGTGATCACCTTCAACACCTTGCTTAGACAAGAATGTTTGATCCTCTTCACTCTCTACTAGTCCTAACTAACCTTTACCTTCTATTTCAAAGGTTATTACCTTCACTTTGATCCACATTATTACTCCCACAAATATTTCCCAATTCTCACCCTCAAGTTTAGAAACAACATATTTTGGTTTCACTATTTATAGAGCATTCATGATAATCAACACTTTGGTCAGCGATTAATCATGCCTTAGTGCTTAAGGCATCTCTTACATGAAGACATGACTCAAAAAAAAATCTTCATAGGTAGGTCATAGAATCAACATTTTTTTTTTACATACAATTATACCTTTAAATTCATATTTCTAGATACACCTTATAATCTTCTACAACTTTGGTTTTTACTGCACTAGCAAATTATGCCTAAATCAAACATTATGTCCCAAAAACTAGACACTAGTCTTTTCTTTATAAATTAGAATATTAAAATGCAAATTATCATAGTTAAAACTCAAACACCATTCTCAAATATCATGTCCTCTAATCTTTAGATCAATCTCATACCATTTATCTTCTTCAAACTTTGATGTATAGGCACCAATTCTCAAATGTTAAACATCCAATAGTTGACCTCATCTCATGAAATCTAGAAAATTTTAGTCAATGTGTTATGTCAATATTTTGTATGTAGCTCAATATTAAATAATTATAAATATCTCTCACTTTGACCTCTTTAATTTAATATACTCCATTGATCTTGATAAGTTACAAACACCCGCTCACTGTAGATCCTTGGAAGAAGCTCTATCTTTATCTATGTTCAAATTTAAAAATTAAACACTTATCCTCATATTTATACTTCATAAAATATTGGATAAAAATTTCTCTATAAATCTCCTTTATACTTCTCAATCTTTACCTCTTGAAAAATTGACAAAGGGGACCCATACAATCTATCTAAGAAGCCAACTTTGAACCTTAATAACTTTTTTTTCACTTCAAGTCATGATCTCAAATTTGTAACATATGATCTCCCCACATAGGATAATGAATACATATAAAAATATACTATTATAACCTATACATGTAGGATATATTACATTATCAACATGCTCACTCATATTTTTGTTTCTACAAAGCCAACTATGCCTAGAACTACCTAAAAGTCCAACTTTGCTCATGCATATATTTTGACATGCTTCATCACATGATCAAAAATTTAGTGAAAATAAACTATGATAAAAACTAAACAAACCCATATGATTTATCACCTTCTCTTTAAATTTCCACATCTGTGAGATATGCCACCATCAAACTACTTGGCTCTTTCTTGCTTTATGCAAATTTGGCTATGGAAAAATACTTTCAAAATGCTTGGGAGCCCAACTTTGAACTTGCATATATTTTAATGCACTTAGGTTCATGACCTAATATTTAGCACATAATAACTAGGAAAAATAATGAACAAACAAATGTGACCATTTCCTCCTGACTCATCCACACGTAGCAATGATGATGTCATCAAATTGCCTATTCAAATTTTTTGCCACTAAACCCAATGTGTCTAGATGAAAAATATGGACAACCAGATGAATTCCACTTATGCAAATAAGTACTCAAAGAATAAAAATCATATTAGGGACATATTTCACATGCTCAATATTCCATACTCATCCCTAAGCATCTCTAACCATGCCAAAACAAAATATCAACCAAGCATACTAGGACAAGTATTTGCACACTTTACCATTATTATGTAGGATATCAAATAAATTTTATCCACTCACTAGTAAACCTCCATGACATCATCATGAAACCATTGAAAACTCTCCAACAATCTCCCCCTTTGTCATTGATGTCAACAACCGTCATATATAGCAATATACAACTCACCTTCTTTCTCTTCCAGTACTCCCACAATAGGAACTTTCTCCCCCTTTGACATAGTGAAAAAGTGGGAACCAAATAATCTTAAGGACCTAAAAATACCATTAATATAAAAAAGCCATCTTATAAATATGATACAAACTCCCCCTTACCTTGATCCTACCTCTTCTTGCCTTGATAACTTCTTCTTTCTCCATGCCAATACTCTCCTCAACTAAGCATTGCAACCAATAAAGAAATAACACAAAAAAAACACTATAATATGATGTAAATCACTAAAAAACATATTATAGGGAATCTCCCTATGATATATAATCCATTGTACCTTTTGACCATCTTCAGATCTCCACACACCATGAAGAGCCAACACATATGCTTACTAGCATTCTCTCTCAAGATACCACAATAACCATCAATAAAACTTCATACCACTAAACAAATATTAAATATTAACTAATCTAACCTAATAAATATCTTTGAAACAAACATAACTTGCTCTTTTGGATACACTTACAAAAATCACTCTTCTTCAAACTAGGCCTATCTAGCCTCCTTATAGCCCTACTTAGAACTTGCAGAGCCTAGAATTTTTAGTAGACACATCTTTATTACTAAAAAATTGATATTTGGACACTCCCATATGCCCCTTCAATCACACTAATTTTCATCACCAATTTCATCCTCTGTAACATACTTCCTTCATAAACCTACTAGCCAATTAGCTATCCATATTGATAAAAACTTGAATAACTTGAGAACCATACAACTTCAAATATCTATAAATATTATTTTTAAAACCAATTTTCCCTATTTAGCCTATTAATAATCCTTAGACCTCAATTCATAAGACAAATTACTTTTCTAACATAGCCCAAAACCCTAGAATCTCAAAATAAGCATGGTCAATAAACCTCCTTCTAGTCAACATCCACATTTGAAAATTATTACACACCTAGAGACACCCATTACACACTTATAGACCAAAAATGAGCCTCCATACCTTTGGGAATATAGACTTACTATAACCCATTTTAAGCTTGTTTGCCCTTAAACCAAAAATTGTGAAAACTGAGAGCACTCAAAAAATACTCAATTGGCATAAACATACTTTATGACCACAAAAACACCTAGAGCACATAAAAAATAAGTGTACAAACATTTTTGAACACCAAAATCTTCTTTACATTCCATCAATCTCGTTAAGCCACTTGGAAGTACCCATTTTGATCCTATATTACAGCTCCTTCACAAATCTCTAGAACAAGCTCATGATCTTGTTACTCCCCCTTAACCAAAGACCTTCTCTAATTAACATTATCATCTTGATCACACAAAGTTTCTTATCTACACCTTCTTTCTCATATTCAATTACTCAGTCCTCTTATCTTAGGACATGACCAATTACAAATCTCCCCCTAACTCCATGCTTCACCTGGAACATGCCATCTTCAAAAAATCTTCAAATACTACTCAAACATAGTTAATACTCATATAGAGACACCTCATCTTTATAACACTATGAATATCCATAGTATATACAACTATTTAATAATCCTTTAATAGGATTAGCAACATCTAGGACAAAAACCTAGAAGAGATGCCTTTAACTTATAGGATCATCTGGCATCTACCACAAACTAATATGTAGATAGATATTTGAAACTCGATTTATACCAGAGCATCCAAACCATGATCAACAAGCTAAATATTTCTCAAGATAAGACCACTGAGATTCTTCACAAGCTTATTTTCTCCAACAAAAGATATAGATAAAAAGAATGCACAAACATACCTTATTTTCATACCTTCTCATCACATAATATTTGATAGACACCAAGCTTCCTTTGACGAAAAAGTGTCTCCTCGAAGCCTAGATAGAGACACCCTTTTGACATAGAGAGACTAAAAGTCCAAAAACTCTAGAGAGTCCCATTTCTCTATAATCTCATCAAACTTGCAGTCTTTCTTGACTTTAACTGAATCCTTGACTTCATTATTTTTTTTAGATTTGTCAATAAATGTTGTCAATAGAAAATCTTCACTCTCCTTTATTTTTTATTCTTTTTCCACCTTGGCAAATAATCCATAAAGACTATTAGACTCAATAGAGTTAGTCTCCTTAGTCTTTACTGCCTCAGGTCTCCATACCAAAGTTTGACTCTTCTTGTCTTCTATGGCCATCTTACCTACTTGATCCTTGATCTTATCTTGATTTAAAACATAGCCTTTTAGAGTAACTTTCTTAAAAGCCTTACGACTAGAAGAATTGGCAAAAATTACCTTTGGTTTCCATACTTGAGTTTTCCCTTTCTCAAACCTCATAGGAGCTCTATATCTTTTTACATACCTTGAATACCTCTTAACACTATTTGTACAAAATATATCAATATGTCCACTCTTATGATAACAGAAACAAATAACATCATTCATACCTTTTGATAGATTTGAACTATGATCAATATTTGGCCAAAAACTCCTTCTTTGACTAACTTCATTCTACACTCCTCTCTATGACCATACATATTACATGTATAACAATGACTATGAAATAAACTAGCATACCTTGAAGCATTTGGTTTTCTGGCTGGTCTTCTTTCATTGCTCTTGACCTAATTTGACTTGTTTTGATCTTCTTCAAACTTGTGTATCTTGACAAAAAAATTCTCATGATCATCCATCAATGAACCTATCTTGGTTTACAATTGATTGCTCTCATCCTCTTTAGCTCTTATACTTAAAATTACAGCCATTAACTGACCTCTAAAAACTTGGATAGTCTCCTTATCAATATTAGCTTCTTTAGACATGTCATCCTTTATTCTACATGCTTGCTCTATAAAACTTCCCTCAAGAGAACTGACTTGTGCTTTACAACCTTTGATCATATTTCTAAACATATGATTTTTATTTTTTTTCCCCTTTAGTTCACTAAGTTCACCCATGAGCTCAACTTCTAGATCAACTTCTTCTTCACTGTCATGGAAAACTTCTTCATCACACATGATGTCCTTTTCCTTTGAACAACTTTCCTCTTTTGAACTTAAACATGTCTTGAAATATTCTAGCTAATACTTGAGGTCATTGATATCCTTCTAAACCTCTTTAGCATCATATTTAAAATTACATATCTTCTCTTAAAGTTCCTTGATCATAGTGTTCCACTATTGGTTCTCTTTCTTCAACTATTTATCCATCTTTGTACCTACTCAAAATTTCCTTCAAGTTGTTAAGATTTTTGAAAAGGACCTGCTATGATACCAATTTTTAGAGGCATAATCATTAAGATGAGGTGGGTGAATTAGTGAGCCCAAATAATTAAAATTTAGTTCCAATCCTTTCAAGTTATTAAATAGTTACCATAATCATTCATAAGGCATACACATCATTCATAATAATGAACAAGAAAGACAATGCAAGATCAAGCAAGTAACACATGACATACATGAGAAACCCTCTTGGGGAATAAAACCCACTAAAACATATAATTAGACTACTATATTATAATAACAATAACTAATTTATACCATCTACAACTGATCAAGGAACTACCATCCCTATTTAGTGAGACTAAAATCCCACAAGGTGCTTTAACACCTATCTAGTTGAGCTACAATAATAACCAAACTTTTACCAAGTTTCACCTTGCAAGGAGATTGAAACCACCTTAGATGCTAATATACCACAAAAACACATATAAACACATCCACCTATAAACTAATTTCTTCAACACCTAATGATGGACCTATACTTATCACTATTCACCTTCACTCACATTTAATCTGTAAGAGCACTATTCTACCAATAGAATTATGACCACCAGGTCATACTAATAGTTCTCAGAATGATCTTCTCATAAACTCATCCATAGATAACTCTTCCCCTCCTCTCCATAAAACACACACACAATCTTCTCTTAAATTTCTCCCAAGTCTCTCTCAAATAGCCTCTTGAGCATACTCACCCATTCTGCCTCTTCTAGGCGTATTAGGTCTAATGACCTATGTGATCACTTTTAGGACCTTGCTTAGATAATCATGTCTAATCCACTCTTTTATAATCCTCCCTAAATTATACCTTCTCTTTCAAAGGTTATTAGCTTCACTTAGCTCCACATTCACACTCCCACAAATCCCTCCCAAGTTTCACTCTCAAGTCTAGAAACCATCATCTTTTGGTTTCACTATTTATAGAGAAATTATGATAATAAACACCTTGGTCAACCATTACTCATTCCTTATGCCTTAATTAATATTTCACATATATACACATCTCAAAACAATCTTCATAGGTTAGTCATATCATTTATGGGTCACCCTTAAGTAGTTACACCTTTTAATAAGGCCCTTATAGCTCTTATAGGTCTCATAGAGACCTATTGACCCATTTATCACTTCATATAAAAAAATAACACATGACCACTTTAAAATACATGTTTCAACTCCTTATGTCCCATTTGACTTCCTCAAATGATCATAATAATCTTTTCTCACCTCTGTGTATGCTCAAAAAACTCAAACACTGACTTGGTACACAGGAACATTATGAAAAAATACAAAGTCAACTTATTAACCTTTTTTCATATAAAATATAAATTGTTCTAACCTCCAAAGAACATATATATAATTATCATGGAGTCTACAACACTCCCAAATAGATAATTCATCATGAGACATCAAAACAACATCAACTCAAGTTCAAACATCCTTCTCGAATTACTTGTAGAACATAGTCAAACACATAGTCAAGTTTATAGATAAATATATTTGTTTTTTACATAAAATTATACCTTTAAATTCATATTTCCAAATTCACCTTATAATCCTCTACAACTTCACTTTTTACTACACTATCAAATTCTACCTGGATTAAAAGTTATGGCCCAAAAACTAGACACTGGTCTTTCCTTCATAAATTCAAATATTCAAATGCAAACGGTCACAGTTAAACCTTCAACACTATGCTCATATCTCATGTCCTCTTAGCTTTATATCAATATTTCACCAAGAAATTTATCCAAACTTTAACACATAGGTACCAATTCTCAAATATTAAACATCTGATAGTTGACCTCATCTCTTTCAATATAGAAACTTTGATTTGATGCACTCTGTCAATCTTCTATATGTAGCTTGGTCTTTAGAAATGATAAATAGATGTCACTTTGACCCCTTGACTCTAATATGTACCATTTATCTTGATTAGTACAAACACCTACTCATTGTAAATCCTTGGAAAAATCTCAATCTTTATCTCTATTCAATATTAAATAATGAACACTTGTCCTCATCTTGCTACTTCTTAACATGTTAGATCAAATATTATCCATAGATATCCTTTATACTTACTCAATATTTACCTCTTGTATAATTAACTATTGGGACCCTTTCAATCTATCTAAGAAACCAACTTTGAGCCTTAATAAAAAAATCTTCTTCAATGCATGATATCAAATTTGGAACATATGATCTCCTCACATAGGATAATCCATCCATATATCCATCTAATCTGGTAACCCACACATGTGTGAGATATTCCATCATCAACATGCTCACTCAAAATTTTCTTCCACAAAGCTAACTATGCTTGGAACTCCCTGAAAGGACAACTTTGCTCATGCATATATTTTGATGTACTTCATCACATGATCTAAAATTTAATGAAAATAAACTACGCTAAAAATTTAACAAACCCATATGATCACCTTCTCCTAAAATGTCTACATGTGTGAGATATACCAACATCAAACTACTTACTCAGATCTTTCTTACCTCATGCAAATTTGGCTAAGTATGGGAAAATACTATCAAAATACTTGGGAGCCGAACTTTGCACTTGCATATATTTTGATGTGATTAAGATCATGACCTAAGATTTAGAACATAATAACTATGAAAAATACTAAATAAACCCATGTGACTATTTCCTCATGAATCATCCACACATGACAATGGTGCCATCATCAAACTACCTACTCATATTTTATACCACTAGACCTAGAGTCTCTAGATGAAAATTATGGACAACTAGATGAATTCCACTTATGCACACAAGCACTCAAATCATAGAAACTATCTTAGTGACCTTTTTCACATGCTTAATATTCCATAATCATCCTTGAACATCTATAAACATTCCAAAATATAATATCAACCAAGCATACTAGGACAAGCATATTTCACACTTTGTCATTGTTACTTAAGCTATCAAAGCACTTCATCCACTCACCAAGACACCTCCATGACATCATTAAAAAATATCCAACAAGGTTGATATGGAGGATGAGGAAAAGGTGTTGTCATATTGTTGATATCATGGAGAAGGTCTTAAGGTTTTATACATGATAAGATGTGTCTGTCATGGAGTTCATAGTATTTTGAAGATTAGATAGTTTCATGAGAGTGATTTGAAAAAGTTATAAACAATGATGACTTGTAGAGGATAAATGGGAATTTTTTTTAAATCCTTATAAGATTTATTCATGTCTACTTAAATGTTTTAAGGTGAGCTAACTCAGATAGTTTGAAAGGTCTAAAGAGTTGTGCATGATGTGAGATGGAGAATATGTGGGATGTTCCAGTCATAGTGGAGATATGAAAAAATATTCTATAGATGTGAACTCAAGTATGTTGATATGATAACTTGATCAACCAAGTTAGGAGCTTTGTAAATGGTTAGGTCCTAGGATCAGAGAACTAAGTAGTTGAATCTAAGAGAGAAGGTATGGAAGTAATTGTGTTATTTATTCATGATCAAAGATGGTCTGAAGGTGATTAAAATGGTGCCTAAGCTTAGGTGACTTAGGGGGAGTCCCTTTTATTGTTTTCAAGGTAAGTTCATGTAGTTTCTACTGTTCATATATATTTTGACTTCATAGAAGCTATGTATGATCAAATAAGAGTATACTCATGGAGCATGTTTGAGAAACTCAAGGTAATAAGAGGTATGAAAATGTTAGGGTGAGTTTGTATCATCTCTCAAAGGTGTTCCTTTCATATTTTTGGTTCTTGAAGTCCTTTTCAAGTCCTCAAGATCAAAAGATGAGACCACTTTATCATTGTGTCAAAGGGGGAGAAAGTACATGAAGAGAGAGACAGAGTCTGAGCATAATCTTTATATTGGTAATTAACATCAATGACAAAGGGGGAGATTATTGGAGGTTTGTAAATGATGCCTCCAAGGTGATCAAGGATGTTGATGAGGTGTCATGTATGATAGAATGATAATGACAAGGTGTGCTTCAATGTAATTCAGTTATTTTACATGGTTCTTCATTATTTGACTTGGATAGACAATTTATGGATGATACTAATGATTTGGACATGTTTGAGAGACCCTATTGGATTATATTAATGCTTATAATGCTTATGTAAGTGGATATAATTAATCAAAATAGTCAATTGAATGTTTAAGCTCAAGTAGTCATCTTGAAAGATAAAGTTGAGTAAGTAGATTGATGATGTAATATTTCATATATGTGAAGGTTTTAGGAGAAAATTTATATATTAATTCATTCCCCTATGTGAGGAGATCCTATGTTTAAAATTTTAGGTCGTAATGTTGAGCATAGTAAAAGTTATTAAGGTACAAAGTTGAATTTACAGATAGAGTTTACTAAGTTCCCATACTTGACCAAATTTATAATATCAAAGATCTATGGCTAATGTTTAATCATATCAAAAATATAATTGTGAGTAATTTATGTGACTAGATAAGGATCCAATAGAGCTCATGATCTTGTTAGACAGAGATCAACAATGTGAGTGAAGTCAAATTATTAAAGGATACTCAAAAGGCATGAACTTGTGACAAATGTTTCAATCACAATAAGTTTATATTATATCAATGGCACGTGATTTTTCATACATATGGATATCGATGGAGTGCATTGATATAAAAAATCAATGTGTATAAGGCATGCAAAGCTACCAAGTGGCATGATCATAAAAGAGAGGATCTTAGATCAACAGTGAGCATTGAAAGATAAAGACTAGGCTGATCTAAGGAGATAGATGGTGTGTATTTTTTAAAATTTTATAGGGACCATGAGATGAGGTCAAAGTGTCTGATGTTTAACATTTGCTTAGTGATCATTGGAATTTAAATTTTCAAATTTGTGAGGGAAAAAATGGTATGCAATTTTTTAGCTATATCTTTTGATCCAGGTAGAATTTGATAGTGATGTAAAAGGAAAATTTATAAAATAATTCAAGTCACACCTATAAATTTTGATTAGAATATTTGGATGTTCTTATAGTTTCATAAATTTAGATTTAAATTTGATTTTGTGTTTGATCATGTTTTACAATTAACCTAAGAAGGATATTTGAGTTGTTCTTGATTGTATTTTTATGTTTCAAGATGAAATATCTATTGAAGATTGTTTTATAATACATGAATACTATTTGTATGTATTTTGTAGGTTTCAATAATCCATATTTAGTATGAATGATTGCTTATAATTTGATTGTGTTTGTTGAATGCACTGATAGTTTAAGTAACCATCTTGCAAAGGCAAGTTGAAGGTGTTTGAGTAGAATTAAATAATCAAATACGTATGTATATGATATATAAGTCTCAAAGGATTATGATAAATTATTTTATGTCATCATATTCCCTTGATTAGTTATGGAGATTCAAAATAGCTTGACTCTATTTTGACTATGTATGAACAGTCTGAGTGGTCATTCTGAGAAAATTGAATTGAGTGCCTAAAGCCTATGTTGAAGTGTCTAAATCACATGGAGGTATATATAAGGTCTTTAAGGGTTCATCTATGTGATCTAATCATATGTAAATTTGAAATATTTGAGTAGTTGCTTCAAAATTTTAAGATTGTGTTTTCGGTGTATGAAGGCCTAAAGAGTAAGTAGACCTAATTTCTAGGTTCATGTGTTGAGTTGGTGTTACGGGTGGCATGGAACCATATGAGAATAAGCAAGGGGATATTGGAGATAGTTTTGATGTGTTAAAATCATTTGTCAAAGTAGTCTCACATGTAATGTATGAGTATGAAGGCCTAATTATTTTAGGTCTTACCAAGACCTAATGGTGATTTATCGCTAATGAGGTAATGGCTGACCTATGAGAATGGATTTGAGCTATGTCTTAGTGTGATAGAAGTCTTAAGAGTTAAGGTAAGGATTTTGGATGACCAAGAATATAATATACATGGAGGCTCTATAAATAGTGAAAGAAAAGGTGATGGTTTCTAGATTTCAAAATTAAGAATTGAGATGTTGTGAGTGTGTGTGATGAGAGAAAGATTGGTGAAGAGTATAAGAGATGTGAATATGTATTGAGAGGTATATCAGAGTTTTTATTACATTTATGATATTTTTTTCATAATTATATTTTTTAATTTATAGTTTTTATGCATGAGAACTAGCAAAGGTGTGTAGTTTGATCCAAAAGATGGTTTTTGTATGCCTTGTTTGTGTGTGAAGGTTTGGATGACTGAAGTGGATTGAAAGAGGTTTTTTTTAAAGGTTTTTCCATCATATTTATAAGAAATAATATTTCTAAAGTTATTCTTTTCATTAATTTTGTGTTGGTGCTCAACATCTTAGGCAAGTTGGTGCTTGTCATCTTTAGGGGTTGGTGTTCTTTGTGAAGTGGGTGTTTCACTAAAGTCTCATGTTTGTAATCATCTTATAGGGTAAGTAGTCTATGTGTTTACAATTTTAAGAGTGATTTTTCTCCTCCAATATGGTTCCCACATAGATCTTGGGTTATCTTTCTTATATTTCATGTTCATTTCTATGAGTGGGTTATTTGCTTCTTGATTACTTATGGTGTATGAATAAGGGTTTGAAGGATTTAGATTAAATTTTTAAAATATATTGAATCATTGATTCATCCCCCAACCCTCTTAGTTATTATACCTCTATCACTCTAAGTTTTGAAAAAAATGATATGGTTTTATCAGGTTTATAATGTGTTGAATGAGCCTATATCTAGAATTTTAGGTGGTTGTAATAACCACCTTTAAGGATACAGATTGGTGATGATAGGTTTGGTTGTAGATTAATAGTATGCAAATAGACTTTTATCTTCACATAATTAGATATTAAGATTAAAAAACATCATATAAATCCTTATTCCTTGTTTAAATTGGTTGTATTTGTGATCTTAATCACATCTAATCAAACTTAGAGTTTTGTATAATCTTAGGACTATTTCTAGGTAAGTTAGATATTGATAGAAGTATATTGTATTTCATAATATACATACTTGGCAACTGTTATTTTTTATTAAAGGTAAATGGGAGTTTATTGAAAGGGAATATACCATTTTGCAATGGATATAAAGATAAAAATAATCAAATCCCCACGTAGTTCCTCCTCTAATGAGAAATAAAATAAACTACAGACATGTTGTGACTTTGTTGTGAAAAAAATGTAGACCCTCAAGAGACACACAAAAAAATAGCCCCTCCTCAACTTTTATATTTTTTGGATAAAGATCATATTAATAGGTTCCAACTTATTCCTTACTTTTCCTTTCTTCTTATTACACATCATAGTCCAATATCCACCTTTCAAAGTATCCACTAGTTTATGGGTCTTCAAACCCTCAAATGAATCTAAAATATCATCCAACAAAGCTCCATCTAGTTCAAATTTATTCTCTTCCAATTGTCCCAAAGATTATATTCCTTTCTATTAATCCTTATATTTCACTTCTTCATGGATCTCATCCTTTTGAATATCTAAATTTTATCCTCATCTTTGCACTCATGACCATTTATGGCCTCCACCATGAGATGATCAAGTAGGACATCCTTACACCAAGAGGTAATAATATTTTTCTATAACTTTTACATGAGATAACCATATGATCTATATCAAAACATATTATACAATGTAAGGGAATTTATTTTTAATCGAGGGTTTGAGTCCAAACATGATTCTAGATTTTCAAACCAATGGCAGTAGGGAATTCAGAAGACATGTCCATACAAACTTAGATTCTAACATATGTAGTATGGAAATAAATCATAGAAGATACATCCACCCCTAATATATCACCCAAATAATTATTTATAGCGTAGAGATAAGTTTTAGACAAATATTTTATGGGAAGGTATGATAGACATACCCAAACCTACCATAAATTGAAGGATTATGTTGAAGGGTTGAAGGAGGGGAACCATGGCTTTGTGAAGAGAACATGTTAATCCATAGACCATATCCATTCTTTAATTATCAAATTTTTATCTTCTATAAGATTAAAAATAATAATGAAGAAACCCTTGGTGCATGGGTAGATCTCCAAAATATCTTTCATGAAGGGTCCTTTTTTTAGATATCCATTTGTGAAACATTAGGAGGCTAATCTAAAATCCGTCAATTCTACAAATGAAAACCCACTCTATGAACTAGGATTCAATTTTAAGAACATCCACTAGTTCTTATTCCTCAAAAGAGAGAAATCTTTATCTTCCCATGTTACAAAAACTTAGTTCCCCTATAGGACACCACTTTAGAAAATTATTTCTTATTTATTCTAATATCCAAAACAAAGTTTTTTATTTTTAAGGAAGAGCCTTTTACCATAACACGAGAAGAACCCTTTGTCTCCTCCAAGTCACAACTCCTACTACATCCTCTTATGTTGAAAAATTTAGGGTTTTTCAAAGGGCTTCCCACCTCTAATTCATCCAACAAAGGGTCCCTTGAATCCTACAATTTAATCTCTTTCTTTTCTTGCCTCAGCCACCTAGATATTTTTTTGAGAACATGATTAACCTACATAATCAAGTATAAATCCTTTAATGATAATAGGTCCATCCAAGGCTATAGAATCCATTGATAAATTAATATATATATCATCTTAATCAATATAAGTGACCTATGATAATCTCTACCTCCATCCTCATACATGGATCATCCTACAACTTATGAAATAGATGAAAAAGTAAAGTTTGACATGGGTGAGAGCTCTTGGAAACTATTTTTAATTCAAAGAGATAATTATTAATACCCATGTACATTATCATTATTTTTTGTGTAATATGAAATTTAGTGAAATGATAGCAAATATTGGAACAAAGATATTAATAAGTCCATAGCCTATTGATAAGATGTTCCCTGTATTGGTATAAATGACAAGTGATATTTAAAATGAATTATATAGTGACATGATGTAAAAGCATTAGTCATTATTCTTGATGATAATTTATATGAACTATAAAACTTTTATATTTATAAGTGATGGTTATGGCCACTTAGATGGCATATTAGGGACTTAAATAGTTACAAAACATAATGTTACTGATTATTATATTGTATATTATATTACTTGAAATACATAATCTCTAGACTTGGTGACATTATATTAACATAAGATCTTGATGGGCCCATAGGTTGTGAATGTTACACCCTTAAATATCAGTAATGTAGACCCAAATGCGAGTAAAGTTGTGGTATTTTTAAATACAAATGGTGATGTCCTTTAGACTAAGTTTAATATTGAATCATAGAGATTCATGAGTGCTTATTTAATTGAAATGGATTTATATGTGTTATTGATAGAAAATGAAGTGTATTTCTATTATGATATTGAATAAGATTATTGTATTTGATACATGATTATTCATGATGAATTTATAAATAATATCAATGAAATGTTTTATTAGCTTAAAACAAGTTTTGAATGTTGTACTATTGTGTGAAGGACTTATAGATAGTAGCATGTTATTACTTATTATAGGAATATTTGGTGTGAATATATTATAATTAATGTTGATTATGTCTAGTACTAAATAGTCATAATTTTCATTAAGGGATGATTTGTGAAATGCATGGATCCTATTTACTAGTAACTTGTCATCACTTAATAATAAGGATAATGTTGACGATATGATTATAGAGAAGATTATTTCTAATGTGAACTGTGACCCAAATTATTTTGAAGTCTAAAATATATAAAATGCTTTTGCCAAAGTAATTTTATATTTTCATGCATTATCTATCCATTATGCTTTATATTTTACATGTATGAGTGATGTCATATTATCTAAAGGAATATCCATGGGATGTATGACTGATGCAAGTAATAATGATTATAATTTCACATTTTTATCAATTATTTCTTAATGTCTACATTACCATTATCTTCCCCTTCACAAAGGGCATGGTCACTCCTAATAAGGAGGTGTGCATGGCATCCCTAGTTTGTCATTATAATTAAATCACCTAGATGATGTTCTCTCTCTTTACAACTTATTAGAACTAACAATAATTGTATACTCATGGATACTCACTAACTAAATGCTCATGAAACTATTATATATTTTATGTATTTAGCTAATATATTATTATAAAAGGTTGAAAATAATAATGTATTTTGATGTAGTAACTATATAGTACAATAGATGTGATTATATTCATTATACGGTAGTGTGGATTATTATATTTTTATAGATGCTTATTTTATAATGATAACCCCTAGAATTTAATATTATGATGTGTTGTATAACTAAGATGACTTTATTACTCATATTTATGTTATGATATCTACATATCGAGAGGACTAATTTACACTTAGAATTTAATTTGATATATTTAATGTTTGAGTTACCTATATTTTTTTTAATCATCAGTTTAGAATACATCATGATTGAGTATTAAATAATAAATTGAAATAAATAATTTTAATTAGGATCAACAACTTGATCTGAGCATGTTAGTACTATAGCAATTTTCTAAGCTTGATAAAATCTTCATAGTCATAAATTTTAAATGGTACAAAATACAATCCATGGAACAAGGATTACATGGGCACGATAAGGAATAAGTGTAAGAGGAATAATAGGTTGATCTGAAATAAAACTAAGAGAAAGAGAATCCTAAAGAGCATAAAGATATGAGAACACAAGTAATAACATAACTTATACGTGATATGAAACATGTGAACCCACCAAAATTTGATAGAAAGGTAATAGGAGATGGAGCATAAGTGTATGCCACTATGATGGAGAAAGTATTTTGAAATCTGAAATTATTTTGGGGTATCCAAAGTGGTATGGGGAGCATACTAACTAGTTGGTGAGGTGAAAACATGGTGTGACAACAAGAAAATGTAAATTGTCCTTGAATCTACCACCAACACATGGAATCAACTTGTAATATTATTCTGGGCATAATGGCTTCCACAACTCTATTTTGATCATAAAATAATAGATTTTAAGAATCTTAAGCTATTAGGAGTAGTTTATAAATCTTATAAAATATGTTTACCAATATTAGAAAGATAAATGTTTCTAAATCCAAAAATTCATCATGGGTTTTAGGTAGAGAATGGATGTGAAGTGGATGTGTATGGACCTATATACAAAGATAAGGTCTTTAATAAATATGTCAAATAGTTCAAAATTGATATTACCATCCTAAAAAGCATAAATATAATAATCATTGATTTCATACCATTGATAATAAAAACTTTGTAATATTGCCAATATCTATTGTCCATTACTAAAGAAGGGTCTGATTCATAAACCAATTTCTCTTATAGTGCTTATATGGTCATTAGATCTATCCTACCATGATATTTTATTCCTATAGGTAGAGACAGAGCTCTCAATTGTAACTCTCTAATAAATAAATTGATGGAGAAATTATTAGTGTTCCCTATAATAATATCACATAGATAAAATTCACATAATAAATTATATCTATCAAGAGTACTATTCTCATAAATTGTCAAGATTTTTTTGCTTGTAATAATCTCATGTGGTAATCCATAAGAGATATAGAATAACTATCATCTTAAAAATTTGTCATGAAAGAGTAAATTGTATGAAGGGGAAGGACTCCTACAAACTAACAATTTTTTACCAAGTTGACAGGTGAACTAAATGATTTGTCTAGCATGTTCTTCATATTATTGTGCTTGTGTCAAGTCTTCTTACAATTTTTGTTTTTCCATTTCAATAATTTTGTTTTTATTCTTTATTTCTCTAAGATCAGAACAAATTTTCTCCCAGTGACTTCTGACATTAGGGTAAGATAGAGTGGTTTGGAAACCTTGTTCTACCATGTGTTTGGGAGACACATTATAAGAGCTAGAAACTATTTAAGCTTTCAATGTGGTATCCTCCTGCTCAAATTTTATAAGATTCCTTCTCAAGGATATATTATCTTCTTCAAGTGTGTTGGTGTAAGTAACTCCATAAATCAATCATGTCATTATCATATTCATCTAACTTTTCAAATTAATGAGTTTGAATGCTTTCAATTTTTTTATAAAAGAGAGATGACAAAATCCTTACACTAGACTTAACATATTAACTCATTAATTTCTTCTACATTCTACTTGATTAAGGCTTCCAACTAGGAAAATTCCAAGACATGTTGTAGTTACATAACATTTATCTCTTTGGATTTTGATCTTCTTCATCAATCATGAGAACTTTACCTTTGTCAATAGATATCTATGTTAAGGTAATAGGAATAGTCTCTGTAAAATCATCTTATGAAAAAGGATTTTTCACTTCCTCTTTATCTTGTGCTACACTAATAATGGTAGTGGGTTATGGTCTTAGACTATTAATATTTTATGCATCCAATGCTTCATCATTATCAGTAGATAATATCATCTTTCTTCTTCTCCTCTAAGTGAGAAGAACTTTTTCATGTGAGGCTTCTTGAGTTGATAGATGTGAAACATTATCTACTAATGGTTCATCTTCTATTATTTGAATGGGTTCATATATAAAAGTAGTTTTGGAAGATGGATTAGGGTTTCTTATGGAATAACTAAGTCTTAATCTTCTACATGGCTCTAATGGTGCAATCACATCGAGGAGACTTGGATATCTAAGAGCAACAACCCTAAAATTGGATCTTATACTTTGAACCAACTCAAGAATAACCACATTGGATGAAAGAATCCTTGGTGGAGCCATAGATCTCAAATCAAAAGGATATCATGGTATGTTTTTAGTAAGTTTTAGGTATTTCCTCTTTTTCCCTTCATGAAAATCAATCCAAGATTTTATGCTCTACTCTTAGTGCAAAAAATGATGTTGGATTATCAATTGAATGAGTCCATGATGGTATATGAAAGATGGGTTAGGGTACCTCATAGCCATGACTTGAATGGACCCTAAAAAAACTAGGGTAAGTTGATTTGATGCTAGGGTTTTTGAAATCCATACCTCAAATGAATCAACATTCTCATCATAGTATAACTTTAAACACTACATTCACCATCAAAAGTGAAGTATTTGATACTCTAAAAAGATATAGACCTCTAAGGTTCAAATAAAAAATCTATATTAATACCTTTTATTCTACCATTGATATATTAAACATACATTGGCACTAGTTTCCCTCACCATGGAAAATATGGATAAGGTAATTAAAGGAGGATCTTCTTTCAATCTTGGCCCATTCATCTAGAATTCTAGATAATTTTCTAATAGCCTGGCTAGAGAATGGAATTTATACACCTCTAATAGTGGAAAAATCCATCTTCAGGTGGAGGATGAAATTTGTAATAAGGGTTTCATCAAAACCCTATAATTTTATGAGAAATTTGAGCCATTTTTCTATTGTAAACACTTTTTTTATTTTTTCATCTCCTAAGAGACCTACGAATTCAGGCTCAAATTTTTCCTTCTATCCCATTCTAAATTTTTCAATATGGAAATGACACTTCACTAGAAATCAATGGATTATGATATCGATGCTATATTTTTTGTTTCAATTCTATAGATGAAACTCAAAGCTCCCAAGCATGTTGAGTGATGATGAAAATTCAAACTAATCATGTCAAAAACTAATAATTATTATCTATTATTACCTTTTTATTTATTCATAATAATCATGCCATGATTTCTCTATCAATTGCTTATCCACACAAGTTGTGATATGATTACAAAGACAAAGTCATCATGGAAGTGTTTATGACTTGAGAGGATAAATTCTATATCATGTAGTCAAGTTCTAAAAGGTAACATTTCGGAAAGTTTCCTTGCTAACGTTGGAATGTCCTTCATATAAAACTTATGGAAACTTTACCAAAGATTGAGCATATACTTTTAGACTCATAAATTTAAAAAATAACCCTTAATAAAATAATAAATACTATACCTTTAAAATGATGTTGTCCTTGTTGGACCTTCTTCACATGTAATAACAAAAGAAATTGCATGAATTAGTTTAAGGAATGATACAAAATAAGATAAAATCAATGTTTATTTATTTGGAACAAGGAGAATCAATCATAAATGATGATTAATCCTAAATTTTTGAACTCACTTTTTCTCATTTTTTTATTTTTAGTTTTTGACCTTGACCAACCATTTACTAGTTTTCTGATCAAGGCTCATCTTACAGTACATGATCAGCCAGTAAGCTAGTTTTTTGGTCATGACTATTAATAACGTCCCTAAGTATTTTCATTGTTGAATTTTGTTTTAATTTTTTTGATTTTTTAGAGAAGAGGTGGATCCTCTTCATTTATTAAGGTTATATAATCTTCAAGGATCAATATTCATGAAAGCTTTGAGTTATTCTATGAGGCTAAACTTATTTTTTACTAGTTGGATGAATTCTTATTTAATGGAAGGATTATGGTATAACTTCAACCTGTGTCCATTGATTAGGAATGTATTTTAATTACCATCTATAGATAGTAATTATACTAAACATTATCAAAAATCTTATTATCATAAATGGTCTTAGCCATCTAGTTCTTAACTTACATTTGAAGTGTTGATACTTAAAATCATACAAAAGTGCCTAGTCTCCTTTCAACTATATTTTCTTCATGTTTAAATCATGTCATTATTTATTTTATTACTATATCATCTCTATCTACTATAAAGTTTTTAATCTTATTTCATCTAACTCATTCAGTTGTAAAATTCTCTATCTGTGTGCTTCATCTAAGTCAATTCTTGTGTAGTCCTTAAAGTTTGCATCTTAATATAAATTAAAAATGGAGGTTTCTTACCAAATACCAATTCATATGGTGAAAAACTAGTAGTGGTATTCCACATTGTGTTGTATGCACATACATCTTATGTAAGCTTATATTCCTAATTCTTTCTACTTCTAATGACTATCTTGGTAAGGATATTCTCTAATTCTCTATTGGTAACCTCTACCTATCCATTTCCTTGAGGTTGGTATGGATAGGAATTTTTATGATTGACTTGGTATATCTCTATGAATTCTTGAATCATTTTGGACATGAAATGGGGTCCCTAATCAAACACTATCTCTCTAGGTGTTCTAAATATTTGCATGATCCTGGAGTATAAAAAATATGCTACTTCTTCTCTTGTAAATGAAAGAGATTATAATTTATCCCATTTGGTCACATAATCTATACATACTAGTAAATACTCCTTGCCTTGATAAGGTGGATCCATGGGCCCAACAAAGTCCATGCCCAACTTTTCAAAAGGTTTTAAAACTAGTTAAGGATGGAGAGGCATTTTAGAAGATAGTGTAGGTTTACCCATTCTCTAACATGGATCAAAATTCCAAATGTACCTCTTTACCTACTTGTGAAGATTTGGCCAGTGGTAACCATCTCCAAGGATCTTGTGTATTGTTGTTTTAACTTAGTAGTGTCCTCTACTAGGTTCATCATGACAAGCATGAATGATGTCATGTAATTCATTATCCTTTACACACCTATAAAAAACATGATCAAGTCTATATTTAAATAAGATACCTTTAATACATTTATAACAAGAACTATCTTTAATCAACCGTATCTTTTCTTTTCTAGTGAATTGAAAAGGAAACTTCCCTATAGCTAATTTTTTTGCTATATTAGCAAACCAAGGTGATTATGTTGAAGAGAAAATATTTGTTCATTTAGGAAACTATCTTATATACATTCTTCTTCATCTTCATTGTTCAATCTAGATAGAATATCAGCAATCACATTGAACTTTATAGGTTTATCAATAATTGTTATATCAAATTCCTATAACAGTAATAGTAATCTTATAATTCTTCCTCTGACCACTAGTTTATTCATCAAATATCTTATAGATTCATGATCAGTCTATACAAATATTTTATAACTAGTGATATAGTGTCTAAACTTTTTTATGGCATAAAGCACAATAAGGAATTCTTTCTTAGTGGTTGTGTAAATTCTCTTAGTAGGAGTCAAATTTTTGCTAATATAATATATGGCATACATTTATTCTTTTGATCTTTTTATTTTAGAACTTCTCACATACATGATTAGATGCATCAGTATAAATATGGAAGGGTTATGGCCAATTAGGTCCTCTTAGGACTAGAGAAAAACTTAGTTTTTTCTTAATGGTCTCAAAGGCTTGTTGGAAATTTAAACTCCAAACAAACTCACTCTCTTTTGTCAACAAAATAAATATTGGAGCAATAATTTCATGGAAATATTCTATAAACCTTTTATAATATCCTACATGGCCTAATAATCTTTTGATATTAGTTTGGTAAGTTTGAAATGACTTCAATTTTATTTGGATCCACTTGGATTCCTTTTGCAGAAATATGATATCCTGAAACTCTTCCTTCCTCTACCATGATAAGACATTTTTCATGACTCAAGAACAAATGGTGTTCTTCACATCTTTTCATTATTTTGATTAGATTGTTCAAATTTTCATCAAAGGACTCTCCATGAATAGTAAAATCATCCATGTAAATTTCCACACAATCATTACTTAAATCTAAAAATATGGAGAATAGTGCACATTAGAAGGTATAAGGTGCTTGCACAAATCAAATGGAAATACATTATATGTAATTGTCCCCCATGGAAAAGTGAAGGTTTTTTCATCTTGGTCTTTAGGTGATACTTGTATCTAGTTGTACCCATTAAAGCCTTCCAAGAAAGAAAAATATCTTTTCCTTACCAAATTATCAAGTACCTGGTCAATCAAGAGTAAAGGAAAATAATCTCTCATGGTTGATTTATTCAATTCCATGTAGTCTATGCATACTCTTCATTTACCATTTTTATTAAGAATAATAACCAAGGGAGAGACACATTGACTATCATAAATAGGATAAATTAATCCCACCCCTAGCAACTTTTCTATCTCAATTTTTGTAATATCTCTTAAGATAGGATTATTTCTTCTCTAAGGTTGCCTTATTGGTTTAATGTTCTCTATGTAGATATGGTGGGTGCATAAAATTGGATGGATTCATTTCATGTATTTATATTCCTAATTAAAAGATTTAGTATATTTTCTAAGTACATCAAAGACTTTTATTTCTTCATCATCTGTCAACCAATTATTTAAGTTGAGTAACTTGACTAGTGATATTATGATTTGCTTAGTACCTAGATGGGAATTATCTATTTGTTTGTCTTCACTCATTAAATATTTGAGATGATAAGGATGTGGAAACATCATATATAATGTGAAAATATCTTTGACAAATTTATCTCTTATATAAATCACTCTAACTGGAGAATGACAAAAGGATGTCAAAAATGAATTTTGACCTTCATGTACCCATTACATAACACTATGTTGAATGTCCTTATGGTTGTACAACATGTTGTAAGATGTGGGAAAGGATGGTTATTTTTAAGGATAGGAATTGATTTCATTATATGATCCTCTATCAAGATCCATAGCTGGACTATCAAGAACCATAACTGGACTAACAAGATCCATAGCTGGATTGGTGAAATTCATAGCAGTTCCAACACTTCTTGTTAACTCATCCACTACTTCTTCCACATGATAAATGATTGTGACCATCACCATAAAGGAGATACTATCACATTTTTCTTCAGGTTGATCTACCCATAGCTATTTTACAATATTTATTGATGGTTGTGTAGGTGGATATCAATAAATGGATTTTGCTTTAAGACCATTTGAGATGGTCATATCTCCTAATCTGAAATCATTGATGCCAATGTTGCTAACCAAGGCCTTATTAGGATAAATGGGTATCCAATTTTTTTTAGGATGGATAAGAATAAAATCAAAGTGGTATTCCCATGACTTTATAGCTAGTGTTATATCCTCAATGATACCTTTTGGTTTAGTAGTGGAATGATTTTCCATCTATAAGATTGTGGTAGTGGGTTACATATTTGTTAGACAAATATTTTTCATGGTGTCCATATTCATTACATTAATAGCAAATACCAATCCCACTAATACATTTGGTATCTTTTTCTTTCTAATCTTTACATAAATTATAAGACTCCCTGGGTATCCATATTTGTGTAAATGTAGCTTACCTATTAATAAGTCAACAAGCTTTCCATCTACCTGTATAGTCTTGGGATATTGTCTTTTCTTTCCAAATGTCTTAATACACAAATTTTTTATCACCTGATTGAGTTCTATAATATTCCTAATGGCTTACAATAATGGAATTTCTACATTGAGTTTTCTAAGTCCCTGAATCAACTCAGATTCCATTTTATTTTCTACTTCCTTCAATCATTTTGGAAAGGGAATATATGGAGTAGTTATGGTGACTTCCTCTATTTTTTAGGTTTCTATTTTAACTCTTCTTATTTCTCTAGTTGAGTCTGTTGAGTTGTTTTTTCGTGAGCCATTTCTATGATGATGATTTGAGGTTCTTGTAATGTTTTTACTAACTTGAGATGTATGTAAGCACATTCAATAGAACCTACCCCTATAGTTTCAACTTATTCATTTACATAAACCTACTTATTCTTTGGATTTTATACTATCTAGGTAGGTAGCTGAGGTTGTTTTATTTTCTCAATAGGGGTGCTTGAGTTCCTTGAGGAGCCATCAATGTTTGTTGTTGTAGAAACCTTCTTTGTTATTGATTATAGTTTGGGCCAGGATTCCAATGTTGATTTATCCATGGATTTTAATGACCTTGGAGTATCTAAGTTTGTTGAAAAGGTTGGGGAATCATCATTGTTTTGGAATGCATTCCTAGTTTCCCCACTATGGTGGTACTTCCCAAACTTGTTGAGGTTCATGCCATTATGGAAAAAGAATCCTTGAGCCAAACTGATGTGGTTGATTTGGTTGTAAGGCATTTACTTATCTTTGAACATAGTTTATTTATTTTATGTTTTGTTTATTATATTTGAACTAGTTATTAAGAGTAGGAATGTGACTATAATTTCTTGTGTCATCATCTTGAATATCACATATTCCATAGATTTTTATTTTTTTTAGAGGATAGTCTCTAAGTGCATGTTTTAATCTACACTTTAGACAATATATTTCTATTGGTTTAGTGTTAGATTTATCCTTAGATTACAACATATAATGTTTTATTCAGTTGAACTAATATATTTATTTTGAAATTTTTAGCTCCTCCATGAGTTGGCTTACATCACTATAACTCCTTAGTTTTCCTCACCTACTACTAGATTTTGTCCTAGAGTAGTTGGTACATAACCATGTAATGTCTTGAAAGTCTAGTTTGGTAATATATCCCTTTCCCATGAGATTCAAACAATCCCTAAGGAATCATCTAATCCTTTAAGTAAATTAATTTTGATCGTTTCCTCGTATAGCTCATATTCACACCTATTATTGTCAAAAGCAAACTAGTCTAGATAATCTTCAAGGTTTTCATATTCATTTTATTTTATTTTGAAAAAGTCTTCTTTTATATCCTTGACACTACATTAATCTTGATATTTATTTAGGAATACTATTTCCATTTCTCTCCAAGTGATGATAGAGTTTCTTGCTAGTCCCATAAACCACCTCATTGCTCTTTCCTTCAATGTAGAGGGAAATAGTTTCAAATTTTAATTATCTGAAGTTTAATCATAGGTTTGATAGATAACTTTGAACTTGAAAATGAATTGATCTATATCTTAAGTAGATAGACCTCTAAAGGTATGTATATTGGATGGGGAAATATTATTCATTATTGTTAGGTCATCATTCTCAAAGACAATAAGATAAGATAAATTCCTCTCAAGAGGATTCCTATGAGGGTTTTCTACATGACCTATTTTTTCTCCCATTATAAATAGAGTTCTATTAAGAGGAGGAGATCATTTAAGGTCTTCTAGATGTTTAGTGTCTAAAATTTTGACTTTTACAAAGGTAGATTCCTCTAGATCCTGGGATGTACTTCCAAAAGACTCACTTATTTATTTCTTCAAGATTTCTATATTTTTTGAAACTAATTTGATTCTCTCTCCTAAAGGATAAGGATATTTTGGAACAAACCTTCCTTATGAATCCCTTTGCCTACTCATATACCTATATTTGACAAGAGATTAATTTATTCTATGTTTTTTATATTTTAATGTTAGCTTAAGGGTTTACCTAAATAACACTTTTTAAGAATTGCTTGTTAATGGTACCAAAAATGATGGAAGTCATTGTTACCACTTCATTTAACCCATCTGTGTTGGTGTCATTTCTTACTAGGGCTAGTGTCCAAGGCTATCTGTACTAAGGTATTTATTGGGTTTAGTTAGCAATGTTCTTTGGGAGTTTTTAGTGTTATTATAACTTAAGTTTGTACTCCTAAAGTCCAAACTAATGCTTGAAAAAAACACACTTACTTGAAATGAAAATACACCAAACTAAATTGAATACTCTGAAATCAATCACACAATGTTTTAAAGTAAACGCATTAAAATTCAATATCAAATCCACACTTCTAAGGTAAGTTGTAGAATAAAGGTTGTTGAAATTCAAAGAATGATAAATGCTTATTAAAATCAGATGCACACACATTAATAGTCTATTATAACCTCCAAGTTATTAGTTCACTCATACATGAAGCATTTATATTAATTGTAATTAAAAATAAATAAAAATTAAATTATAAATAACAAAAGTGCATGTCCTATTTCCCTGGGGACTGGGCCCTTACCCTTAGATTTAGGATTAAATCAACTTGGTCTTTAAAATGTTATCTTAACACATAGAATGAAAGAGTAATATTCTATGAAGTCATCTTGTATTAAAAATAATAATTCTTACAATATTTCTACACACCTATAGATTAAGCATGGATCTATCTTTTATTAGATGCAAAAGAAACTAACTATCTTAAAAATTGGGTAATAGTTTAACTAACCAAACAAGAGGATATTCAAAGATATTGGTTTGTTATTTCCAAAAGAGATAAAACCATTGCAACAAGATCCACATGTGGTTGGGAACATCCTCATGGGATTTATAATTACATCTTCTAACCATATGTAATCACCAAATCTTACATACAATATATCCATATCATCTTATCTAAAGTTGTAACCTCTATCAACTAACTTATATAAATAGAAATTTATACAAAAATAGAAATCTATATATATACATGTATAAAAATTTAAAGTATCTAGAGGAGTATTAGATCATCATGAAATACCTGGAAGAGCTTCTATAATGCCTTGGAACCTGATATGAACAAGTCTGTAGTGATATATGAGAATATAGAGCATGACTATCATAATCCATAGCTGACTATCACAATCTGTAGCTTGATTGTTGTAATCCATAGGTGTCTATCAAGGTCCATAGAATGCCTGGCAAAATCTAGATTGTGCTCAAATAATTAGTTCATGGTCATGACACTTCCTTATCTTTATGAGATCATATCAAAAATCTTATTTATAAATTATCATACCTGCACATATCAAAATATAAAATACTAAACATGAAAATAGTTAGAACATCATGTAAAGAATGTTAACTTAGACTCACATGAGCTGATAGAGATAAAACCATCCATTTTATGCCTTATGTTAGTTATAAACCCTAAGACTGCATGCAATGCTTAGCTCAAATGGCATGTTTATTTTAATGAAGGATGATATTTCATGGCTATAATGAGTCATAGTGTGGACTCATTAATAACATCATCAGGATGATGAGTTTTCCAAAAGAGGAAGGATGTTAAATCCTACTTCACACTAGTGGAAATAATAATGATAATGTTGATTAATTTTTACCATTATAGAATATGGACTATTATTTTACCACTATTGCAATTATTTAGATGGTGATATTATCATTTAAATGTAAAGTTACATCATTTCAGTATTTATTGAAATTATACGCCGATGTGACTATTTCTACATTTTTAAAACAATTCAATAGTATTTTTAATATATTACTTTATATTAGTATTATCACCTAATTATGATTATAATGGACTACCGACCCTCTTTCTCTGATTAAATTGGATGCATGATATTGTATCCATTTCATCAAAACAAAATACTGAGGGAGGGAATCATATAGGAGAGAGACATATCATAGCATGTGGGGATAAAAAGAGAAAATTTATAAATTTCACACACCCATGTAGTTTTTTTAAGTGGCATTAGGTACTATAGTGTGTTTTTATGATGTATTTGATCATTTTTTTCTTGCAATACTTCTATTATGTACTTGTACTCTTGATGGTCTATGCTTTATGGTTAGAATATAACATATTAAATGAAAAATAAAGAAGGATTAATATCGTTGAAATCAATAAGAGGACCTATATTTCTTAATTTAAAATAAAATAACCATTTATAAAATTAATTATAAAATGTCATAGTAAGCACTATTGAATCATTTTTATGTGTCTACATATAAAATGTTATATAAATTTAATTTTGCACAACTTGAGCCATGTGTCATGTTATCGTAGGGTCTCAAAATATTTAATTATTATAATGTTTCCCAGTGATGCCACTGTAATGATGGTTTGATGTCTAAATGAAGAACCAAAAAAAATAATAGAATAATAGTTGTGATTGAGGAATGCTTATTCTAACATCATAATAACTATCTCAATCCACTCAATAAAGTATGAAGACTTATTTTTCAACATGACATGTGGCTTGGAGATGGATTATGTCAATAGGTAATGCTTATAAGTGGACTAGTTGTGCACATTTTGTTATCTGAATCCCACACATGTTAACTTCAACACAATTAGTACCTTAAAATTTTGTAAAAATATTTATTAAATAATATCAAGATATAAAAATAAAGAGTTTTGTTAAAGGAAACACTTTAAATTCAAATGTAGAAGTTATTTTATTAAAAATATTTTTTTAATTATTATTCAAAACCCCTCTCTAACTAATTATGAGTTTATGTTTGTCACAATACATGGTGGGATTCTTATTCTATAGCTAATTTCAAAATAATGAAACCAACCCCCTTTTCCCATGAATATGTAACTAAGAAAACTATTTTATATATGTATCATACTAGTCAAAGTTGCATATTAAAAATTATATTCTTTTATTATAAATATGTTTTTTATGTTGTTTTTTTATTGGTATTTTTTCAACCTAAATTTAAAATATTCCACATCCATTACATAGAAATATATAAACACAAAATTAGAATAATTCATATAAGACCCAAAGAAGCTTAGAAAAATGTCAAGTATACTAACAATGCTCATAAATAAAAAAATTTGTAATGGGTTAAATTACCTAGAATGGAAGAAAAAGATGAAGATAATCCTCATTTTAAAATATGCTTTGGATGTGTTCAAATCCAAAAACATTAAAAACGTTAGTAATATGTATAAGATACATAGGTTAAATAAAACTAAAATGTCCCTCATGCTCACTACACTTTCATTCAAAGACAAATCCATTACACATATTCAAATATTTAAATATTGTGTATGAGCTAAAAATAAATAAATCATGAGTGTTATATTTTATGGATAATTTACAGATACTCAAGATAATAGAATATTAAAAATTAAATAGTTTTTTGTTAAAATCAATAGAAATTAATGACTCAGTACTAGAATTTAAATAATAATATAACTTATATGACATGGTGATGAACATTTCTAGCAGTCTACCTTCTTTGATAACAATGTTTGATACTTCATTACATGTCTCTAATAATGAATTTAATATCACTTGTAGATTATAGTTGATACACTATGATGAAAATTTTGAAGATCATGGAGACCCACAACTTGATGTCCAAGAGAAATTATGAGGATTAAAATAACTTTTGGTTAGATAAGAAAAATAAATCCATTACTGGGGATGAGGATGAAAATTTGTCCAAATTCTATAAGGATTTAACCAAAGCCTTTGAAGCTGGGAAAAGCCCTGATATTAATGTTTCTTTTTTGTTGTTGTTGTTGTTGTTGTTGTTGTTGCTTTACTCTCTTTTGATAGGGTTATAACTCTACTTGGTATTTATATCTGGCCTTTTTGTTTTTATATAGTGGTTGAGTCCCTTCTAAAATCCCTCTTTTACTAATATTAAAACTATCAAGATATTTTTTATTTAATTAAATAATAATAATTACAACATACTCATGATGAAAATGAATAATAAAATACTCTTTCTTATAAACAAGGTGAAGAAGTTTTAATAACCAAAACACAAATTTCAATAAAAAACATAAATTTAAAAAGAAGGCACAACAAATAACCAATATTGTAGTGCCATACCTTTTTCAAGTATAATGATGCCAATGACTATCAGCATAATGAATTCACACTGGAAAAAAAAAGGAAACTACAAAGGAAGTTGAAGATATTAAAATAGATGATATCAAAAATATATTTTGAAGGATGATGATATAAAAAATAGACATTACTAATAATGGTAATGTTGAGATAGATGTTTTATACATGATTAAAATGATTATGGAGTCATATAAGTGTTATCCTAGTCACATAATGTAACAAAAATATGAAAATTAAATTGAGTACATCAACTAAAGGGCCATAAATCATGTTCATGGATAGAAAGAGTAGTTATCACAACCAAAATACATAATGGGACATTAAATCCAATCAGATAATTTATCTATAAATATTAGGGGTAAAGTTGTTCATCTAAATTACTATAAAAATAAATGTGAATTAAAAGTATCTTGTTCATTCTTTGGTATAGAATTAAAAATTGAATTTGACATTAAATAAGATTAAAAATGTTTTTTGATCAAACAAAATTTTAACCACAACATAGTTACAGTTGAAGGATATGAGAAAGGAGACATTTTCATCTATGATGTTTAACCCACTTAGAAACAACTTAATATAATTGTTTCTAGTGAAAAAAAATTTTAACTGTGTCATCAACAAATTTTCCATTAAGGTTTTACATGTTTGATGGAGTTGAAAAATAACAAATTGGTTTAATGGATACCAATGATAAAATAACCTAAAATATTTTTTTATAGTTGTGATTGGTAAGCAACATAATTGTAAATTTAAAATTGGAAAGTTGAATTTATTGAATGTTTCCTTTGACTGAGTTTATAGTTATATGTGTTGAAATTTTCCAAATAATTTTCATAGCATTCAAAAATTCATGTTCTTAATTCATGATTACTCCCAAAGGATGTGTTTATTCTTATTAAATAATATGTCTAGTGTTTTTCAGCAATTCAAGAAGTTCAAATATATAGTTAATAAATAGATGGGCCTCCCCATCAAGGCCTCCATAAGGGGTTCAAGGGGGTACATTTAAATGTATTTTGAACAATTTTCTCTCAATAAAGAATAAATCAAAAAATTGTTATTTCTTACACTCAATAAAAATGGAATTTTAAAAATAAATAATTTTCTCATCTAATAAATGAGAAAATTTGTGATTAAAGGAATCAACATTGATAAGCATAATTGGGTCAAATTAATGAATGCATTAGTGTATTTACTCAATTGAGTACTAAAATAAACATTTAATGAACTGATATCTAAATAATCAGGATCAAGAACAATGTCTAAAATGAATTAGCTTAGAGTATTTTGGATATTTTGGATCACAACATATATCTATATTTTTAGAAAAAACCTAGGTGATTTTGATGAAAAGAATTTGAAATGTATATATCTTTGGTGAAGTAATAAATCAAATGGCCATTCATTAGTTGATATTACAACCCATAAGATATAAGTATAAATGTTGTATTTCATGAATGTACACATACAACTATTTGAAAATTCTTCCTAACATTGATAGCCAACATAATATAAAGAATAATATCATGCACAAAAAAATTATTAAAGAAGATGAAGTAAATTCAATTACATATTATGTCCTTCAAAGAAGGATAACTCCAAATAAAAAACAATCTAAACGAAGAATAAATTTTTGAAATGAAACAAAACCCATTTAAACTCTTGAAATTATTAAATAAATATAGTTTTGATAATTAACCTCAAAATCACAAGAAAATATGGAGTATCTACCAACATATGATGCATCTATTTAAGAGTTTAACTTGGCATTGATTAACTAAAGTTTTTTCCTCATAACAAACTTTAGTTATTGATGTTTTATAGTTTAAATAATGGAATAACTAAATGTACGTGTAATATGGTTCTATGATGCATAATCATAGTTAGGATATTTTAGATCTACAATCTAGGAAGAAAGCCATTTGATGAAAATGGGTGTTTCAAACATAATATATAATAGATGGCACAATTGAAAAATGAATATCTTGTTTGGTTGTAAAAGGTTATTCTAAAAAATATAGAATTTATTATAAGGAATAACATTTGGAAACCCCATGAATCTCTCTTAAAAATATAAACTTAATAAAAATGATTATTTACTTTAATTAATGATTTATTATAGTTTATCTTGTAGTTATTTCATCCAAACTAAAGCTAGTTACATAATTTTTTTGAAAAATCTTAGGAAATAAATTATTCTAAAAATAAGTGACCTATTGTAAAACTTTGGTATGAATATTGGTAAAAAGAGTTATGGTTAATCTATTCCCCCAATAATATGTTTTGAATTGTATTGCTCTAAGGAGTAAAATCCCAAGTTAAGTCATTTCTAAAAGTGTTTTATTTACAAAAGGCTAAAAATGTTTTTGTATAAAAAAATTATATATTTATAAATGGCCTATGCATTCAAATCCATTTCAAATTATTGTTTAAATTTATATTCAAGAAAATGTAGAAATATGGGGAAAAAAAGTGGGCTTAAATCAATACTTTTTTAATGAGAATTAAAACAGTTAAACTTGGAGAAAATTTAAAGACACTTGGACAAAGAATTTGATAATAATGTAAGAATATGAATTGTGGAACTTTAAATTTAATTTCTAAATACATTAAAAAAAATTTAAATACATAGATAGAAAATTATGTGAAATTGATCCATTTATAACAATGTTATGATACATTTTTTTTGAAAACATAAGTAGATTTCATGTGTACGAGCACACTTTTATGAGTAAAAGAATGAGTTTTTGTATAAAAATTCATATATGAATAGAGGAAATAATTAATATTTTTAAAAATATTTTTTCTTTATATATATATATATATATATATATATATATATATAAAATATAGTCAAGACAATTATAAAATTAAAACTGCAAGTGTACGAAACATAGCCATTTTTGACCTTAACTTCATGAAAATAATTTTTTCAAAGCATAGCCAATGATGTGTATATTTTTGAGATATAAGTTTTATAAAAAATAATAATGAAAAAAAATTATTACACTATTATTAATTATATATTTATGAACCATAAAAAGGTTTGTTAATTATAAATTAATAACTAATTACAAATATTGATTTAACTCTCTCTCTCTCTCTCTCTCTCTCTCTCTCTCTCTCTCTCTCTCTCTCTCTCTCTCTCTCTCTCTCTCTCTCTCCTCTCATCTCTCTCTCTCTCTCTCTCTCTCTCCTCCTCTCTCTCTCTCTCTCTCTCTCCTCTCTCTCCTCTCTCTCTCTCTCTCTCTCTATTTATATATATATATATATATAAAATATGTTATCCTACATACAAACATATATATTTTTTGAATAATTAAATTTTATTACTCAAACATATTCACAAAGGTGCAAAAAGTTTATAAATGTATAAAAAGTCATGTGTGTTAGTCTAGTGTATGTTTGAGTGTTAGGTTTTGATACTCCAAAACCCAAAACCATGGTTATTTTAGAGGGAAACATGTAAAACTCAAAAAAAGGTGGAGAAGATGATGTACACCCTTTTATAAATGGCATGTTCCCTATGTAATTCAAAGGGTGTATGACATTTCAAACACTATTTTGTAGAGAATGCTCAAATTTTGAAAAATGTGGAGAAAAGGGATTATGCACTTTTTTTTTAGGTTTGTTCGTGACTATAGTCATTATTATTCTAAATCTATATGTATTAAAATAAATATTTAAGTATAATAATATAAAATGTAATATAAATTAAATGTAAACTTGCAATTTAAAATTATTTTACTAAATATAATAAATTAGGGTGACTATACATCTTTTAAAATTGATTCTAGGTTTGTAGGTGTTACCATTTAGAAGATAGTTTTTCAAAATATATTTTGTTTAGTACTTATGTTCACAATTTATGTATTGAACATAAGGTGTAAAAATTATAGTAGGTGTATAGGTATATTATATACATGATATGACTGCTTTATATATCTATCTGGGAGAGGACACCCTATCTATGGTTAGGGTACTCTCTCTCTCTCTCTCTCTCTCTCTCTCTATATATATATATATATATATATATATATATATATATATATATATGTATGTATGTATGTATGTATGTATGTATGTATGTATGTATGTGTATGTATGTATGTATGTATATATATATGTATGTATATGTATATGTATATGTATATGTATATATATACATGTATCTATGTATGTATGTATGTATGTATGTATGTATGTAGACACACACACACACACATACACACACAAGATTGAATATAGATATAGAAAATTGGTACCATATAGATATATATATATATATGACCAAATAAACCATTATATTTCACTCTCCTGGACTAAAAAAACTAAACACTCAACTAGGATGGAAGAGAATTTGAAATAGTTGCCAAGAATTATAAACTACATATACATACATACATGTGTGTGTGTGTGTGTGTGTGTGTGTGTGTGTGTGTGTGTGTGTGTGTGTGTGTGTGTGTGTGATTTAACTTTTTTGGGAATATTAGAGTATTATTCCTAATTTAGTCAAGGGTCTAAGTTAATTAAATCAATAAATAATATTACAATAATTAAGCTACTGATTTGTATAATTTAATTTCAATTTAAAACTTTCTATAAAAAGTAATAAATGTATAGAAAATAAGACTTAGCTAGAAATAGACTAAGATGGTTGAGACAGGGTCTAAAATTTATTGTGAAAAACTAGGATAATGTCTCAAATCAAGATTTTGACTTCATTTTATGAAAATATAGAAGCATTGAAATAGAACACCCTAGACTCTATCACTATAGTTCTCTTCTACCATTGTTGTCTTGGAGGCCTAAACTTTCTAGGATTTGTCCATTGTCTCTATGTGAGCCTGTCTATGAAATTTTAGATGTTAGATGTCTACAAAACTCCTTGTAGAGATGATTTAGTCTTCAAACCCTATAATCCATCATGTTCTGAGAAATCTTGAGAAAGAGGGGGGGTTAGATTGTGTAAGATGCATTAAATGTGTATCCACACCCCTTGTGTGGGCACATTGCCTACATACCAATACTCCAAAGAGGGATCAAGCCATACATAGTTCTCCCACTTGATGTGTTTTATGTAATAGTGTGTATAAAGATGAAAAATACTAAAACTAGGTATGCTTAAGGTGGCCAAGGACTGGTGTAAGGATTTGAATAAGCTTGTGTTTGTATTGGATGGTTATATGCATAGAATAGGGAAATATGCCTGAGTAGTCTTGCTTGTATTCTTTCTTGATTTATGATATTTACCAACCCCTTCTAAATGAACTCTGAATGGGATTTTATAGGGATCTATTGGTCATGGGTACAATGTATTTACATTAGGATAACAAGAAGAAGGATAAGAACTCGAAGGAAGTAACCATTACAAGTAAAAATGTAATTAGATGGGAGCATTGAAAATGGACACCTTAGGGTCTAGTGCTATAGTCCAAGTTAGGTTCTATTGTCCTAAGGGTATGGGACCTAGGGGGTTGAATTATCACAATAAAAATAGCTTGGAGGTGGTGGAATCACTATTTATAAGGCTATGAATAACTGGAAATGAGTGAAAAGGTGCCTAGAAGGGTCATGAGAGAAATCAAGAGGGACCTATAGGTTGGGTTTCATAATCCACATGCAAGTTACCAATTTTCACATTTTATGACTACATTTGCCCCCCCTTTATTCTAGTGATGCAGTAAAGTGAAATACTAAGATAAAGTAAAAGTAAAAAGCATACCTGAACTTACCTATAAGGGTGAAGCTCATGAAGATATGTGATGTTGGGTGTGTGTAGAGAGAGCATATTATGCAGTACAAATATGCAAGAGAAAATAAAGAGTAGATCAATTCTTACTAGATATGTTATATCTAAAATAAGAATGTATAAAGTTGGGTAAGAGAGAGAGGAAGAGAAAGGAATAAATACACCTCAATATGTATATGAACTAATATAAAACCTATTATGATGTTGAGTGATGATAGATGATGATGAGTAATGATGGGTAATGTTGTACCAAGAGTAATATCATGAATGGCGTTGAGTGCTTAATTCCTTGAGAGTGGATTAAGAATGCAAAGGCTTACCCTTTAGATCTATCTCTACCCACTAAGTGAAGCTATGTGATCAAGTGTATGCTAATTTATGTTTGGACTATGTGTCTAATCCCTCTAAGTAAGTGGTTCAAGAATAGAAAGGATAGTTAGTCCTTTGGATCCATCATTTCCTCATGAAGTGAATCTTTGAACTAATGCCAATATGAAATGTGTGTTATATAAGATGGCTATTAAAGCCTATGAATATTCTATTATTTTACAATATGGCATGGATAACCAAATTTGTGCTAGAAACTAGGCCACTATTAGCCATTTGGAAAGGTGGAGATTAGGATTGTATGAAAGCCACTCTAAAACTAGGTAATAGGCTTATGTGGAAGCCACTCAAAAATGATTCCAACCACCTATAGATGGAATAAGGCATGAAACTACTGAGAATACTTGTGTAGTGTACTAAACTCAAAAAGAAAATAATTCAAATGTGTTGTGCACATTTCCCCTAATCACTGGTGTTTGAAACATAGATTTTGATCTCAAAGTTATACCAACTGCCTAATCTAAAACTAGAAGTGAGATATATCATGTCATGCATGATGCCCACTATATATGGATTCTCTAAGAAAAATTATACTAAAACTATTTAATATGAACTAGTCTATATATGCAAAACTATAGTTGATCTTACCTTTCTGCATGTTTCTAGAAAATCTAGTTTTTTTACTATTTAGATAGGAGTACCAAATTAGACACCCTACTATCTAGTGTTATAGTCCAATATTAGTGTTATTATCTTTTGTTAATTCTGATGACTATTCTATAATTGTCATTATCTTCCTAGTCTATTCTACTTGGTTTGAAGTCTTGATATTTTCCTAAGTGTTTTGAAAGCTAATTTTTCAATTGATAGTGTATATGATCTCTAAGACAAAACCCATATTTGTTGACCCCTATTTTGAGGGTAGTAATGAAGAACCTATAATGGCTATCCTCAAAATAAATATCCCTAAAAGTGAGTTATGATGCAAAAATACATGATATAGTAATGATAATTGATAGGATATCTGAAGATATAACATGGTTTGTAATGGAGATTATTAGATCAACACAGATATGCCTAGATAGATTTAACAATGTAATAGCATATGAAATATACTACACTAGAATTAGAATTATTATTTGTTACTTGTTAGTTGATAGTTTATAGTTGGTAGTTTTCAAGGAGGGATGGATCGTGATGTCCATCATGGCATCCAATAAGGCAAGATAATGTATGATGTGTATCATGGCATTGTAAATATTTGACAAGAAAACAAGCATGTAAGGCAAGAATCAAGAAGCATACAAGAGTGGTGAAGGATCCAAGAAAATAATGAACATGGGCACATGTCACTCAAAATAGAAAATAAGCATACAAGGCATGTTCAAATGCCACATACACACACAATTGGAAACATGTAAGGTTAGCATGAAACACTCAATCATAGAGAAGATTACAAGTAAAGGGCATTGGCAAATATCCTAAGGCACACACAAGAATAGAAGCAAAGGACATTAGAAAATTTCCTAAGGCACATATAGGAGATAAATAAATAAATAATAAATTCAATCACCTATAACTATGCAAAGAAATAAATTAAGGCATGTAAATGTTGGAAATACAATCGTATCTAACTAATCAAAGAAAGAAGTGAAAGTATGTAAAACATGGAGTAAAAGACTAGGTATATGCTAATAACTATATAAGTTTTATATACAAGTGAATGTAGATAGAGTAATCTATGTAAGATAGTAAATAATTTACATCAACATGATAACTATAGTGCATGGTGTAGGAATGACATAACCTAGATGGTGTAGTCATGTAGAAGATGCCCCCAGTGGGTAAATATATTAATTTATGTCTCAAATGTATAAGTAGGATGCCACCTCAATAGGTAGAGTGAAGTAATAAATGTATTTGGATGTCACTGCACATACTCAAAAAAGATCAAGTGAAGCATGGTAATGTAGATAAATTGACAAATAATAGAATAGAACAATAAAATGTAAGTCTAGCATGGTAGTAGAAATGTAAAGCATGGATGATGCATAAAATTGAAACATTTTTGTGTTTTTGAATTATTTGAATGTCTTTTTATTTTAAAATGTTATAATGTTTTTGGTATTTTGACATATTTGAATATTTTATTATTTTGAAATTTTTGTATTATTTTGAAATTTTTGATATATAAGCTATGTACAATCAATCATAAGAAAATTATGTAAAATAAATTTGAAAATAAGCTATGTACAAGTAAGCTGGGAAGGAATGATACTAAATGATGAGTCTTATGATAGACTCCCTATCATGGTGTCTTGTATCAAGGAGGGGGATCATGCATGATCATGAAGTATGATGGAAGGGCTGAGACTATGACTCTAATATATATATATATATATATATATATATATATATATATTATAAGTTCTCTAAAATATTTGTAATGAAAACCAACTATGGGGTCCCCCTATAACTCTAAGAAGTGGATGCAATGGTAGTGCTCTTAGGGACCCATATAGTAGTAGGATAAGCTCTATGAACATGTGCTCTCTATGTAGAGGTATGAGACCTCAATGATACTACCCTATGTGTGAACACTATAGCTAAAAGTTATCTATAACTCTAAAATAATGGTTTCTCTAAAATATACCTCTATGGAAATGTGTGAATTCCTTGTGCTAGCAATGGAGAGCTCAACTATGTTTGAATCTAAACTAGAGGAAGAACTATAATTGGTGGAGAAAATAAAATTGTTGGCAGAACTAAAACTGATGGAGAAACTAAAACTGGTGATTACAAAATAGTGGATGGCTCTGAAGTGGGGAGTGGTAACTCATATGGAACTCTACCAACTATAACAACCTAATTAGCATGAATGAATTTTATGCATCTATGAACTATAGAAGTTATTGATCAAAGTTTATAAATGCATGGTCAACTAAGTAACATATCAAAAACTCTTTCATTGGGAATAATAGTAAATGGTGTGGCCACATATGTTAGAACAAATTTTAAAGGAAGTACAATCTCACCTAATGAACTCTATATGTGCCCACTAAATTTGTTGATAACTATGTTCATTGGGGTAATATCTTGCTCTAAATATCCTAAATGTTGTATTAATATCATAGTGCACATGTTTACACTAGATCCATTATCTATGAGAACACTATGAATAAGATGATTATGAATGTAAGCTCTAATAAAGAGTACATGATAATCCAAATCATCCTCAACTATCTCTTGATATAAGAAGGAGATGGAAGGTCTAGCTAGAAATATGGCATTGTATATACCAATCATGTTACTCAAAGGGTTTAACTCAATTAAATGTGCTTGATATGTAGCTAGTGGAGGATGTGAATTATATGCATGGTAAACATATGATATATCCCCTGTCTCTTGTATTGAATGTTGTGGGAAAGGATATAAAAATATTTTAAAATATTTATCTTATCTTTGCTTTTCTAGAGGAGGCTCAACTAAGGTGCCAAGATCAATAATGTTTCCATTCATCAAATCATGTATCTTGTGTTTCAAACTTATGCATCTCTTTTTTTTTGTGTCCTGGTGCCCTGTGAAAATAACAAAATGCCTTTTGATCATATCCCCATGGAAGAGGCTTTTCTGGATGAACTTCCTAAATAGGAGGGAGAGATATGATATTACATTTCAATAATTATTTTAAAACTCTAGCTAGACAAACTGGTAGATTGGAAAAACTTTTCCAAGGAGGTGCTAATAAAACCACTCATTGAGGGGGATCTAAAGCCAAATTAATTGTAGGTTTATTCTGACTCTTGTTATCATTGACCTTCACTTTGTATGGGACTTTGATATTACTCTTGATTGTTGTGTCTGATATACTTATGTACTTGAGTTTGCCCATTGAAATTAGTTTGACTTCCATTTCCTTTAGTGTATGACATAGCTTAGTGAAGGAATAAAACCTTTTGAACATTATTTATTCATGCAAAGCTAGAATAAGACTCTATTTGAAGAGATCCTATAATTCTTGATCAGCCATGGGACTAGTCATCTTAGCGAAGATAGTCTTATATCAAAGAACATAATCTATGAGATAATCATTTGATCTTTGTTTTTGTTATGAAACCTAGGCATAAGAAACCTTATAACCAATTTTAATGCTGAAATGAGATAGGAACATGTCAGCTAAATAATTAAATGCATTAAATGACTGATTGGATAGACTATAAAACCATTATAAAGCATAATCTTTTAGAATCCATGGAAATAGCTTGATTAGTAGCTAGTAATTTGGCACATAATCCAAGAATGTTGCATTAAAATCTCTCAAGTGTGTCTCTAGATCACCCTTGACATCATATAGAGAGAGCTTGGGTTGAATAAAACTTTGTGGCAAGGGTGTTAAAGTAATATAATGTGTCAATGGTGTATGAAGTAGAGAAAGGGAATCCAAGGCCTATATATGTTTAAAGGCACCTTGCTCAATATGTAGCACCTTGGATTGAATAATTTTTATCTCTTGCACAAGGGATACCACATCGGGAGACAAAGATGTACTAGTTATAACTAGTGGTGGCATAGAGGTAGGTTGGGCTATTATAAGGGGTTATTGAGACATAGTTGCCCCCATAGTGTCATGTGTAACTAGTTTCTCTATGGTTTGATAAGATGGACCATTTTTCACTTTTTTCTCTTATTTTAAAATTTTAAGCATATCATCTTACATGTTAGGGTGTTAAGTTAAGATTTTTTGAAGTTCTCATTTATCAATTTCATCAAAACCAGTGTATTGGGCCACTGTTAAAGTAGGAAAACAAATTGAAAATTGATTGAATTTTTTGTAAAAACTTGTAATAAGCAAAGTGATATGGAAGGAAATTACTGAATATAGGAAATATAAAGTCCTAAAAATAACAAATTGAAAAATGCATAAAAAGGATACGAAGCTCACAATCATGTAAGGTGATACCTCAAAAGCAATAGGACCTAGTATATGCAACTAAGGTTTTGAAAAATGATTTATTTTAAAATTACTATGGAATTTTAAAAATTAAATTGAGTTTTTTAATTTAGATATGCTGGTAAAAAATCAAAAAATTATCAAAAAATATTTGATTTAAAGGGACCTATTTTATGTAACTAGGGTTTTGATGAAAATATTTTATTTTTTAAATTACAATGGACTTTTAAAATTTATTATGAATTTCTTATTTAAATATGTAGGTAACCAATCATAAAATATTTCTAAAATTAGTAAGAAATTTTCCCTAGGGTTTTTGTGCACAAAAGGACCTAGTAAATTCAACTAGGGTTTGGAATAAATTATTTTTAAAATTTACTATGGAATTTTAAAATTAAAAGTGAATTTCTGATTTAAATATGTAGGTAAAAAATTATAAAAATATTGTAAAAATCAACAAAGAATTTACCCTAGGATTTATAGGGTTTTTATGCATAAATGAAGTAAGTTGGGTTCACCAAAAATGATTTAACTTTTGTGGGAATATTGGAGTATTATTCCTAATTTAGTTAAGGGTTTTAGTTAATTAAATTAGTAAATAATATTGAAATAATTAATCTATTTATTTGTATAATTTAATTAAAATTTGAACCTTTCTAAAAATAGTAATAAATGTGGAGAAAATAAGGCTTGGCTAGAAATAGACTAAGACGACTAAGATAGGGTCTAAAATTTGTTGTGTAGGACCAGGATAATATCACAAATCAAGATCAAGGTTTCATTTTATGAAAGGATAGGAGCACCAAAATAGGACACCCTAGGATTTAGTGTTATGTCCTCTTCTATCATTATTATCCTAGAGGCTTGAGCTTTTTAGATTTTGTCTGTTATCTTTGTGTGAGCTTGCCTATGAAATTTTGGATGTTGAATGTCTATAGAACTCCATATAGAGCTGATTTAGTATTCAAACCCTAGACTTCATCATGCTTTGACAAAATTTGAGAAAGAGGGGCGGGGGGGGGGTGGGGGGGGTGGGTTATTATGTGTAATATGCATTAAACATGTGTCCACACCCCTTGTAAGGGCACGCTACCTACCAATACCTATTTAGTTTTCCCACTTGATATGCTTTGTGTAATAGTGTGTATGAAGATGAAAAATTCTAAATTTGGGTGTGGTTGAGGTGGTTAGGGACTAGTGTAAGTATTTGAATAAGCTTGTGGTTATATTAGATGGTTGTATGTAGAAAATAGGGAAATATGCCTAAGCAGTCTTGATTGTATTATTGATTGTTTTGTGATATTTACCAACCCATTATAAATTAACTTTGAATGAGATTTTATAATGATTTTTTGGTCATGGGTTAAATTTATTCATGTTAGGCTAACAAGAAGAAGGATAGGAATCAAAAGGAAGCAACCTTTGGAGGTAAAAGTGCAATTAAACATGAGCACTAGAAATGGACACCCTAGGGTCTGATGTTATAATCTAAGCTAGGTGTTATTGTCTTTAGTGAATGAGACCTAGGGGGATGGAATTATCATAGGAAAATCAGCCTGGAGGAGGTGGAATTAATGTCTATAAGGCTATGGATGACTGGGAATCAATGAAAAGGTGCCTGAAAGGGTCATGAGAGCAAGCAAGAGGGACTTATAGGTTGGGTGTCATAATCCACACTAAAGTTACCAATTTTCATATTTTATATGACTACAATATATATATATATATATATATATATATATATATATATTTAGATTTAGATACATGCATATACTTATAAACACATATACATATATAAGACTGAATATAGATATAGGAATTATTGCCATATAGATATATATGACCAAATAGACCATTTTATTTCACTCTCCTTGACCAAAAAACTAAACACTCAACCAAGATGGGAGGGAGTTTGTAATATTTGAGAGGAATTACAAACTACCAACTGTAGGAATGAAATCACACTTTATCTCTTTCTATTTAATATTCACTCTTTACTCTCTATTGGAATGGTGAATCACTAATTAGAATAAGAATTAAGGAGATATCTAGAATAATATTTCCCCTTAGTATGTAATATGTACTACCAAAACTAAGGGATTTACACCCTATCTATATATTTAGCATGACCCTATTTTCTTCAAATTTTAAGGTTACACTATAGATTATTTTAGGAACCACCAACTAGAATATGCACTACCTTCCTTGGTTTCATAGGTTTAATTTTGGTCATTAGGACTAGCACCAGACACTATCTTAGCTTGGTTTTGGCCTTGGCAGCATTCCCTAGCTACCCCTCTCTAGTCCAGTGCTGAGCTTGGGATGGATTCAAGAGGTACTAAGCTACATAAGATTGGAAATTGATGAAAATATTAGATTTCTTCATATATAAGCTCATGTATGAATGTCATTGGTCATGATAAAGATGAGGAGACATATATATAGATAGGATCTTATGTTTATATTAGTAGATATAGATATATAGATCTATATATATAGATAGAGGATCATGTGTGGACTGGTAAAGATAGAGATAGGTCCTATGCTAACATGGATACAACATATATGTAATATAATTAGATGGATCATGCATTGATACATCAACCAATTTTGACTGATGCATCTAACCCTTGGTGAAAATATGATAACTTCACATTTTTTATTTATTTTCACCTTAGGCTATCTATATTTGGGGGGAAATATCATCTACTAAAATGAAGGTAAAGGAAGAGTTTAGTTGGGGGTTGCACCTCCCAGTCACTATTACACCCCAACATTAGTGTAGACCCAAATATATGATTTCAATACTGAGGAAGTGGGAGAGAGGGATAAATAAAAATGTGTCAATTTAGTAATCACATCCATTTATATATAGATAACATTAGTGCCACCTTATTATTCATGTTAAATGATTGTTCCTTTCACTAAATAATGGAAAAAAACCTAGATCATGAGATCATACATACCCAATTTTTATTCCCTACTTAGTGAACCTCAACATGCATAGGTGTTAATCTAGATAGGCAAGGTCTAACATGCATGCTACATCCTATGAGCATGCACTCCCTAGCCCCCTATAATATTAATGTTATCTCCTAGCTACCTATCTAACCTATACATCATACACTATTATTCCCATTTTACCTATTTTCTTATTCACTCATTGACCATTCACTCACTAACCCATTATGTTGATGCACTTCATCAAACCTCATTTACTCTCTATATAGGTTGGTTATATATTCCCATATAGTATAGTGCATGACCTTTAGTCCATAAATGACTTCTCATACCTATCTATATTTATTCATTCAACTAGTGACTTGGATCTAGATCTCTTAATTTGATAGGGAAAGGACATCATCAATGGACCAATGATTTTACCATGTGAAATCAGCCTTACCTTCCCAAATGTATAATATAAGTTTTCCCTTCATAGACCATTATTCCCATATTCTCTCAATTTTAAAGAAAATTCTATTCTAGATGGTTTTATTTCCATCTCATAACCATTTTATTCGAGGTCATGCCATTCCCATCTCATAATCATCTTATTTATGGTTAGTTAGGAAAAGGCTTGAATATGGACTCAAGACATATTCCTAAATAATATGAAGGCTTTCTTATAAATGGTTTGATCAATACACATAAATAACTTTCTATATCATGCATCTTGTAACACACCTATAATTATGATAAAGTCATATATATCTCACAATAATTGATCACATTGATTCACTTATGAAAAATATATATAAGTTTGACCTATATATTATATATCTAACATGAAATGCATATAAAATATACATCATGGGTGGATTCAAATATATAATTCATGATAGGGGTCAATTGAGTAAAGCACTCAATAAATGACTACATGTAAGGTTAAGTCATTTATGCACCACCCACTTCCCATATATAGATATATAGGTCACAATGCAGATAGAATTTGATAGGTTTCTTTCTACCTCTATATGTAGAATATATATATATATATATACATACATATATATATATATATATATATATATATATATATATCATTTATGTGCTTGGTTGAGCACTCAATCATTTATGAAAAAAGATATAATATTTACATGCTCTCTATCTATAGATATAAATTTAGTTTTATATATTAAAATCACGTTGATTCAATTTCTCCTTAATAGGACTATCAACTTGATCACCCTCTTAACTCAATCATATTCTTGAAATGGAAGTATTTAATCTGATATGGGATCCTATATGGACATCTATAATAACATAATCCTATGTGGACATGAATATATTATTTTGAATATTTTTACTTCTTCATCAATTGATGCATATTTATCAATCCAATGTTTATAACTTAAGTAACATGATTAACTTGATATTATATTATTTTTATTGTGTAAATCATATGACAACGTCCCTAGAGTAATCCATCAAGTCCCTTCCTAATATAATCAACATCAGTAGAGATAATCAACCTAGTACACTCCATTTACAATAAAAGGAATCAAAACACCATTCAAGAGTCATCCAAAAATTATACCATTCACTTTGAAAGAACTATGAGATAAATGGGTTAATCTATGCATGATTAAATTCTAATCTCATGAATTCATGAATTGGCCACTTTATTCTATAATTGAATTAAATAGAATCATCTTATTAAATTACAAACTCACATAAGAAACTACCAATACCACTACTACTAGTATTTATGGTGGAGGCGAGTGTTTGAAATCCTATTTTATCAAGATCATGTCATAATCACTCATATCACTATCTCTCTCTCCCCAAGCCATATGGAGAGAGGGTTCAAGCACATAAATGACTAAAGTTGGTGCTTACACACACACAAACATATTATTAAGAATTTGAGTGTTCTCTATGGCCAGTACTCAGTAGGTTTAGTACCAATCAATATATCTAGTATTAATTGGTTGAGTTTTATTTATGTTACTAAATAGTAGATTAGTACATATTTAATCATTCTCAATTTTATTAATACACATTAGAAGTCAAAATAACATCATCTCATAAGCCTTTGAAAAATACTAGGCCTTTTGACTATTGTGCATCAAGATCTCAAACTCAAATAAAATCTTATGCCTTTCCATTACAAATCATCATTTTTAGAGAAGTTACTTATAGTTAATGAAATAAAAAATAATCTACATATAGAAACACTTTGGTATATCCTCACAAATGCACTTCAAGGACTAGACACTTTATTCTTACTCACCATCCATAATGACTTCCTCAATGGCATTCATCATCCTTATTCACTCCATCATCAACCCTTATTAGTTCTCATCATTTATATTCACTCATCATCATCTTTAATCACTCCCTCATCATCCTTAATTATTGTCTTATTGACCCTCATCATCTCTATTCAATCCCTCATCATCCCTCATCATCCATAATCACTCCCTCATCAATGCTCATCATCCCTAATTATACCTAATCACTATATCATCAAACCTCATCATCCCTAATCACTCCCACATTACATTTAATCAATCCCTAATTATCCCTGATCATTCCTCATCATCACTAATCATTCCCCTATCAACCCTCATCATCCCTATTCACTTCTTTATCATCCCTCATCATTATTAATCACTCCCTCCTTATCCATCATCATCCCTCATCATCCCTCATCATCTTTAATCATCCTTAATTACTCCCTAATCTATCCTCATTGTCCTTAGTTACTCCTTCATCACCCTAATCATCCCTAGTCACTCCCTTCTCATCCTTCATTGTCCTTAATCATTCCCTCATCTACCATAATTATCCTCCATCATCTATAATCACTCCATCATATCTCATCAATCATAATCACTCCCTCATCAAGACTCATCATCACTCTTCATCATCACTTATCATCCTTAATCACTCTCTCACTAGTCCTCATTATCCTTAATAACTCTTTCATTGACCCTTATCATTCATCATCATCCCTAATAACTCCTTTATTGGTATTAACTATATTTAATAAATCTCTCATTAACCCTCATCATCCCTCATCATCCTTAATCATTTCCTCATCATCCCTCTTCATACCTAATCACTCCCTCATTATCCCTCATCATCTTTCATCAACCCTAGTCACACCTTTATCATCCTTCACTTGCCCTCATCATACCTAATCACTCTCTTATCTTTTATAGCTACAAACCAATAAGAGGGATGTGGTAAATCAATGGTGTAAAAATATCCAATTCAATGTACAAACCTTTTAAACACTTAATCATTTAATACATCCATTCATGAAGCATTCAAGATGTTTATAGGAATGAACAAATAGATAATGCAAGATTACCCACACAACACAAGATCTATTTGGTAAAACCTCTTGGGTAATAAAACCCACTCTCAAGCCTACAAACACATGTCTACTTATCCTATAATAAGTATGAAAACATGAGACTTTAGTGAAATACCTATTATAAAATAAGCACCTACCCTTAGTAAAACACATGTTCCATAAGGAACACCTACCCCTAGGATAGTCAAGTCCTTCTGACCAAAATTTAGTGAAAAATCTATTCCACAAAGATCCCTTGACCATAGGATGATCAAGTCCTTCTTAATAGACTTTAGTGGAACACCTATTCCAAAAGGAGCAACTGCCCCTAGGATGGTCAAATCCTTCTAACCTATATGTTGAGTACCCTCCCAATTATGATATGAACATTACAACCTTTGATCTAATTTTTTAAAAAATTGATGATGAACATCTAATTTTTAACACATTTAAAACACCCTCTCTATCTCATACAATCTTCTCACATAGGCATGTCATAATATCTATTCCTCTTCACTCAAACTACCCTCATATACACACTTAGACCTACAAATCCTTCTTTTATTTTATTTTCTCCCCAATATTCAAACCTAAAACATCACTATCTTTGACATCAAAACTATAACCTACAGGTCATACACACAATCATCAATATACTCTACTATATAACACATCCACTTGGCACACACCCTTTCTTCTTTCCTTCAATCTTCAAATCTTACACACACCTCTTCTTTTAAGTCTAGAAATCATCACCTTTGATTTCACCTTTGATATATCCATCATGATTATTATCTTATAGGTCAGCCATGTTATTTTTCTTATCCATTAATACATCTAACATATCTCAATACTATCCACATAATTTGGCCATAGAAACTATGGGTCTCACTTAAGTAGCTACACCTTTCAATTAGGACTTAATAGCCCTTATAGGTCTCATGAAGACCTATTCACCCATTTAGCACTTCATCAAGAAATTTAGAAATGAATACCACTTACAAATGCATAAGTCCACTCCACATGACCTCTTATGAATCCTCAAATATTTATAGTGATCATTACACACCTTTATGTATGCTCAATCTACTCAAACATTAGCCTTGTACACAAGAACACCATGAATGAACAAACAATTAAATTATAATCATTTGTTAATACTAAATTTTGTTTTATTAAACCTCCAAAATCCATACAAATGATCCTCATGGAGTTTATAATACTATCCAATAGCTTAGTTCCCTTTAAACATCCAAATACCATTAGAACAACTCAAATATTCTTCTTGGGTTACTTACAAAACATGGTCAAACACATAGTCAAATTTGGAGTTTAATAAATTTGAATTTATAAACATTCATACATTTTAACTAGATTTAGTGGATGCACTTTAAAATCCTCTACAACTTTGATTTTTACTACATCAAGAAATTCATCTTAGATCAAAAGTTATAGCTCAAAAACCAAGCACTAGTTTTCCTTCATTACTTTGAATATTCAAATTCCAACTATCATTGTTAAACATCAAAAACTTTGTCAACATCTCGTGCCCTCTCATAGATTTAATGAATATGAATCATCAATATACCTCAAAACTATCTTGATATTTAACTACTCTAAACATCTATGAGTTTGACCTCATCTTGTGCTCCCTGGTAATTTTGACCAAATATGCACCATCAATCTCCTCAAAAGTATCACAGTCTTTACCTTTGCTTACTTTTAAACATTGATTATTTTTCATCATCTCATTAATTCCTAAAATTTTTGAAACAATGTGCTCCATTGATCTCTTTAAGAGTAGCTTAGATTTTAACTAGCTTAAACATCAGACACTTTGACCTCTTTGACTCAATACACATCATAGATCTACATCTGTATGAAAAACCACTCACCATTATATCCTTATCTGGTCCTAATCTTTACCTTTTAAAAATTTGGATAAGTATGGGAACTTCTACAATTTGATTGGAAGGCCAAGTTTTAACATTAATAACTTTTGTTACACTCAATCGTATGTCCTAAAATTTAAACCATATGATCTTCTTTCATAGGGAAATCCATCCATATATCAATTTGATCTTAAAACCTTCACATGTGTGAAATATAACACCATCAAACTACTTACTCAGATCTACTTAAACTTAGACATTAATCTCAACTAATTTTACATCATAGATCTATGATGTGATTAAACATGCACTATTAGATCTCTTTTGCAAATTTGGCTAAGTATGGGAAAACATTGAAAACTAACTAAGAAGCCAACTTTTCATAGTTATACATTTTTCTCCACTTAACCATATGACCTAAAACTTAGGACTAATGTGATCACACCCATATGACAAACTCTACCTGACTCATCGATATATGTCAATGGTGATGTCATCAAATTACTTACTCAGAGTTTTCTATCATAGATCCAACTATGCCAAGATGAACATAATGAAGAATTGGATAAATAGCATGCACTTATAAAATCTATACAACCCTATTTGACCTCTGATAAGACCCATCACACATGCTCAATACTTCAAACCCATCCCTAATCATGCCTAATCTAAAAATCAACTTAGCCTACTTCAAGCATATTAGGATAATCACACTACACACTTTGTCATTGACACTTATACTATCAATACACATTATCCACTAACTTGGACACCTCCATGACATCACTAAAACTCTTTAAAAATCTCCCCCTTTGTCATTGATGTCAACACCCATCATATAGCTCACCTCCCTTCTCTTTATTCAAGTATTCTCACAATAGGAACCATCTCCCCCTTTGACACAATGACAAAGTGGGCACAAATTTATTCTAAGGACTTGAAAACACTACCAATAAAAAAGTACCACCATATAAAGATGATAAAAACTCCCCCTTATCTTGATCTTACCTCTTTTTTCCTTGACAACTTCCTCTTGCTACATGGCAACACTCTTTTCAACCAGGAACTACAACCAATGAAGAGAGAACATAAAAACTCATTGAAATATAATGGAACCCACCAAGAAACATATAATAGGGACTCACTCTAATATCTATAAGTTATTTCACCTCTTGAGCATCTTCAAATCTTTATACACCATGAAGAACCACCACACAGGCTTACTACCCTTCTCTCTCAAGCCACCTCAAGGACCACCGATATAAATTTATGCCACTCAAAAAATAGGAAACATTATTTAAATCAACCTAATAAATCACCTTGAAATACTCATTCCTTTCTCTTTTGGATAAATTGAGAAAAAACATCAAATCTTCACACTATGTCTATCTAGACTCCTTGTAGCCCTAACTAGAACTTGTAAATCCCACAAATTTAAATAGACATAATTTAAAGACCTAAAACTTAATATCTATGTCACTCTCATATACCACCTTAAGCACACCAATTTTCATCACCTCTATATTCCTCCACAACATACTTCCTTCACACATCTACTAGCTAATTAACCCTCATTTTTTATAAAAACTTGAATAATTTTAAAAACACAAACCTTAAAATATCTGTGAAACTTGATTTGAAAACCCATTTGTCTCATTCAACATATTAATAATCCTTATAACTCAACCCATAATTCAACCCACTTTTTTAGCATAGCCCAAAACTCTAGAATCTCAAAATAAACAAGGTCAACAAACCTCCTTCTAGTTAATGCCCGCCTCTAAAACTTCTTTCACACTTAAAGACAAGCATCATACACTTATGGGCCAAGATCTAAGCCTTCACACCTTTGGTAACCTTGACTTCCTATACCATGGATTTGATTTGCAATAATAAAGATAAACCTGGGAGCCCACAAAAACCTCCAAAAGGCACAAACATGATCATCAAGACACAAAAACACCTAGAACATATCACAAAGAAGTGTACAGAACTTTTTGAACACCAAACTCTTCTTGATATTCCATCAATCTCATTATTCCACCTAAAAACACTCATTCTAATCTTATAAATACTACATACATAGCAAAAACACCTTATGACATCAATTTGACCTCATCAAAGCACTTATCCCATCTTGAGACACCAACTCCAATTGGAACACTCATCTCTTACCTTCTAGGACCTTCTAAATAACAACACAACAATATTTGCTTCTCCACTAAAAGGGGTCTCTTAAGAAGCATAGATAAAGACCTCCTCTACACCAAAATTCTCTAAAACAAAGTGAATCCAAGAGTGGCCCACATCTCCTCAATAACCATTGGAATCTTTTTATAAATATAATACTTCTTGTTCTTGTTGCACTTAGTCTATATTTTGACAACTTGTTCCTTTTATACATCACTCACTTTCTCTTCTAAGATAGTATATACAACATTTGGAGAAACTATAGAATCTTGACATACTTTGATCATTGAATTATCTTCTTTGCATTATAGAACATCACCTTCAAACCTTGAAAACATAATAACCAAGATTGAAACTTTCTCACACACAATAGGTTGCTCATTAGCATCCAAACACACCTTATAACTAGCCTTAACTAGAACCTTGGCCTTCTCCTTTAGCTCGGGCTCTTCATTCACAACATGAATAGACAATGAGAACTCTTGGTACTCTCCAACTTCTATAGCATTCTCCACCATAACAAATATATTACTTGGACCTCTAAACTCATCATGGTTCACACTTACCACCTTTGGTTTCTATGAGTTAACTTGTCTTCTTTCTTACACTTTAGGATCTTGATTAAGCATGTTCTACCTTGTAGGCCTTTGCTTTTAGAATCTAGCAATGTGACATCTATGTTGATAGTTAAATCACACTATACCTTTTGTAAGAATATTATCCTTACTTTCCTAAATATAAAAAAATCTTGAAATATATCTATTCTTTCGATAATTAAAGCAAACTACACCTTTTGAGCAAGACTCACCTTGCCTTACTTTATTTGGACAATGCTTAGAAAAATATCACTCATCAAGATAGTTGAAGCACTTAACTTTGTTCACAAATTTTTATTGATGACCCCCATCATATTTCCATGAAAACAAATTTCTAATAGGTCTTCTACACTCTCTATCCCTATGACCAAATTTTTTACATGTGAAATAGTAACCATTGACACTTTCATACCTCATAGCATTTAGTTGTCTGATCTGATTTGTTTTCAATCTATTTACACCATCATTTCTTGACTGATTGGTGACCTTCAAGGGATAAAATACCTTGCTCTCATTGACCCTCATATCAACTTCAGAAGAAACTTTGGGCTCTTCATTAAAACCTAATTTAGATCTATCACTAGTAATCTTCTAACTCTTTATTATATTATCTAGATGATTATAACTTTTATCAAACTTGACATATGATTTCACCTTGCTTTTAGACTTTTATAACTCATATTTCAAGACACAATATCATAAACATACCTTGAACATTCTTCTTATTTGGCTATTAGACTTGTAGAAATAGATTCTAAGTTAGAATTAAGAAACATGACTACACCTTCATACTGCTTAGTGTCTTCATTCATTTTTTATTCATCCACACTGAATTGCTCCTCATAGTCCCTAATTTGAGACTTCATCTTCTTATTAATCTTCTTCTTAATCTTTAGTTCTTCAATAAAATTCATCAATTTAGTCTCATATTTCACCTCATAGTTATCATCATCTGAATCACTCCAAGTAGACTCCTTTTGATATGATCAACTTCCTTCTTCAGCCATGAAGAGGTCTCCATATTCAATAGGACCATCATCTTCTTAATCATACTCTGAGTCACTATATTCACTCTCATATGATGAGATGCAATCTTCTTTGGTGTAGAGACTCTTATTTTCTCTTAAGTACCTCTTCTTGTTTTCAAACCTTATGAATCCCTTCTTGTTGTTATCAAACCTAAATGATCTCTTGCCATCATCATGACCTTGACCATACTCTTCATCATCATCATTATTATGATTATAAGGTCAATTGTTAACAAAATTCCCTACTTATCCATAATTGAAGCATTTGAAGGGTAGTTTACTCTTATACTTGTTTGAACTTGTTTTCAATTTCCTTGTAAATAAAAAAAGTAATCGATCATCATCAATATCAGATGTGTCATCCTCCTTCAGTTTATTACCTTGTAACTTCTTCTTTATATTCATTTCTAACCTAAATGACACTTCCTTCTTTGGTGGTATATCATCATTTATTCTCATAGGTAGTAAGGATTCCACACAATTCATACATCTTCAACTAAGTAAGATCATGACTTTATTCTATAGCAAATACTTTAGAATAAAACTTGAGAGAGACCTTAAAACCTTTTTAATTACATTAGATTATTCAAGATTCTCTCAAAGACCTTTGATGATTTTCATAATTTCATCAAATTTTTGTAGAAAGGATGTGGCAAAATCTTCTTCTTTAATCTTAAGACTCTCAAATTATCTTTAGTGATTCTACAACTTTGCCAACTTAACATTTGAATCTTCTTCATAAATATTCTTTAATTTATCCCACATTTATTTGAAAAATATGCAATGGATTACCTTGGTGTATTCAGTCTCTAAAAGATCACAAGTGATAGCATTCATTACCTTACAATTATTCTCAAATAACTTCTTATTTGTAGAACTGGATGGAGGAATAGTATGTGTAGAATAACCATCCATAATATATTGCCAAGTTTCAAACCCTATGGACATGATCAAATCTCAAAATCCCTTAAAAGAGAGATCAGGTCTTGGTTATGAAAAGGGAAAGAGTTTCACTACTAGTACATCAACTAACCTATATGAAAACTTCAAAATAGAAGGAGAATCTAGAGTAATGAAAGAAAAAGACTGTAAGGATACATAGATAGATTCAAACATAACTAATATGAATAAATATAAATGAGAAAAGAAGCCTAAATAAAGAATAAGACAAAGGTAGCTGATGCAAATGGATACATAAAAGTGAGAGACTTGAAGAAGCCAACATTTAGAGAAGATCCTCATGCTACACCAAGAAATGCTATGACTAGGTATTCCTCATCTTTCTATGGCTTTGTTATAGTTGTAATCAGCTTGGTTATAGAGTTATTTATTGTAGAGTTTTAACTACAAGGAGAACAATATTTTTAAGTAGAAACTCATTTATTCCTTTGTTAAATATAAATGTAATGTGTTATAATTACAATAATTTTGGTCACATAGCTAAACATTATAGAACTAGCTTTGTAAGCTCAAAAGTACATAATGTAAAGAAAGGCATGTATCCTAGTGTGAACAAAGATTCACAAATTTTTGAAAATAAGACATATAAGAAACCTAATGAAGTGTGGAAAGTGAAAAATCAATCCATGATTACTCAAACTACACTCCATGCCAAGGAGCAAAATTTATGGGTGATAGACAATGGATGCTCAAAGCATATGATTGGTGACAAGATTAAGTTCACCAAATTGACTAAATGTAAGGAAGGATCTATCATCTTGGGAGACAACACAGTAGTAAAGATCAAAGTTAAAATAACCTTGAATATAGATGGTAAACTACCTACACATGTTGTCTTTTATGTTGAAGGATTGAAGAATAGTCTGATAAGTATTAGTCGAATGTGTGATAAGGGATATAAGGTCACATTTGATGTATAATGTTTCATGTTAAATTTATCAATAATAATAGTTTTAGAATGGAAAATGACTGAAAGCAATATCAACAATCTTTTTGAAGTGACTGGAAATAGTTGCTTGATGGGAAAGATCGATGAGAGTTGGCTATGTCATAGAAGGATGGGTCATGTTAACTTTGATAAATTAGTCAAAGTAAGCATAAATAAGTGTGTCATACACATGCTCAAGATAACCAAGCCTACATACACTAATTGTAAGGTATTTCAATTATGCAAGTAGACAAGGGTCGGATTTCAAATAAAAGAGCATGCAACTAAAAATCCTCTAGAATTAGTTCATACTAATCTTTGTGGTCCTATTAAGACAATAGGATTTAAAGGAGATAAATACTTCATTTTTTTTTTAGATGATTACTCAAGAATGACATGGGTAACCTTTTTGAATGACAACTCTTAGGAATTTGAAAGATTCAAGATATTTAGAGCTATGGTGGAGAAAGAGATTAGATGAAAGATCAAATACTTAAGATATGATAAAGGTGGAAAATTCATCTCAAATGAGTTCATAGAGTATTATGAGAAGCATGGGATCAAAAGGCATTACTCTATAGAAAGGACTCCACAGTAGAATGGAGTTTTTGAAAGAAAGAATGGGATAGTCAAGGAGATGGATAGAATAATGCTAAAAGAGGCCAAGTTACCTAATGGATACTAGAGAGAAGTAGTCCAAATAGTAGTATACATCTTGGATATAGTTCAATTGAGGGTAAATAGTGAACAAAATCCTTATGAGCTATGATATGGAAATCTTGCCTCTGTTAATTATTTTGTAGTGTTTGGAGGAAAATACTACATCAAGAGAAAAGAGGGAAATTTGGGAAGATTTGAATCAATATGTAATGAAGGAGTATTTCTTGGTTATTCTACTCAAATGAAATCCTATGTATGTTACAATAAAAGGCAATACAAGATAATAGAGAGCATCAATGTCAAGGTTGAAGAAAGATTGAAACATGTTGACCCTGAAAAAAGAAATTGGTATTGAAGAATTAGATCTTGAAGAAGAAGTAAATAATGAAGAGGTTGAGGAAATGAATGAAATGACACCTCTAAGGTTTGTTCAAAAGGATAATCCTAAATGAAATATAATTAGTAATAATAATGGAGTTTAGATAAGGAGAAGAGCTAAAATGAACAAGGAGCAAGTAAGTTTTGCTCTAATGTCTGAAATTGAGCCTAAGTGTTATATTGAAGCTAGAAAGGATGATAATTGGATAAAATCCATGGAAGAATAATTGAGCCAAATTGAAAAGAACAAAACTTGGAAATTAGTCCCAAGACCTTCAAACAAAAATGTGATATGTATAAAGTGGGTCTATAGAAATAAGCTCAATGAGGATGGAACTGTTAGAAGGAATAAATTAATATTGGTGTGTAAATAATATGCACAAGTTGAAGGCATAGATTTTAAGGAAACATTTCCTTTAATTTCTAGATTTGAAGTACAAATAATGTTTTTAGCATTATCTATTTACAAGAAGTTCAAAGTCTATCAAATCGATGTTAAGTCAACTTTATTGAATAGGAACCTAGAAGAGGAAGCCTACATAGAACAACTCAAAGGTTTGCAGTTTTTAGAGAAAGAAGATTATGTATATAGAATAAATAAAGAAATCTATGGTCTAAAATATGCGCCTAGAGCATCGTATTCAAGATTAGACTAGTACCTACAACAACAAGGTTTTAATAAAAGATGCACAAATAACAATCTATACTTATAATTAGAACGTGAGCATATGTTTATTATTTTTGTTTATGTATATGCCATCATCATTAGTGTTAGCAATAACAAGATATGCAAATAATTTGCCAAACAAATGGAAAGTGAGTTTTACATGTCTATATTAGGACACATTTATTTCTTTGTTGGTCTAGAGATAGCATAATTTGATGAAGAGATATTCATATCCCAAACTAATTATGTAAAGGAAATACTAAATAAATTTGGAATGGAAGATAGTAAACTAGTTATTACTCCCATGATAATTGGATGTAAGTTGATCAAAGAGGATGAGTCCCTTGATGCAAATCAAAAAATGTATAGATCAATTATAGTTATCTTATTATACCTAACTACATCAAGACCAAATATCATGTAAGTAGTGTACATGGTTGTAAGATTTCAAGATGCTCCCAAAGAATCACATGTTAATGTAGTGAGAAAAATATTTAGATACATCAAGAACATAATTGAATATGGCCTATGGTATCCTACAAGTGAATATTTCACTTTGATAGCATATACAGATGTTGATTAGGTAAGAAGTGTGGATGACATAAGAAGCACTAGTGGTGGTGCATTTTTCCTTGGAAACAAACTTATTTCATAGCTGAGAAAAAAAAGAGTCAATTACTCTTTGTATAGCATAAGAAGAGTATGTAGAAGTAGTGGCATGTTGCACTCAAGTCTTATGGATGAAACAAACTCTAAAATACATCAAGGTAGAGTATAAGGCACACATTTATATTCTTTTTAATAATTCAAGTGTTATAAATATATCAAAGAATCTAATGATGCATTCTAACCAAGCACATATCAATTAAGTATCACTTTTTAAGAGAGAGGGTTGTAGATCAAGAGGTCACAATGCAATATGTGCCAACTTAGGATCAAATTTCAGACATATTCACCAAACCTTTTCCCAAGGAATAATTTGAGTATGTGAGAAAGAAGTTGGGCATGGTGGCTCCTACACCACATCACTAGATCTTAGTCATAGGGAATGATTTTATGGAGAGTCTCATAGAATATTTATTAATCCTTGGAAGAAGAGAGATAACTCAAGTATGCATACTTCAGCAAAGTTATAACAAGTTAAAGATTGCAAAATCTTTGACAAACTCCTTTATCTGATAAAGGGGGAGACACATCTAGATAAACAATTAGAAAGAGTCCCTTTTCCATTAATGTCAAAGGGGGAGAAAAAGTGCAAATTCTCTTTAAGGAAGAAGAAGAGCACAAAATGCTCTCTATACAAGTTTGGATAAAAAATGCAAATGTCGAAGAAGAAGCAAAACTGGTATCTAAGTTAAGTATTATGAAAATGTGCCATTGCCTAATGGCGAGCAAGTTTGTTATGAATAACCTCATTTCATACTCATTAAAAGATAATACAAGTAATTCTAGAGAAAGAACAAAATATTATAAGATTAAAGCATTTAGTTTTCCATCAATGACAAAGGGGGATATTTTTATAAATTTGATTGTCATTAATGTTAAAAGGAGTATTATGAGCATGTCATTGATGTTTACGACTGAATATGGAGATTAGAAAATATGAAAAGGATCTTATCATAGGTCAAGAATGATTGGAATTCTTGTTTGCATAAATGGAATTCATCTGATTCTTCATATTGATCATATAGACACTTTGATTCTATGATATGAAAAAATGAGAAGGTATTTTGATGACATCACCATTGCCACATGTGAACAAGTATGCATGAGCTAGTCACATGGTTGTGATCACTTTAGTTCTTAGTTGTCATGCATGATATTTAAATACATGTGATGAAGCACAGTTGAATATATGGCATGAAAATTAGATACTTGGACAAAAATCACTAAGTTTATATACTTAACCAAATTTTCAAAAGGGTTCAATAGAGCCAAGCAAGCATATTGATGAGGTTATCATTTTCACATATGGAGGTTTGAGGAAAAAATGATCATATGGATTGCTTAATTTTTGTGCCTAGTTTCTATGCACTAAATCTTAGGTCACGTGAAGTAGGGAGACAAAATATATGCTTGAGAAAAGTTGGGCTTTAGGACATTTTGACAGTGTTTTCCAACAGTTAGTCAAAATTGTAGATTGTAAGAAATAGATGAACAATCATTTTAATGATGCCATATCTTGCACATATGAAGGCAATCGATATATGGATAGAATCCCCTATGTAAGAGGATTATATATGATAAATTTTAGGTTATCTGACTAAGCATAACACAAGTTATGCAGGTGCAAAGTTAGCCTTCTAAGCACATTGAAATGGTCTCCATAATCAAATTTTGCACAAAGTCTTGCAAATTTGTCATGATTTTACAAAGATCATTTATGGACATTTACAAATGAAATAGTTTAAAGATATTTTATGGGTTTTTCAAGATCAACTTGAATATATGGTCTATAGGTTCAAATGAGAAGGAATGAGCTTAGAATTGAATTATCTTTGCTCTCAGATTGAATAGGGTTTCTCATTAAAACCCTAAAGGTTAAAGTCATGGTGTCAAACAAGATTTTCTATTTTTATGTTGTTGTATTTATCCTAGACCTAGTAACTTAAGTTATAACTTAAGCTTTTGGTTGTCATTGTGAAATCGGTCCCTCAACCTAGAAATTATTGGCTCAATGAGTGATTAATGGACTTAATATTTCCTATGTCTTAGGATTTATATTTGTCACATATTGATCAACATCTATCACTTAATTATACACAAAATATCCAATGAAATGCAAAAAAGTTAAATTTTTAAAAGAACCTCTAAGTGAATGCACTTTTACAAGTGTCACATTCTAGAAAGCTAAGCAGAGATAAAGATTGAGCTTGTCAAAAGATTTAACAGTGAGTGGATGATCATAGAAAAGAGATATGATTGTGTGAGTGGAATCAAATGGAATAAAGTGCTTGACATTTAACAAGATGGTGGTGATTTAAATACTAAATAATTTTGAGAAGATCAATGAAGTGAAAGTGATCTAAAGACATAAGAAGTAATGAAATGGATAAAGAAGCTCAATGTTTAACATCTATATAAAGCTAAAGTTTATAAATGTAAAAGGATTAGATGGATAGCATGAGCCAATTAGAATGTGATCAAATAGACACATTTTAAAGATGAGTTATTTGAATATGGATTATCAGATTGTGGTGCCAAATACAAGATCAGCAATCGACATTTAAAGATAAGTCCAATTTAATGGTTAGACGAAAGAACATGTAGGAACATGCAATTAAGCTCTATATCATGACATAGATAATGAGATTGATTGATATAACTGATCAAATCTATATTAATAAGCATGTGCATCAAAACTAGAGTCCATCAAGTGCTATAGATAGTAATAAGACCATAAATCATGGTCATTATACAAAAATTAAGATGTGGGAAACTTATAGTTCAATTCATAATGAACTAAAGTCTAGAATTGGAATGATGTGTTATAGCCCAAGTGTGAACACAGAAAAAATGAAACCCTAGATCAATAGTTTATATGTATGATATCTACGATAAAGACAAAGGTTTCTAAAGCTATTAAATTATGTCAAATATAAAAAATAAAGACACAAAGGAGAAGAGTAAAAAAGAGAGAGGAAAAAATCAAGAAAGATGAAGTATGTCAAATAATGATAGATCTAGACACAAAGAGAGAGGGGTAGAGAGAAGAAAGGCACAAAGAAATTATGTTCAAAGTATGAGTAGTTTCAAATCAAACTTATAATAGAGAATAGAAGGATTGGATTCATTAATGAATCTAGGGTATAATCTAGAGTTATAGCTCCATAAGAGAATCTAATAGGTTGGTGTCATTAGATAAGATAATTTGGTGCTTAAATTAGGGAATGGGTACTTCTTTAGAGTTTAAGCTATTAAACAAGGGGATTGGTTTTTCTTTAAGGTTGGTGCCCTTAAACATTATTACTAGTGAGGTTCCTTATTATGAGGCTGGATTAGAATGGTAGTTTCTAGCAGCTATTCTCATGGTGGTTTTTCTCATTTTGGGTTATCCATGGTATATCTTGTGTTATGTGTTTTTGTGTGTTTGATATCTCTAAATATTTGATTTCATCATCATATATCTTTCAATCTACATTAAAAGGTTTTTTAAAGGGATAAGTTTTTTTAATATACTAATTCACCCCCCGTCGGTATCTAGTTGTCTTCCAATAATTTGTATGAGAGCCCTCGTTCCTTGAAAGAAGATTAATTAGCTCAAGTAGGTATTAGAACATTAAACACAAATGGATAGTCAAAAAGGATCTTCATCAAACAAAGAACCTCTTTGATGGATCAAACTATGCATTTTGGAGCATAAGAATGGAAGCATAGATATCTTCATTAGGGTTTGATGTATGGATGTATATGGAAATGGATATATATCCCTTGATATAAATCCTACTGATCAAGCTGCCAAGAAGGCATTCTTTGTGGATTGTCAAACTTAGAGTTTGTTAAAGTGATGCATTGTTAGAATGCACAAGATATATGGAATAAATTAAAGAGAATCTATGAAGGAGATGACAAGGTAAATCAAGCCAAGATATAAACATTTAAAGGAAATTTTGAAAGCCTTTAAATTAATGAAAAGGAGAATATTTTAGACTATCCCCTTAGGGTAGATAAAATAGTTAATGCAATCAGAGACCTTGGAGAAGAAATGAAAGAATCAATCATTGTTAAAAGGGTCCTAAAATATTTTCCATCAACATATAATTATAAAATCTCTACAATAGAAGAATCAAGAGATCTAAAAAAACTCACTATTAATGAGTTGCATAGAACCTTCAGAGCCTATGAGATGAGAATGGGAGAGCTAGACACCTTTAAGAGAGAAGTTGCATTCAAATAATCTAAACCAATAAAGCCAGAACCACCTACATCTAGATTTGAGGACACTGGTCAAGAAGAAGCTAACTTTTTTATAATATTAAAGAGATGATCTGGAAAGTACAAAGGCAAGTTACCCTTGAAATGATTTAACTATGGTAAAGTATCGCATCTTGTTGGTAAATTCCTTCACAATCAAAAGGATAACTATAAGTAAGTAGAGATTAGAAAAAAGGTGAAACCCTATTATCCCAAGAAGAAGACCTTCAAAAACAAGAAAGGTCTATACACAAAAGAAGATAGTGATTCAATGGATGATAATGATAGTTCTAATTATGATCATGACTATGATTTTATGGCTGAGGAAAAGGAAGACCTATTCATGATGATAGAATCAACTTTTATGGATCAAGAAGAAGTTGAAGACTTAGATGATTAAGAAGAAGGAGAAGTGGATTTAGAATATGATCTCATATGTGATTTAGAGTAAATTGACAATCTGAGAAAAGAAAGCTCCAAATAGAAGAAGCATGAACAAAAATAAATTGATAAAATGTCTAAAAGTCTTGAGAAGTATGATTTGATGATAGTGAGGATAAAGACACAAGTTGAAGAGGCTAAAATAGTAGAATATGTATTCAAACTTGAACTATAATCTAAATATAATGACTGCTTGAAGTTATAAGTAGAGATGGTGGCTTTAAGAAAAGAGCTTAAAAAACCCAAAGATAAAGTAGACAAAAGTCTAAATTTGATAGTAGGATCAAACATTCTTAATGAACTGATCAACTCTCAAAAACCCTTAAAAGAGAGATCAAGTCTTGGTTATGAAAAGGGAAAGAGTTCCACTACTAGTACATCTACTAACCCATATGAAAACTTCAAAGTAGAAGAAGAATCTAAAGCAATGAAAGAGAAATTTTAAAGGATATAAAGATAGATTCAAACACAAATAATATGAATAAATCTAAATGATAAAATAAGATTGAAGAAAAGGAGAAGACAAAGGTAGCTGATGTAGATGGATACACAAAAGTGATAGAGTTAAAGAAGCCATATTTTAAAATATATCCTCATGATACACCAAGAAATGCTATGACCAAGAATTCCTCATCTTTATATGGTTATTATTATATTTATAATCAATTTGGTCATAAGACTATTGATTTTAGAGTTTTACATACAAGGAGAACAAATTTTGTAAGTAGAAACTCATTTGATCCTTTGTTAAATACAAATGTAATGTTCTATAATTATAATAATTTTGGTCACATAGCTAACCATTATATAACTAGATTTGTAAGATTAAAATTACACAATGTAAATAAAGGATTACCTCCTAGTGTGAATAAAGGTTCTCTAGTTTCTAAAAAGAAGACATATAAGAAACCTAATGAAGTGTGGAAAGTGAAAAACCAATGAATGATTTCTCAAATTGCACTCCATGCCAAGAAGAATAAGTATGTGGGTGGTAGATAGTGGATGCTCAAATCACATGACTAGTGATAAGATCAATTTCACCAAATTGATCAAATGTAAGGAAGGATCTATTAGCTTGGGAGACAACATAGCAGTAAAGATCAAAAGTAAAGGAACCTTGAATATAGATGGTAAACTACCAACACTTGATGTCCTTTATGTTGAAGGATTGAAGCCTAATCTTCTAAATGTCATCCAAATGTGTGAAAATGGATATAAGGTCACATTTTATGCAAAATTCTATAAGGTAAAGATCTCTATAGTAATATTTGTAGAAGGGAAAAGGACTGAAAGCAATATCTACAATATTGTTGAAGTGAATGGAAATAGTTGCTTGATGGGAAAGATCGATGAGATTTGGTTATGGCATAAAATTATGGATCATGTTAACTTTAATAACATAGTCAAATTAAACACAAATAAGTGTGTCAGACACATTCCCAAGATAACCAAGCTTGTAGACACTACTTGTAAGGAATGTCAATGAGGCAAGTAGATAAGGGTTAGATTTTAAACAAAGAAGCATGCAACTATAAAAACTCTAAAAGTAGTTCATACTAATCTTTGTGGTTCTACTAAAATAATAGGATCTAAAGGAGAGAGATACTTCTTATTTTTTGTAGATGATTACTCAATAATGACATGGGTAACCTTTTTGAATAACAAGTCTCAGGAATTTGAAAGATTTAAGATCTTTAGAGCCATGGTGGAAAATGATAATAGATAAAAGATCAAATGCTTAAGAACTAATAAAGGTGGAAAATTTACCTCAAATGAGTTCATATAGTATTATGAGAAGCATGGGATCCAAAGGCATTACTCTATAGCAAGGACTCCATAGCAAAATGGAGTTGTTGAGAAAAAAATAGGATAGTTAAGGAGATAGCCAGAACAATGTTAAAAGAGGCCAAGTTTCCTAATGGATACTAGAGAGAAGAAATCCAAATAGAAGTATACATCTTTCACAAAGTTTAGTTAGGGGTAAATAGTGACAAAACTCCATATGAGCTATGATATGGAAATCTTATCTCTGTTAAGTACTTCAGATTGTTTATAAGTAATTTATACATCAAGAAAAAAGAGGACAAATTGGGAAGCTTTGAATTAAGATGTGATGAAAAATATTTCTTGGCTGTTCCACTCAAAGCAAAGAATATGTATGTTATAATAAAAGGATACACAAGATATTAGAGATCATCAATGTCAAGGTTGAATAAGGATTGAAATATGTTGAACCTGACAAGAAAATTAGTATTGAAGAATTAGATCTTGACGAAGAAGAAGATAATGAAAAGGCTAAGGAAATGAATCAAAAAGCACCTCCAATGTTTGTTAAAAAGTATAATCCTAAAGAAAAGATAATTGGCAATAAGAATGATGGGGTTTAGATACGAAGAAGAGCTCCAATGAATAAGGAGCAAGTAATTTTTGCTCTAATGCCTGAAATTAAACCTAAGAGCTATGTTGAAGCTAGCAAGGATGAGAATTGGTTAAAATCCATGGAAGAAGAACTGATCCAAATTGAAAATTAAAAAACTTGGCAATTAGTCCCAAGACCTTAAAACAAAAATGTGATAGGTACAAAGTGGGTCTATAGAAATAAGCTCAATGAGAATGGAGCTATTATAAAGAATAAATAAATATTGGTGTGAAAATAATATGCACAAGTTGAAGGCATATATTTTGAGGATACATTTTCTTTAGATGATAGATTGGAAGCCATAAGAATGTTTCTGGCATTATGTTTTTACAAGAAGGTCAAAGTTTATCAAATGGATGTTAAGTTAGCTTTCTTGAATGGGAACCTAGAAAAGGATGTGTACATAGAATAACCTGAGGGTTTTCAATTTTCAGATCAAGAATATTATGTATGTAGACTAAAGAAATAATTTTATGGTCTAAAATAGGCACCTAGATCATGGTATTCAAGATTGGACCAATACCTACAACAATAAGGTTTCAACAAAGGATGTATAGATGATAATATGTACTTTAAATTAGAAGGTGAGCATATGTTGATTTTTGTTGTTTATGTAGATGACATCATCTTTGGTGGTATCAATAATAAGATGTGCAAAGAATTTGATATACAAATGCAAAGTGAGTTTAAGATGTCTATGCTAGGAGAAATAGCTTTCTTGATCTACAAATATCACAATCTGATGAAGGGATATTCATATCTAAAACCAAGTATGCAAAGTAAATTCTCAATAAATCTAGAATGGAAGATAGAAAATTAGTTATTACTCTCATGATAATTGGATGCAAGTTGAGCAAAGTAGATGAGTCCCTTGATGCAAATTAGACATTATACAGATCAATGATATGTAGCTTGTTATACCTAACTTCATCAAGACTATATATCATGCAATCAGTGTGCATGGTTACCATATTTTAAGTTACTCTCAAATAATCACATGTCAATGTAGTGAAAAGGATGTTTAGATACATCAAGAACATATTTGACTATGGAATATGGTATCCTATAAGTGAAGATTTCACTTTGACAACATATACAGATGTTGATTGGGTAGGAAGTGTGGATGATAGAAGAAGCACTAGTGGTGGTGAATTTTTCCTTAGAACCAGACTTGTTTCATGGCTAAGGAAAAATCAAGAGTCAGTTACTCTTTATATAGTAGAAGAAGAGTATGTATCAGTAGTGGCATGTTTCACTCAAGTCTTGTGGATGAAGTAAACTATAAAATACATCAATATGAAGTACAAGGCACCTATCTCTATTCTTTATGATAATTTAAGTGCTATCAATATATAAAAGAATCTAGTGATGCATTTTAGAACAAAGCACATATCAATCAAGTATCACTTCTTAAGAGAGAGGGTTGCATATCAAGAGGTCACAATGGAATATGTGGTAACTCATGATCAAATTGGAAACATAGTCACCAAACCTATTCCCAAGGAATAATTTGAGTATCTAAGAAATAAGTTGTGAGTATTGGCTCCTACACCACATCACTAGATCCTAGTGATAAGGCATGAGTCTAGGGGTGAATCATTGTTAATCCTTGGAAGAAGATAGACAACTTAGGTATGCATAATTTTGCACTGTTTTAATGAGTTGAAGATTGTAGATTCTTGGACAAACTCCTTTATCTAATAAAGGGGGAAACACATTTGGACAAATAATTAAAAAGATTCCCTTTGCCATTGATGTCAAAGGGGGATAAAAAATGCAAATGCTCTCTGAGGGAGAATAAGAACTCAAAATGCTCTCTACACAAGATTGGAGAAAAAGTGAAAATGTCTAAGAAAAAGTAGAACAAGTATCCAAGTTGAGTATTATGAAAATGTGCTATTATCTAAGGGGGAACAAGATTGGTATGAATAGCCTCAGTTCATACTCATCAAAATCTAATGGAATCAATGTTAGAGAAGATAAAAATATTATAAGATCATATCATTTGGTTTTCCATCAATGACAAAGGGGGAGATTGTTGGAAATATGATTGTCATTGATGTCAAAAGGGACACTATGAGCATGTCATTAATTTTGTAGGACTGAATATGGTGATTAGAGAATATGCAAAGGATCTTATCAGAGGTCAAGCATGATTGGAATTCTTGTGTACATAAATGGAATTCATATGATTCTTCATATTGATCATCTAGACACTTTGGGTCTATGATAGGAAAAGATGAGAAGGCATTTTACTAACATCACCATTGTCATGCATGATGTGTATGGGGAAGATAGTCACATGGTTGTGATCACATTAGTCCCTAGTTTTTATGTGACATATTTGAAGACATGTGATGAATCATTCTTGAAGCTATGAGAATGAAAATTTGTCTACTCAAAAAAAAATCACTTATTTTCTATACTTAACCAAATTTTCAAAAGGGTTCAACAAAGCCAAGTAAGCATATTGATGAGGTCAATGTTTACACATATAGAGGTCTGAGCACAAAATGATCATATGAGTTTGTTATTTTTTTGCCTAGTTTTTATGCACTAAATATTAGGTCACAGACGTAGTGAGACAAAATATATTCTTGAGCAAAGTTGGGCTCTAAGCCATTTTGACAGTGTTTTCCAACACTTAGTCAAAATTACAGAGTGTAAGAAATAAATAAATAGGCATTTTTAAGATGCCATATATTTCACATATGAAGGGTTCAAGAGAAAGTGGATATATGGATCAAATCCCCTTTGTAAAAGGATCGTATGCACTAAATTATAGGTCATCCAACTAAGCACAATAAGAGTTATGCAGGTGCAAAGTTAGTCTTCCAAGCACATTGAAATCGTATCCATAGTCAAATTTTACACAAAGTCTTACAAAGTTGTCATGATTTTACAAAGATCATTTATGGTGATTTTCAAAGGAAATATATAGAATATATATTATGGGTTTTCAAGAGCATCTTTTATGTATGGTTTACATGTTTAAATGAGAAGGAATGAGCTCACAATTGAACTATCTTTTCTCTTAGACTAAATAAGGTTTATCAATGAAACCCTAAGGGTTTAATTCATGGCATAAAATAGGATTTCCTATTTTTATGTTGAATATATATAGCATGGACTTGGTAGATTAGGTTATAACTTTATCCTTTATTGTCATTATGAAACTAGACACTCAACCTACCAATTACTAGTTCAAGCAGTGATCAATGGACTTAATATTTCCTAAGTCTTAGACTTTATATTTATTCTAGCCTAATCAAAAACTATCACTTAATCATACATAGAAGATCCAATGAAATGCATTGATGTAAAATTTTCAAAAGAACCTATGAGTGAACATGTTAGTGACAAGTGTCACATTCTCAAGATCTAAGTAGAGATAAAGATTGAGCTTGTCAAAAAAATTGATAGTGAGTGGATGATCATACATAATATATCTAATGGTGCAAGTGGAATTATATGGAATAAAGTGCTTGACATTTAAAAATACAGTGGTGATTTAAAGACCAAGCAAGTTTGAAAATATAGATGGATCAAAATCGATCCAAAGACATAAGAAGCAAGGAGATGGATAAAGAAGCTTGACATTTAATGTCTAGACAAAGATAAAGTTTAGAAGTGTACAACTATCAGATGGATAGTGTGATCCTATCAGAATGTGATCAAAGGGATGCATTTTAAAGATGATTTATTTTAATATGGATCATCGGATCATGGTGCCAAATACAATATCAATTATTGGAATTAAAGATAAGTCCAATTTAATGGTCAGATGCAAGAACTTGTAAATTACGCCCTATATCATGACACAAACAATGAGATTGATCAATCTAAATAATCAAATATATGTTAATGAGCATATGCATCAAAAATAGAGTATAATAAATACTATAGATAGTAATGAGACTACAAATCATGGTCGTGATACATGAAATCAAGATGTGGGAAACTTATAGTTCAAGTCATAATGAACTAAAGTCCAGAATTGGCATGATGTTTTACAATTTGAGTGTGAACACATAGAAGAAATGAAACCCTAGATCAATTATTTATATATATGATATTTAGGACAAAGGAAAAGGCTGATGAAGCTATTGAATTATGTAAAATAGAAAATATAAAGACATAGAGGAGTAGAGTCAAAAAGAGAAGATGTATAAATCAAGAAAGATGAAGTGTGTTGAATAGAGACATATCTAAACATAGAAATAAAGGGGTAAAGAGAAGAAAATCACAAATAAATTATGTGTAAAGTATGAGCAGTTACAGATCAGACTTATAATAGAGAATAGAAGGATTGGATTCATTAATGAATCTATGTTATAATTTGGAGTTATAGCTCCATAGGAGAAACTAATAGGTTGGTGCCATCAAATAAGCTGAGTTGGTGCACAAATTAAGGAGTGGATGCTTCCTTATATTTGAATTTCTTAAACAATGGGATTTGTGTCTCTTTAGGGTTGGTACCCCTAAACATTGTAACCAATGAGGTTCCTTATTATGAGGCTACATTAGAATGGTAGTTTATAGCAGTTATTCTCATGGTGGTTTTTCCCATATTTGGTTTTTCATGATATATCTTATGTTACGTGTATTTGTGTGTTTTATATCTTTGTATATTTTATTTGATTATCATATATCTTTCAATCTACATTAGAATGTATTTAAAAGAGCTAAGTTTTTTTAATATACTAATTCACCCCCCTCAGTATTTAGTTGTGTTACAACACATCGAGCAATTTAGAAATATAGGACCACTTAAAAATTCCTAGGTCCACTCCACATGACCTCTTATACATCCTCAAATTATTATAGTCATCATTACACACCTTTGTGTATGCTCAATCTACTCAAACATTAGCCTTGTACACAAGAACACCATAAATGAATAAATAGTCAACTTCTAATCATTTGTTCATAGTAAATATGGATTTTTCAAACCTAAAAAAATTATAAAAATGATCCTAATGGAGTCTAAAATAGTCTAAAATATATCAATCCCATTGAAACATCTAGATACAATCATAACATCTCAAATATCCTTCTCAAGTTACTTACAAAACATGGTCAAACACACAATCAACTTTGGAATTAATAACTTTCGTTGTACAAACATTAATACCTTATAGATAGATGAAATGGATGTACTTTAAGTAATATACAACTTTTATTTTTAATTAATTAATAAAATTGACCTAGATCAAAATTTATAGCTCAAAAACTAAGCATTGGTTTTCCTTTGTTAAGTTGAATATTCAAATTCTAATTATCACTATTAAACATAGAATAGTTTCTCAGCATCTCATGCCCTATCATAGCTTAAAAAAATATGCATCATTTATCTCCCTCTAAAGTATCTTGATATTTAACTATGCTAAACATTTTTTAGTTTGACCTCAGAAGTAACTCAATTTTTAACTTTGATTACTATTAAACATTAAGAACTTGTCATCATATTCTTTCTTCCTAACAATTTGAAACAAATGTGCTCCATCAATCTCTTCAATAGTATCTTAGACTTTAACCAGCTTTAACATTAAACACTTTGACCTTTTTGACTCAATATGCATCATACATCTACATCTGTATGAACACCTACTCGCCATTAGATCCTTATCTAGTCCTAATCTTTACCTATTCAAAATCTGGATAAATATAAGAACCTCTAAATTTTTTTTGGAATTATAACTTTAAACCTTAATAGATTTTTCTATGCTCAATCACATGTCCTAGAATTTAAACCATATTCTTTCATAGGGGAGTTCATCCATATATCAAGTTTCTCCTAAAACCTTCACATACGTGAAATATAACTCCATCTAACTACTTACTTGGATCTAATTGAACTTATACATTAAGCTTAGATTAATTTCATGTCATATATATGATGAAATTAAATGCACATTTTTATATCTCCTTTGCAAATTTGGCTAAATGCACATTGTTATATCTCCTTTGCAAATTTGGCTAAGTATGGGAAAACATTACAAACTACTTGGGAAGATAACTTTTCACAATTATATATTTTTCTCCACTCAACTGCATGACCTTAAACATGGAACATAGTAATTTGGGACTAATGTGATCATACCCATATGACCAAATATACTTGACTCATCCATATGTTGTAATGGTTATGTCATCAAACTTCTTACTCAAATATTTATATCATAGAACCAACTATGCTAAGATGAAAATAATGAACTAGATGAATACTATGCACTTCCACAAGCTCCCCAATCATCCTTGAAATCTAATAGGATCCCTCACACATGATCAATACTTAAAAGCCATCCCAAATCATTCTAAAACTTAATATCAACAAGGCCTACTTCAATCATACTAGGACAAGCACACTACACACTTTTTCATTGACACTTAAACTATCGAGACACTTCATCTACTCACCTAGACACTTATATGAAATAACTTACAAATATCCAACATTATCGACCCTAATCATCCCCCATTATCTTTAATAACTCCCTTATCATCCCTCATAATCCCTAGTCACTCCCTCATTGACGCTCCTCATCCTTAATCACTCCATCCTCATCCCTCACCATACCTAACTACTTACTCATTAGCCATCATCATCCTTCATCATCCATAACCACTCCCTCATCAAAAATAATCATCTTCCATCACTCCCTCATCATCCCTCAATGTCCTTAATAACTCCCTCATCAACCCTCATCATCCTTCATCATCCCTATTCACTCAGTCATCAACCCTCGACATCCCATATCATCCTTAGTCACTCCCTCATCAACATAAATTATTCATAATCACTCCCTCATCAACCCTAATTATCTTTAATCATCCCTAATCATTCTTTAACTGACCCTTACTTTCCTTCATCATCCCTAATAACTCATTCATCAATCATCCTCATATTTTTCATCCCTAATCACTCCATCAACCTTAATCATGACTAGACACACCCTCATCATCTATTATCATCTTTAATCACTCTCTCATTATCCCTCATTATCCCCAATCACTCCTTCATCTATCATCATATATAATCTTCATCATCCCTCATCATCCCCCATCATTTCTCATTATCGCTAGTCACTCCCTCATCATCCCAAATTTGTCCCTCATCATACCTAGTCACTCCCTCATTGACCCTTATCATCACTCATCATCCATAATCACTCCCTAATTATTCCTCATCATCCATAATCACTCTTTCATCTAACCTCATTAACCCTCATTATCTCGAATCACTCCCCCATCAACCCACATCATTATTCATCATTTGTAGTCAATCCCACATCATCACACATCATCCCTCATCAAACCTCATCATCCTTATTCACTCAATCATCATCCCTCATCATCCCTAATCACTCCCTCATCACCCTCATAATCCATAATCACTCCCTCATTATCCCTTGTCATCCCTAATCACTCTTTCATTGAACCACATTATTCCTAGTCACTCCCTCATCATTTCTCATCATCCCTAATCACTCCTTCCTCATCCCTAATCATACCTAATCACTCCCTTATGGACCCTCATCATCCATAATAACTTTTTCATCATCCCTAATAACTCCCTCCTCATCCCACATCATCCCTAATTACTCCCTTTAATAAATTTATGGTGGGTGTAATGGCTTCCCATTTGTACCTAATTGACTTCTATTCTAGTTCTAAATTTTACTCAGTCGACTAAGGCTCAAATTAAATCTTATTTCACTCAATTAATGAATTATTATCTTCATAAATCCTATTCACTCTTGGCTCAATATAACTCTCACTAAATGAAAAAATAACTCTTATTCTTATATCTTATATTAAGTCATTTAGATTTATAGTAGTTCGATCTATTACCATTTCTTTAGTAGATCCATTTATATCTATTATAATTAGATCTATATCTATTTTTAAATCATATGTTTATATATGTATTAGTTGAGTATCCCTATCCATAGCATTGTGTGACTATAATATCCATGAGACTTTCCCTCAAAGGCCATATTGAATGAGAAAAAAGAAGGGTGTGCTTTCATTCATACTAAAGTCTAATCCAAAAACTAGAATTAATGATTCTTCCATACCAAACTATCTACCCATTATAAGTGTATATATATAGATAGAGAGAGAGATGGTAGGGGATCCTTAATGTTATCAAATATATAAAAAGGGGACCACATAGTTAGGATGATGAATGTATGTGATTCAAAAATCATGAGTGATTTATTCTTCCAAGATAATTGAGTTGTTTTTATTCTCCTCTCTATGGTGTCGAATCACTTCTATCATTGTGGAGTTACAAATTGATTTGTTTGTGATTCCCATTATCACTAGATATAATATCTATCATGATTATGATCCTCCCTATCACTATCACTAATGACAGCCAAAATTGCTATCATTATTGAATAAATCAGGTATATTCTTAAATTCAAAATCAGCTAGGTGATTTAGGATTTTGTCTACTTGGGGTGTCCCTCTAAGATTACTTTGATGTACACCTCCCATCCTAAAAACTAGATTATATTTTTTCCTAATGTGATTAAAACAATGTGATTAAGGAATATATCCATGTAGAATGAAATCTTAAGCTGACCAAAAATTGATGTTAGAGTCATATGAATCATCCATTTTACTATGCACTAATGTGGTTATGTTGTTGATCGAGTCATTGATCATAGTTGAGCACAAAAATGTATATAGTTAGTTTTTGTTGATTTTTATCTCAACCACTATGATTAGTTTATTGATTATAATATATTCTCTTAGATAATAGTTTATCCCTATTGATAACCTCTTCAATATCATTTTGCTAAGATGATTCATGTTAGCATACTAGTGAGATCTAGGTCGATTCATTCTAGTGATTAATCATAAAATATTTAACTTTGTCAATAGATATATGTGTTAAGGTAATATGAATAGTCTCCACAAAATCATCTTGTGGAAAAGGAGTTTCCACTTTCTCTTTGTTTTTTTCTACATTGATATTGGTATTGGGTTTTTGTTGTATACTATTAAGAGTTTCTATAGCCATTGCTTCATCATTGTCAACAATTAATATCAACTTTCTTCTTATCTTCTAAGTGAGAGGAATAAATTTTTCATGTGAGGATTTTTTGAGGTGATAGATGTGAAATAAGGGCTATTAATGGTTCATATTCTATGATTTGAATGGGTTCATGTGTATAAGTAGTTTAGGATTATGGCTTAGGGTTTTTTGTGGAAGACCTAAGTCTTAATCTTCTTCTTGGCTCTGATGGTCCAATCACATTAAAGAGACTTAGAGGTTTAAGTTCATCATTCATAAAAATGTATATTGTAATTTTAAATAACTTAGGAGTAACCACTTTGGATGAAGGAATACTAGTGGAGTCCTAAATCTTAAATCAAAAGGATCTTGTGGTATGTTCTTAACAAGTTTTAGGTATTTCCTACTTTACCTTCATGAAAATAAATCCAAGATTTTGTGCCTTGCTCTTTCTAAAACAAATGGTTTTGGATTATCAATTCAATTAATCCATGATGATGTATGGTATATGGGTTATTAGGGTACCTCATATCCATGACTTTAATGGACCCTAACAAAAATGAGGGTAAATTGATTCGATGCTAGGGTTATTTCAAGCCATACCTCAAATTAATCAACATTATCATCAAAATAAAACTTAAAACACTATATTGACCATCATAAGTAAGGTATTTAATAATATAAAAAGATGCATACCTCCAAGGTTCAGATAAGTAATCTCTATTGATAAATTTGACTCTACTATTGACGTCTTGAACATACACTAGTACTAGTTTTACCTTGCCATGGAAAATATGAATGAGATGATTGAAGGAGGATATTCTTTCAATCCTATCCCATTCATCTATAATTATAGATAATTCACTATAACCTAGTTGGAGAATGGAATTTTTCCACCTCTAATAGTGTAAAAATTTGTCTTCAAGTGGAGGATGAAATCTATAATAAATGTTTCATCAAAACCCTAAAATATCATGAGAAATTTAAGCCATTATAATCATAAAATTTGGGCTCAATTTTTTTCTTTTATCCCATTCTAATATGTTAACTTTACATAAAACACAACCTAGACCACAAATATAATATGTGAATAGTGGTATAGGTAGTGTTGTCCTAAAATTTTACATTTCACATCAACAACCCTAATTGCACTCCTACAAGAAATTTGATGTGTTTCAACGACAATAACAATAAAAAATTTCAAAACTTTGTAGACACTAACTCTGTATCTTAATGGAAAAATCTTGGGTTGCATACTAATATCTGCACTATCCTTTGAGCTTCCAGATGGTGAGTCATTGAGCAGTTTTCAAAGTAACATTATGGATGAATATGCATTTGATGAAAATATTTTGGTCAACCCTAATTTAGGATTTTTAACTATTAAATTTTGGGGTGTTGAGGAGATCTTAATAATTTCTCTTTTGACAAAATAAGTATAGGGAATGAATATTATTCTTGCATATGGGATTGGAAGATATTTTTATGGTAAAAAAGAATAAAGGATTTGATATCATTATTGAATTATTAATATTTTAAATATTGATAGAAAGGAAGTCCATGAGTAATCATATAATTCATGTTGTGTATTTATCACACATTTTATTAACAATGATCAAAAGGCTAAAATGTTAAGTTTTTTTACTATAAATAGTCAAGAAAAGTCAAAATAAGTCAAATTTGGTCAAATTAAAACTCATTATTTTTATAAAATTCAACTTCATAAATCTAATATTTATATAAAATGTAAAAAGATTGAAAAAATCTTTAACTCTTTATGTTTTTCCTTCATAGATTCAAAAATTACAAAAGACCCTAGCAGATCTCATAACTAGTACAAGAAGACCATGTAGATCCCAACTCTTCTATCAACATACCTATAAAACCCTAATAGGTGTAAAAAAATAACTCCCAAATCCCATAAGCCCTACCAACATAAACCTTGAAACCTAATAGGTGTGTTGATAAAACCCCTAGAATATGATACCTTTGTAGGAAAGACATAAAAAACTCATAACCAGTGTTGAAAATACCCCTAGAATATAATAGCTCCATTTACAACTTTTCAAAAAATAAACTTTTAAATGAAAACTTTTAGAATTCCATTTTCATTAAGGGTAATGTAGTGTAGGTTTATCATCCAAACATGAGGATTTCATCAAATATAAACTCAAGCATTATGTTATTTACATAGGTAGTTGGATCACATCATATGTCAACTTTAAATCCCCCAACAAAAGAAGACATATATACAAACTTTAGGCTCATAGATATTGAAATGTTTTGGTAAATAATAAATCCATTGTATAAAATAGATTATGGTCAAATCTTTCATGAAAGTGTACTACCTCAAGGAGTTACCATTATAACTTCAATGCAATGTTTAGAACTAGTCCTGATAATGGATAAGCACTATGATGTAGAGAATAGATAACTCATAAACCCATTTCACCTTATTAGCACTAGAGTGAAAAGTCAAGGTAAAATAAAATTTCTAAGAAAGGTCTTTATTTTTGTCCCAATGTGGAGACCAAATCTTAGAGATGAATTTTGACTATAAACACTTGGTATAAAAAATCCATCTTGACATGATAAAATCAAGAGGCATAATTACAACTCTCCTAGCAAATGGGTCTAAATTTGACACCCCTGCAAGTACATGGGTAAGAATTTAACACACTTACAAGTAAAGGGGTTTGAATCCACCATCCTGGCAATCAAAAATTGTCAAAACATGGTCCAATCTCCCTCAGGTCATAACTTTCATATCTACGCTCCATTTTTGCTCCCATTTGATGCATTAGAAAGATAAGTTGATGAAGAAATTTTTTCCTTAAGAAAACATGATGAGAAAATTTCATCTTAAAATCCTCAAATAAATGGATAGAATCATAGTTATCCAAGTAGGGTGGAATTATAGACTATCAAACTTGAAATGCCTTACCTCAAAAATTTACTCAAAGGGTCCTAGATGAACAAAGGAAAAAGCAATATGTTACTAAATATTTTACTTGTCAAGACACCTCTATAAGTAGAGGGGTCAAAGTCTGACACCCATATAAGTAGAGGGATTGGATTATGATACCCATACAAATAAATATGTTAGAATATAACACCCATGTAAGTAGAAGAATTATAATTTAACACCCCTACAAGTAAAAATGGGTTAAATCTTCCTCAGGCCATAACTTTTGCATCCAAACTCTATTTTCACTCTCATTCGATGATACGAAAATAAAATTTTATCTTAGGAATCCATGGTGAAAAAACTTAATATTAAACTTTTAAAATCAAGGGTAAATCATACTTGTTAAAGCAAAGCAAAATTCTAGATGTGTCGAAGAAGGGTTTAGTCTCCCTTGAGCCATAACTTTCACATCTAAACTCTAGATCTTAATTAATGCATTTGAAATATAATTTGATGAAAAAAAATTATTTGAGGATCCATGGTGAAAATATTTCAATTTAAACTTATAAAATCAAGGGGAAAATCATAGTTATAGAAAAAAGGCAAAGTTTATAGTTTTTAAGTTGTGCAAAACTATCAAGTCACTTTTTCAAGTCATAAAAATTAGTCATTGCACTATTTAAATTCATCTAAATATTTCAAATCATTTTTTCAAGCATTAGGTCATGAAAAAACATCAATCCACTTTTTAAAATGGTGTAAATTGGTCATTATAGTTTTACAAGCTGTGAAAATTACCCAACGCATTTTTTCAAGTTTTAAGTCATACATTTTCACACACATGCTTTTAAAATCTCTTAAAAAGCATAAAATGTGGTTACACAGTTTAAAAATCCATTATAATATATAAATATAGGTTTGATACTAATTAAAGTTAGCTTCAATTGGGTTCAAATTGGCTTTTTATGGGTTAGCCTTTTCAAAGTATGAGAAATTTCGTAAATATAGAATGAAGGAATCTGTATGCATAGTCCCATGAAGAATCAATGTAGAAGTAATTTGTAGGACTTTATGTCATGAATATTTGTAATGAATGATATGAATGATTATTTTAATGTATTTTTATTCTTTTTATTTCAATTTCTTAAAATGTTATTATTATATAGTCAATGAATATAAAAATAATAATGTGTGTGTGTGTGTGTGTGTGTGTGTGTGTGTGTGTGTGTGTGTGTGTGTGTGTGTGTGTGTGTGTGTGTGTGTGTGTGTGTGTGTGTGTGTGTGTGTGTGTGTCTATATATATAATTAAAAATTCTTGCTATTGTGAATCCTTGGCAGGATTAATAATATGATTTTATGCTTTTTTTAATGGTAAATATAGGTTTGTTGAATGTCATTATTTTTAAATATATTAAATATCCTTGGTGTATGTAGCTTGTTGATATGTTTAGTGTATGTCTTTCCCATCCCATTTATATGATAAAGGCTTCCCATGTTACAATCTTAAATCTTGGGCTATTCTAGTGAGTCTCTATGTTTAACTACCTAGGGCCATCCTTTATATTTTTTGGGGTTATCATAGTGGCTTATATGTTTAATTAGATATAATAATCCCATTATTCCTCTCTCCTTTCATTCCTCATTTTCCCTTTATTATCATCATTCCCATCATTTCCTTTCTATATTATTTTTGTACTTTCTAGTTAAAAGTATGAAACCCTCATAGAAAACATTTTTATTTTAAATAGTTGTGAATAGCTCTTTTCTTACTTTCCATTTTATTTTTCAATAAAGGTGTTAGTACCAATAAAGGTAAAATATGATTTATCATTAATTATTTTAAAAATGAGAAATTAGGTGTCAAAAGGAAGTCAAACAGTCTTTGGAAAGGGAGAGTCATAAATAAAGGTGAAGAGTCATATGGAAGCCTTTATAGGCAATTGTACAGGAAATGTGTAAGGCAAACCATTTTGAATGAATATAAAATATATCAATTGAGTCTTTATATTTGTCTTTGTTATTTCCCATTTTTAATGAGTATTATTTGTAATTCTGGTTATATTATATTTTACCACTAAAATACTACTAACAATGGTGTGGTTGTTGTCAAAAGTGAATGGGTCTCATTTTTCTTGAGGAGAGGATATGAAGTGGAGAACTATATTGATGCTTCAAAAATAAATTATTCAACATGAGTCAGAGATTTTTGTATTATTCTAATTTTTTTATGGTAGTTTTCTCATATTTACAAAATTATATATGCCAATGGTGACCATAATGGATATTGGTATTATTTGTTAGACTAAATTATTGTTATAGTTATGTTGCTTGCAATAGTTCATATAAGTGCACATACTAATTTTATTCACTTTAGAAAGGAACCAATTTATGCATATGTATCTTTATCTAGTTACTTAACCTATGTGATGTGGCACCATTTGATGATTATCTATTCTCATCTTTGGATTCATAGTTTGTGTGGATATGATAGAGTGTTTATATCAGTGGTTCTTTTACTTGCCATAGCTCTGGTCAAGCTCCTAATTCTATGTAAACTTAAATTTTTGCTGGCATGATCCTTTAGAAATGACAAAAACATAAAGGGTCATGCTTTCCAATTCACTCAAAAATGATAAAAAAGGATAATTAGAACCATGTGTACATAGCAAGACTCATCGAGAGTGATGAACTATATGTACAGATATGGTTTCACTAGAGCATTAGTTAAATATTAAAGTTAATTAATAATTGTGTTTGTGTCTGAAAAATATCTACAAAATATTCAACATATGGTAGAGGACAACTATGAAGATGTTACAAATGACTATGAGAAACCTTTCACATCTGCATGACCTACTGTATATAATGATTTGTAATGTGCATTGGGATGAGAGGAAGTGATAATGTTGAAACATGGTCATCACCATCAAATGAGGGAATATGAATTATTTTCATATTAATATATAGTTGGAATTCCAAGGATATGAATATGCTTGTACAAGTTTGAGTAGTAGGTAGAGGTTCGGGTAGATATGTTATAACAAGATGGTTACATGGTTGGAGAACCATTTCATCCATATGCTCATAAACCATGAGATATTCCCATCCAAAGTATATGCCTACTTGAAATAACTAATGCTTGAAGCACCATTAAGGTTTTTAATACTAAGGTAATGCTTGAAGTATAGATTTGTTTCTATATTGGGTTTAATCTAGGGCCTGACATGTTTTACTAAGTACTAGTTGATAGTATAATACATTTAGGTTGATTGTGATCTTTCATTTCAATATTTGGTACATCGATTTTTAAATTGTCAAAAATTGGTCACACTATGAGGAGGTGTACATGCAGGACCAAAAAGTAGATTTAAGATAATTCCTTTCTTAGTGGACTTATTTTTGATATTTATATCTCTACTCTTCCCCACAAAGATATATATTGTAAAAAGGTCTTAAACAAAGTAGAATGTTTATAGGTTTTGAAAAATTATAAATAGTTTTGAAGTTAGAGTTGTATAAGTGGATGAGCTCTAGCATGTGAGGCCATGGAGATTAGGATTAGACATAGTATAGGCTCACAAATATATTTTTAGTGGATTGAAGTTGTAAAAACTTTAAATGTTTAGAGCCTTTTTATCTCAGGATGAGACACATTTTAAATTGGAAGGAATGTTAGTAGGGGTTTTGTGTCTCAGGATGAGACACATTTCAAGTTGAGATGAGTGTTAGTATAGATAAAGGGAAAATATGATTTATCATTAATTGTATTAAAAATGAGAAATTAGGTAAAAAAATGAAGTAAAAAAATCTTTGGAAGAGAAGAATCATAAATGAAGGTGAAGATTCATGTGGAAGCATTTATAGGAAATTGTATGAGAAATGTGTAAGGTAGACCATTTTGAATGAATAGAAAATATATCAATTGGGTCTCCATATTTATCTTTTTTATTTCCCATTTTTAATGAGTATTATTTGCAATTCTAGTTATATTATATTCTACCACTAAACTACTACTAAAAAAAAGTAGCTCCACCTACTAATCGGAGAGTGAATTTATCTCCATATTATTAATGAATGAAGGTAATTTATCCTCATGATATTGACTGAAAGTCTACATATTTTCCTCTAACAAAATTTTCAGCCAATAGTTTTTGGTGACTCCTCTAGGGATCAATGTGTTTTACACGTGATTTTTAGATATTTCAAAGAACCTCCCCTAGAATGGAGGTTGGAGAATACATTGAAATATATCACCTAATGACTGTATCTTTTTTATTGAATAAATGGACTTGGTTCACCCCAAACCTAATGTTCCCCATGTCCCATGGGGGAAACATTTTGGACCATTGGCTTTGGCCTTATTGGTGTGTAGGGTTTTCCTACACTTATATTTATATTACTTAGTTATGTGTTTATGTGTACATTAGTTAAGTTTATCCCACATGTATGAGTATTTTGGCTTGATTCCTTTTATCCACCTATTTTGGGGAAGTTACTCCCACATGCATGGTATGGTTAGGATTTACCTATCATCCACCTATATGTGTACCTATTTACATAGACATATTTTAACGTAATGCAATTCTATTTATCAATACATAGTGCTAATTTTTTTTCTCATATTGATTGTAGTCTATAATATAATTTATGTATTCAATCAACTAATCTTTGGTCTTGGATTTTCTCATCAATAGATGAATATTTCATGGTATCATATTCAAAATCCTCATATATATGGGATAAAATTCCCCATTGTACAAAAAAATTACAAAACTAAGCAAGATAAATATAAGTGTAAGAAAACACTACACACCAACACCCCCCTTAAGCATAGCTTAGGAGGGTATAAGAAATGGGTCCTAGCAACAAAGCTTGATGAGGTACTCAAGTCTAAAACAAATTTCATAAAGTGGATAAAATTAGAAAACCCATAGGAAAAAATCACCCCCAAAAGAGAGAAAATAAGAAGAGAAAGCAAGAATCCCCCCCAAAAAAAAATGTTGAAGTATTCCACACTCCTAGTACAAATTGTAATATGACCAATGTCAATAATGAGATCCTCTACCTAAATAATGTAGAAGCTCCATATACATCAAACAATGTTTCTTATATTTCTCAAAGGAATAACTTTATGTGTGTACTAAAAT